>WEDG01004125.1:0-541950 GCA_017591395.1 Schistocephalus solidus
GGTATTTGTACAATTTACATCTTTGTATTTTTCTTGTTCACCTGAATCTTTATGATCCCTTGTTTTAATGTGCTAAAAAAACATAACAGCCAGCTTCAACTGGCATGTTGGACGTCTTCTGTTTTCGCTGCTGCATGCCATCGCTGCTATCTTGATTGTACTGATCTCTCTCAATTACTTTCAGTCAATTGCAATGATAGATCTTCATTACTCGATTGCATTCTACTGATCGCCATTTCAATTGAACTCCTGACTCTGCTCTTCATCCTTGATGTATAGCTTTCCGGATCTAGCTCAGAGTTGATTACAATCCTCAACAACACTCGCTATCTAGAAGCTGCGTTTTTCGTGAGTCTGCATTCTAAAAATCCTCTGACATTTTTGCCGTCCTTTTGTCGTTTGTAGTTTAGACACAAATATCCACTTAGCGTTAATTTATTTTGTACACCTCGGTTCTAAGCAGTTTCGACCCTCGTCTACACTACAAAATTGTTGACCCCGCTTTTTAATAATAATAATAATAATAATAATAATAATAATAATAGTTGTATTTAATACCGGTTTTACAGGCATTGTCAGGTGAAATATTCAGTGGGTAGAGGCTGGCAGTGAAAAAAAACTCCTGAATATATATCATTATATGTGTTTTTCCTATTTTCATGTTATTCAGGAGAAAAAACTGCCGCCTATGATAACAAACTTTATCGGGATTATAAGCTTCAATGAATGTCCTAAGTTGTGGTATTTTATGTACAATCGATCTCGCATTAATAAGGGCGATACTTAGGATGTTGGATAGGGAAGAGCCCAGCTGTTGTGAAAAAACTGATTTCTAAAACTGTTTTAAGTCACTTTAAGTCACTTTATTGAGGGAAGTAGGCTTTCGCCCTTGAGCTCCCCTATTCATATGCAAAAATGTCAATAGTATAAAATTTTTACAGTGATATATCTGACAAATGAAAATGTAGGGTCATCGATATGTGTGGGCCAGGCGCAACCTGCCACTGTTTACACAATCTTCATTATATTGACAATAGTTTCTCAGAAAATGAGTATCTAGTTTGAATTTAAATGCATCAACGGTTTCTGAAAGGACAACGTCCTCAGGGGAGTCCGTTCCATGCTCCAACGACCCTCTGCGAAAAGGCGTTCCGACGGACTTCCGTGTGGACAAACTTTCTCTGCAGTTTAAAGGGATGACCCCGCAGATGTTCCGTCCCAGCCAATTCGAAGAATTCAGCAAATTCTAGGGCACAATTGCGGCCTCTGACAATCCGGTAGGTTTGTATGAGGTCACGCGTAGTTGCCTGTAATTTAGAGGAAACAAATCAAGTTCAACCAGTCTGGCTTCGTAAGGCCGATTACTAAGATTCTTGACCATCTTCGTAGCCCTCGCCTGCACTCGTTCCAGCTGTAGATAATCCTTCTTAAACCACGGACGCCAGGCCTGGATGGCATATTCAAAGTGAGATCGAACAAATACCCCGTAGGTTTTTTTCGGAAGAGTTCCTTATCAATCTGCACAAATCCCACGTCTGAGCGCAAATAAGACCTGTGTAGCGCGTTTTAGCTGCCTTTAAACACTGTGAAGATGGTTTAAGTGAGGAGTTTATTAGAACACCGAGGTCCTTCTGTTCCTCAACAATTGAAAGGGGCTGCCCATTGAGAATGTATTGGTAGGAATCATCCTCCTCACTGGTCCTTCTGGTACGCAGTCTTAGGACCACACACTTCCCAACGTTAAAAATTTAAGAGCCAACGAGCAGACCAGCTGCTAAGACGGTTGAGATCCTCTTGAAGTGCGTGCCTATCGAAATCAGATCTGATGACCCTCCACAATTTAACATCATCTGCAAACATGATGGCGCTGCAATCCAGGTCGTCGACACAGTCGTTGATGTACACTAAGAAGAGTAACGGCCCTAATACCGAGCCTTAGGGGACACCACTTAGAACCGGAGTAGGTGTTGACTTCGAGGTATCGACGCACACAGTTTGCAATCTATCTGTAAGAAAGTCTGCGATCCATGTCAGCAGCATTCCTCTTATGCCGATTTCAGATAATTTGTAGATGAGACGTTTGTGTGGGACACTGTCAAACGCCTTCTTGAAATCAGTGTATATGACGTCAACCCTACCATTTTTGTCCAGTGCACGAGTCCACTGCTCTGTGGAGAGTAATAAACTAGAAAGACAGGAGCGATTCTGTCTGAAGCCATGCTGGAGATCTGAGAGTAATTGGTTTTCCTCAAAGGAACTTCATGGTTGCCTTCTTGATTATTGATTCCATTATTTTTACAGCAAATGGAGGTTAGGCTGACAGGCCGATAATTGTTGACATTAGATCGAGCACCACTCTTGTATATGGGGTATATATTTGCTGCCTTCCATTCGGATGGCAGTTTCCCTGATTCAAATGACGAATTAAATATATGCGCTAGTGGTTTGGACAGTTCGCTGGCCAGTTCTTTCAAGAACTTGGCCGGTATATCGTCGGACCAGATGACTTCGCTTCTTTCAGATTTCGCAGTTCTAGTTCCACGAGAGGTTCCTGGAAGATTATATATTCAAGCACTGGACCGGCGTCTATAACAGCACTGTTGACGTGGTCAAGCTGAAGTTCCGGTTCTCTAGTGAAAACCGAGGGCAAAAAAACCGACCTAAGTACTCGGCTTTGTCGCAATTTTTCAACGACTTCAACACCATTCCCATCCATGAGTACTGCTACTGGGTCCTTGTTTTTTTAGTCGGCTATTGATATAATGGAATAAAAGTTTTTTTGGTTTTATATTCAGCCTGTTGAATAATTCTTGATTCATAGTTCTTCCTTGCCTGACGAATCATTTTTTTCCCAGCCGTTTCTTTGATGACGAAATTCTTTGAGATGCTCTGCTGACTCAGTTTGCCTGAATACCTTCCATTTTTTTATTCTTCTTCTTTAGCTGCCTGTTAAGTTCTCTTGTTAACCAGGCGGGGCGACTATTCTTTTTTTGCACCTTCACTGGGACAAAAGCGTTCAATCAGATCGAGTGAGACTGTCTTAAATGATCGCCAGTCATCCTCTGGATTCCCTTAAAGCAAACAATCCCATCTCATAGACATCAGTTCTTTCCTCATCGCGTTAAAATCAGCCTTCCATATATTTCGCTTGCATTCCGTTCCATTCTGGCGCTGAGAATAAAGTGAGTAATCCCACATCAGCGTACTATGGTCACTCTTACCGAGGGGTGCAATAGAATACACTTCATCAATGCTAGAGAAGTCCTTCGTAAATACAAGGTCCAGGCAATTTGCTCTCTGGTTCTCTCTAAATCTTGTTGGTATGTTAACCTTCTGTACCAGAGGTTGGTCGAGAGTGAGATCCATTAGCTTGTGGCCGAAGGAAGTTGGTGCACCATCAACTGTCAGATTAACCCAGTCTACTATAGGTGCATTGAAATCTCCAGCAATAAGCACCTCCTGGTGACTTGCTACTTCCTTGAGCAAATGTAGGAGGGACTCATCAGCTGCACTTGGAATGTTCGGTGGTCTGTAGATCGTCAAAAAATTGTAGGTTCTGTGAACAATCCTTTTTTTAATCTTTATCCAGAGAAATTCATATTCGGGAAGATGGAGTGTGCTCGTTCGAATGCCGAGATTCCTGTCCTAACATATACGGCCACTCCTCCTCCCTTTCTATTTTTCTCTGTCTTTTTCGAAAAGTTGGTATCCATCAATCGAAACCTCGCTATCCGCGATTTCGGCTTTTGAGCCACGTTTCCGTAATGGCAACGATATCGGGGGTTCGGTCTGATACTAATGCTTTGAGTTCATCTACTTTCGATAGGAGACTCTGAGCATTGGTATACAAACATCTCAATTTAGACTGGGTAACTCCTCCATATAGACTTCTGCGAATTTCGCGCGATTGAATACTAGAGTCTGTCATTGCTTTTCCGAGATGAACTGGTGTCCATCCCGCCGACGCTGAGTTCTGATGAGTGGTCGTCATCCGAGTTCTGGAGCGCCTTCTTTTTTTATTATTCAAGCTCTGTACAGTTGGGTACATCGTATTTAGTGTCCTCCGTCTCGGCGAGAATCCGCCTTGATTATGCACGGGGTTTGCCATGAAAAGACCTCTTTATCACTTTTATTTCCCCGTCCTTTATTTGGAGCCATTTTTCCCCCTGCTCGGTCCTCCTCTTCAGTTCTGCTCTCAGCATCCTCATTTTTGTACCTTTCCTTGGGTTCGTAATCCGGCTGAAAAAAAACACATCCCTGTGTGCGCTACGGAAGCCGTTCTCCGTTCTAGGAGGCGTGAAGCCTGAACATCATTTTTCAAGAATTATTTTAGAGCCTTGGTGATGATAGTTCATGTGAAACATCCGCTTTTTCCTAAACGGAATGCTTTGTGCACCGTTACGCATTCGTCATCTCGAAGAATCGAATATGAGTATTCTCGGAAAAGACTGAGGTCATTTTCTACCCTTCGTTTGCAATCAGAGAAGTGGATTTTAGGAAACCCTTTAATAACGAGATTGCGTTTTCGGTCGAAATGTATGTTTGGTGACTTTGAGTTCAGATTTGTTGATAGGCATAGAGTATCAGGGGAAAAAAGAGCTTCTCTGGTCGACGATGTTATTTGCGTCAGTATGAGCAACTATTCCTAAAGTTAAGGACAAACCCCTTTTGGAAACTTTGCCAATTGGTCCTCCACTTGCTCCTGTATTACCAACAGAGGATTGCACTTGAGCATCTATCGGTAAGAACGAGCTTTTTCCGGAGTTCAAACCACTTTTTTGTGAAAGCTTCTTGGCCCTTTTTCGACTTCGAATTCTTCATCTTAGGTGCTTCAAATTCAACGTGCTTTCTCAACTTCACCCTTTTTTTGTATCATTCAGCGACGATGCCGCATATATTTGTGTATCCAGCACATTTCTGCTTCTGTCTAAGCTCGATGACAGTAGTAAAGGTGCATGAGCTGTTTTGATCTCCCTTTTGAAGCTCTGTAGACGCAATGTCTTTAAGCTCTACATGAGGTCTTCTTGAGGGAAGCAATATTTGCATACGTTATTTCTTTGGTTGGAATTCTCGTTGCTACGGGTGAACTTTGAACCTTCTCTTTGAGATCGGCCATTTCTTGTTTCAAGTTACTTATCTCTTTCTCCATCAATGAGAATTTCTGCAAGAGATTTAAACACCCCATGCACTTTTCGTCCTCGTAGGTGACATTCATTAGTGTTCCCAGGCTTTTTGCCCGCTTGGCAGGAGGAGAAGTGGTAACAGAATATCTGTCTTTGTCATCTTTTTTTGTTTGGATACAATTTTTGTTTTTCCAAATTGTCGTGAGGACATAGCGCAGTGGTTATGTTCGTCGCCACATGAATCTGCGACCCGGGTTCGAGGCCCGACAGCGCCGCGAATTTTTTTCTCAGCACAGATGATTCCTGAGCGTCTGCGTTTTTCCATACCTCTTATGACTGTATTGGAATGCATTTAATTAATAAATCCTTTTTAAATAACTGGGCTAGGGATGCAATAGTATTCAGCAGTCAGACTTCTAATAAGCATGCAACGACTCAGCCTTTGTTGCGACTTCTCCCTCCCTGATGAAAGCAGATTAGAGCAGCACACCGCTGGCGTGAATTTGGAAGCAGGTGAACGCTGAAGCTTGTATTTCTCGTAGGGATAATGTCCTGGACGTGGAATAATCCTCAGTGATGGAATATTTGGATAGCCGCAGAATCGTTAAGTCGAAGAAAATATTTCCCAAATTAATGACTGGACAATCCACTCAAGAGTTATTCAAAATCAACGTGTCTTCTACACTTCGGTAGAGACTAATACTTCGTACTCTCAAAGGAGCTGAAATTCGAAAGCAATTTCAAACGATCTTATATGGATGACCGCGCAGGTTTAATAAGTGAGTTTTGATTTTGCGATGGGCTAATAGAAGGGAAGTGTGTAACTGTTGGAAGGTATGGTAATGTGTATGGTGAGAGATGACTGAATGGGTAAGAGTGTATGTGTTGATAGGGTGGCGGGATTTGAGTGCATGCGTTAAAGTGTATGGGTTGTGTGTAGAGGTTATGCCCCATATGGGGGAAAGGATTTACTGGGCGGTTTTTGTAGATACCTGGGGTTATTGGCGGGAAGGTTTGCCGGCCTAGGTAACTGCTTTGGTTGCCATAAGTTGTTACTATGTTTGAACGGTTAGCATGCGTTGGTTTACTCCTATGCCATGCATTTGGATTTGAGGGAGTTGATGTGTTATTATAAGATCTTATTCGTGTCTGATAAGAGTTTGGAGAAATTGGAGCACTTATATTACTTGAGTTGACATTTTTTGGCTTTTTGGTAGTAACGGTGTGCTCAATAAAGCTTTTTGCATAGGAATACTAACTGGGAGACAAATTGGGTTATCTTTTGAGCTTGAAGGGATTGACACGCACGTTATAGGATTTGTATTATTTGCTGGGTCGACATTTTCTGTTACTGGTTGTTCAGTTGGCGGATTCGTAGTAACATTTATATTACTATCTAATATTGCGACATTACTGGATCCAGAATTTGTGTCATCAAGCTGTTCCAGGGAGGTTTTACCATTTTGAGGTGCTCGTTTTGTTTGATTCTGACCCCCTCTCCTAACTGCTGAAGCAGTTTTTCGATTGGTATTATAGAATCAGTCCAGCACTTCTTTACTAAAAGAGTTATTACTTCAGAGCACAGAAACCTGTCCTACCAACAACGCTGTGAGCTTACAAGCCTCGACCCGTTGTGGCTTCGTAGATTACAGAAGGGACTATTTTTTTACTGTTCAAGCTTTTTAAACGGTTTTACCTTTAACCCCCTTACATCCCTGAGGGCAGCTCGATCACTGTCGGCGCACCAATCATAGAGATGTATTCTTATTTCTTCCTTTGGCACGCACCGTTAAATACCGTCAGTTTTTTTCGGTAAACGCTATAGCAATCTGGAATAAACTACCCAGAAGTATTAAAATGCAGCAAAACTATCCTTTGTTTACGAGAGCTGTCACCAGTTTTCTACATTCAGGACACCTTCCGCGAATTTTGGGTGCTGATTCTCTGGAAGCTCTTTTCCGTTCTGATGGCGTCCACGGACTCTGAATCCTATGCCGGACTTCATGCTGAAGGCAATGTTGCTGGCTCTGCAGTCCGTAATCGCGTTATTCCTCAGTCTACAGCTAGCAGCCGCTCGCCGGCATACTTGCTGCTAGTACAGAAGACCAGATCCACAACACCGAAAGGAGAAGTACTACACTGTGCACCTGTGTCAACACCTCCCTGTCCTAAACTTTAATCTGTTCAACAAGCTGCAGTTTTTTCTCCTGAAAATACCTTAAAGAACGATCAGGAGTTTTTTTCACTGTCAGCTGGACCCCCTACTGTATATATCCCTTTTGACCTTGCCTGTAAACTGGCAATAAATAAATAAATAAATAAATGAGTGTCAGAATAAAAATAAGATAAACTTGCCAAAGGTTTGGCTAAGGAAACACTATATTTATCATTTTGATTAAACTGGTTTGTACGCTTTGCATTATAGTTGGCAGCGTTGGAAGTGCCTGCTTGAGGTTTAACTAAGGGGAAAGTGTGATTAACATCTGTTTTGAGCTGCGTGGCTTTGGTCTGACGTTCACGATTTTGCATAGGTGTGAGTTCTGGACCTATGAATGCTTTTCGGGTGAGCAGAGTTCGGTTCACTTCAGGGTTTTGTAGAACTAGATCAGCTTCGGTTTGTGAATAGAAGGTCACTAACACTGGCTTATTTTTCCTTCTTGAATAAGCCTTTTGGTGGAAGCTATGCTGATGTTTAGACCACACGAGTGTATGAGTTGTTGGATTGATGGTGTGGGGTTAACCGTGTGGGGGATATTTTTGATAATGACATTAAACTTGCGTTTGGACCTATCAGTGACCTCTGAAGAGACTACGTGTATAATCGGTTCTATTTGTTGTACGCCTTTTAAGCTGGTTGCAAAAGATTTTGAGTCTAATAGTGAGTTGAGCAACGTAAAAAGATGTTCATATTTGTCGATAAAGTTTTGCAGACGTAGGATTGCTGAGAGATCTAGTTTATCGATAGTTAATTTTGCGTCCGTCATATTTCTGGTATATGAATACGTGAGGATTTAGACGGTTTGATGCCACAAATTAGGAGCTAGGGTACAGAAGTACACTTCTTATAAATAAAGATTATAATTGAGTGAAACAAATATCTCAATATCTTCAAATAATAAGCAATTTAAACTTATCTTGGAGTTGAGGATTTTAAGCGGTTGGGCACAATCTGGCCTAGAGAGCTATGTAAGTGGGAATATTACGCAGTATAAAATTATGCTTGTGTTTTATCCGTTCTTGGGTTTCGGAGCTAATTATCCCAATGACTTGAAAAGCATGTTGGATAAATGTGTCAGAGGCATTGGTTATAGTTCATTTAAGCAAAAAATCTAAAAATCCGTCAGACGACGATTGATTAACGCAGGACGAGGTGTAGGCTTGAGCAATCAGAGGATCCAGAGATTCCAGATTTACCAAAGGGATTTTAGAGTTGAAAATATCTACAGAGGGCTGCGAAGGCTCGCATACGCTAGATAGGTCCCCTTCCATTACTCTATTACTCAAGGATGGAGAGGAAGCTGCAACCTTTCGTCTTATTGCGAGTCGCTTGCGAAACATCGTAAGCTAGTAGACGGAATTTCGGTTTACTTAATAGAAACAAGTGGGTTACTAATTTACAAGAGTGTACTTACATAGGCTAAAATAGGAGCTGGTTTCAAACAGTTGATAGAAAACGACAAACTGAGCACAATTTTAACCACACTTATTTTATTTTATTTATTGCCAGTTTACAGGCAAGGTCGAAACAAATATATATAGTAGAGGGTCAAGCTGATAGTGAAAATACTCCTGATCGTTGTTTTAGGTGATTTCAGGAGAAAAAACTGTAGCTTGAATAATTAAAGTTCTGGACAAGTACGCGTTAACACAGGTGCCCGGTGAAGAACCTCTCCATTCAATGTAATGGATCCGGTATTCTGCACCAGCAGGTATGTCGGCGAGCGGCTGTTCGCTGTCGACTGAGAAATAAGCCGATTGAGGTCTTCAGAGCCAGCAATATTGCACTCAGCATGAAGACTGGCACAGGATTCAGAGTCCGTGAACGCCATCAGAACCGAAAAAAGCTTCAACAGAGTCAGCACCCAAAAGTTTTGAAAGGTGTCCTGAATGTAGAAAACTATTGAGAGTTCGCGTAAACAAGGGATAGCTTTGCTGAATTTTGATACTTCTAGGTAGCTTATTCCAGATTTCTATAGCGTTTACCGACAAAAACTCCCGGTATCTTACTGTGCGTGCCAAAGGAAGGAATAAAAATACATCTCGATGACTGGTGCGCCGAGAGTGCTCGAGGTGCCTCAGAGATGTAAGGGGGGTTAAATGTACGACTGTTTAGTAGTATGAACAGTTAAAAATAGTCCCTTCTGTAATCTGCGAAGCCACAGCGGGTCAATCCTTGTAAGCTCACAGCGTTTGTTTGGTAGGACGGGTTTCGGTGTTCTGGATAGAAAACTCTTTTTGTAAAGAAGTGCTGGACTGATTCTATCTTCTTTCGTTCACTAGCGTTTAGAAGACTAAATAGAAACTTGTAGTATTCCAGACTAGGCCTGACATACATTTTATAGAGGCTGATTCTAATTTGACGGTTTTTAACTTTCTGAGAATAAACCCAGTATTTTGGCGTGCTTTCGAGACAATCAGGGCGCAGTGTTCTGACAGATTAAGACTACTAGTATATGATATGCCCAGATCCTTTATAACTCCAGGCGCATTTAGATCGTGACCGTCTATGCTTAAGTGGGGCTGATGGTTGTCGCCAATAACCATAACGGAGCACTTTTGCCAAGAAAGTGAAAGGTGCCATGTGTGAAACCACTGAGCGAAGGCCTGAAGATCCTTTTTTAAGAGCTCAAGCACGATGCTGCGATCAACTGGTTTATATAGATAGGCAACTTTTAAATCGTCAGCGTACATAAAGTGCCTACCATACTGAAAACAATCAGGAATATCGTTGACAAAGAGGCAAAATAGAAGCGGGCCGCGCACGCGCTGCCCTGAATAACTCCGCTCCTCACATGTGTGGGGTTGGAGATAACATCAGAAATTTCAACCCGTTGTGCGCGAGCATTCAAATAGGAAAATATTAAGTTCAGAAGCTTGTTACCTATGCCGAAGGAGGCAAGTTTTTAGCAGTAGGAGATCATGGTCAACACGATCAAAAGCCTTAGTGAAATCGAAGTAAACGTTGTTAATTGCAAAACAACTGTCTCTAGATTGTAGCACATGATCAAAGAAAGAGAGCTGGCAAGTGTCGCAAGACCTTTTTTCCAGAAAACTATGCTGAGCCGCATTAAGTATGTTATTCTCTCTTAGGTGACGCATCATATTGTGTTTGATCAAGGTCTCGAAGATCTTCAAGAATGCTGGTAGTGTACTTATTGGCCTAAAGTCGTCAAATGATGTAGGTCGGCCGTGTTTGCGAATAGGCAGTATGTGCGATTCCTTCCATAAAATAGGAAAAGGTTTCACTTTCAAGAGCAAGATTAAATATCTTATACAGAAGGGACAGAAATATGTCGTTTGCATCCGCCTTTAGAACGCTGACCAGGACGCCATCTGGTCCTGAACTGTAAGATTGACGAAAATACCCAATGGCTACGGTCATGTCCTAGATGGTAAAAGTTATGGTTTCGAGGACGTTAATGGTCCAAACCCGGATGTTAGGAAAGGGGGCAACAGTATGTTCACTAAGCGTTCTAGACAAGAAAGCATTGAAGCTGTCAGCAGTCAACTTAGCGTCAGCTTTTAGGTTTCCTAAGGCATCTCGAAGTACGGGGTCCTGCATTGTACTCTGCGCCTTTATTGTGCGCGAATAGAGCTTCGCAACATTTAACGAAGGGTTTACGGCAAAGTAAATCTCATCGGCTTGTCGTTTTTCGTCAGACAGCCTCTTAGCCTCTTCAAAGATTTGTTGGATCAGGGCAGGACGGAGGTGTCGTTTTGTTGATAAAAACGACGGGAGAGTCTACGCAGTCTACGGCGGAATGAAAAAAGGGAAGTAGACCTCATCCTTGACATTAATTATTTTCTTACGGGGAACAAAACGAAAAATGAGTGGACTTAGAACTTTGTAAAAAGTATCAGTACAGACATCACATCCGAACATACAAAGAAGTTAATCCAGTCGTGGGAATTTAGGTGTGTTAGCAATTCCCTCATATTTGCTGATCTGAAATAACGGAAAAAGCTATATTTTTTGGAAAACGTTTCAGCAGCCTCTAGTTCTAGTGTTGAAAGAACTATAGTATGATTAGGATTCCCAAGTGGATCTAAAGGTGACACTGACAATGGCTGACAACCTCTACAAAAAATACGATCAGCGTGACCCTGACTTATTCCTACGTAGGTGATCTGGAGTGTTCATTTTCGAACGTTCACCGATCGCCAACAGAACTCAATTATTCCGCTTTGCCTTGAGGCTCACTTTCGAACCCCACCAGCAGCCGCACAGCGGCCAGTATCATAGGAAGATTATGCTTGCTGGCAAAAACAAGGGAGACTGGAATGGCCATTTCTGGCTCACTAGCTCTCACAAGCCAGCCATGCCCACCAAACCTTGGGTGGTACTGAAACGCATGAAGGCCAAAACTAATTGCATGTCGTATCACCGGCAAAGTGGAACTAAATAAGCCTTAAATCGGCAGTATCTTGGTGCCCTTAAAACCCTTAAAGTGACCTATCGATAATAGAACTTGGAAGAGGGCATAATCTTATCAAACGTCAGAGTCGGTCTCGAGCCACAGAACCGCATTTTTTGTACCAGGTCTTCGATGTGGGCATTAAGGTCATGAAAGACTGTGACTCTACGAAGCTGCATTCAGTTAAGTGACCACGCACCCGTAAGTATCTCTGATTGGCACCCTAAATACGACGAGGGCCTCTTGGGTACGTAGTTCCAGCGTGATAATTAAGGAGTCACCAAATCCTGCTAAGGTCGTTCTCTCATTAAATCTGGTGCACCTGATTCTCTCACCATCCTCGAAAATAAACAGATCAGAGGGCTGCTAGCAGACGAAATCATTTTTTTCTTCCATCGAAAGAAAAACAGGCTGCTGTGGCCACTTACTGTGGAACTTACGCCGATGATCTCAACGGCGAAACGTCATCCAGTCCACCGCCCGTGAAGTCCTCTGAGGCGCACACCATCAACACCAGGACTGGTTTGACACCGACATCAGCAACCTACTAGCGGAGAAGAATCGACTAGACAAAGCCTACATGAACATTCGGACTGACGCCACCAAAGCAGGCTTCTTCAGATGCCACCGCCTTGTACAGCAACGGCTGCGGGAGATGCCGGACACCTGGATGGTTCGCCATGGTAAGGAAATCCAAGGGTATGCGGACCGCAATGAAATGAAAAACTTCTTCAAAGCTACCAAGGTCATCTACGGCTCCTGCATTTAGGGAACCGCACAGCTGATCAGCCCGACGGAACAACACTTATGACAGAGAAATCTCAAATTCTGAAGCGCCGGGCCTAGCACTACAGAAGTTTCCTTAATTGATCATCAGCCATCTCCGATGCTGCCAATGACCAGCTCCCTACAATTGGACATGAACAATGATTTGGATCTGCCGCCTTCTCTACCAGAAACCGTCCAGGCCGTGCAGCAGATTTTTATCGATAAAACACTGGTATCCGACGCAATCCCACTGGAGGTCTATAAACACGGCAGGCCCCGGCTGGTGGCAGAACTCACAACAGTCTTCCAATAAAAGTGGCGCTAAGGACAAATACCTCGGGATTTCAAAGATGCGACCATCGTCCATCTCTACAAGCGGAAGGGGAACTGGCAGCTCTGTGATAACCACAGAGGCATCTTGTTGGTCAACATGGTGGGAAGATGTTCGTCCGTATCCTTCTCAAATGTCTTAACGTTCACGGAGAGCAGGGAATGCTCCCGGAAAGCCAACGTGGCTTCCGACAACACCGCGGAACAACCGACATGATCTCCGCCAACCAAACAGATGCGAACCCACCTCTAAACTACCTTCATGGATCGAACGAAAGCCTTTGACACAGTGAGTCACGATGGACTCTGTAAAATTATGCAGAAATTCGGCTTTTCTGAGCGGTTCACACATATGGTGCGTCCGCTTCATGTCGGGATGACGGCGCGCGTCACTGACAACGGAACGGTATCCGAAGAATTCGCAGTGACCATCGGAGTGAAACAGGGGTTGCGTATTGGCCCCCACCTGTTAGTCTCATATTATTTGCTATGCTGATGGACGCCTACCGTGATGAGCTGCCTGGGAGCCATATCGCCTACAGAACTGACGGGAACCTATACAACGGTCGACGTATGCAGGCCTCAACACGCGTGTCTACGAATACAGTCCATGACTTGCTCTTCGCGGACGACAGCGCCCTCAACACCGTGACGGAGGAGGACATGCAAAGGAGCATGAAACCCTGCGCCGCAGGCTGCGCTAATTTAGTATTAACGATCAGTACAGCCAAAACGGTGGTAATGCACCAACCGCCGCCCAGCGCGAAATACAATGTTCCCCGAATCAATGTAAACGGCACTAAACTCAAAAATGTGGAAACCTTTGCTTATCTGGGAAACATGCTGTCACGCAAAACGAGAATCAGTGACGAGGTTGCTCAACGGGTCTCCAGAGCTAG
The DNA here is from genome assembly GCA_017591395.1 of Schistocephalus solidus. Lineage (NCBI taxonomy): Eukaryota > Metazoa > Platyhelminthes > Cestoda > Diphyllobothriidea > Diphyllobothriidae > Schistocephalus > Schistocephalus solidus. The sequence goes on from WEDG01004125.1 coordinate 13,756, forward strand.
TCAGGCCACTCTATTCACCTGAACACCAAACTGAAGATGTACAAGGCCGTCGACTTGAAGACATTCAATTACGGAGCGGAGACTTGGACCGTCTACTCGAACCAAGCCAGGAATCTGAGCACCAACTTACAGCAGAGACCGCCACCTCCAGTGCCCTCACTGCCCACGCGCATTCACTAATCGGATGGGCCTGCTTGGTCACACGCGTATTAATGACAGTGGAATCCACCGGGATGCCAGCACATATTGCGCACTCATGAACACTTCCCATATTCCTCCCAGGAGCTCGACTACCACTACTCCCAGCAGAGCCACCGCAAACTCAGCACCTCTTGATCTATCGTGTCCTCATTGTCATTGCACATGCACATCACGCATGGGCCTGGTCGGTCACTTGCAAATCCATCGCACAGAGATGGGCGAACCAATGCCAGGAGCACCAACATGCACCCGCCACACCTAAAATCAACTGTCCGCTCTGCCCACGCACATTCACACACCACATGGACGCATTATGTCACGTATGTCACCATGAAAACCAGCGGTAGAACACCGCCAGCTATACCACAGCACTACATCTCTCGTCATCAGCCTCTTTACCTCACATGATCACATGCAACACCACAAAAATATGCTATCAGTCTGCATAGCTGATTATGCTGCATGCATGATCATCAACTCTTTCTCCAGGCGACTCCTCTGTTGCATGTGTGATCTGAGCTTGAGAATATCACGGGGCGTAAGCGCCATGGGTTGGAAGGTTGCCAAATGACAAATTCACTTAGACCTCGCAGTCAATCCAATGTGCATCAGACAACTGATCGGCTCGGACAGTGGTCTGATTGTGGGGTGGTGGAGAGAGTGAGGTCGAGGGCTTAGTGCATTTTCCTCAATATAAAAAATCTATCGCGCATGAAAATATCGCGTTGCGCTAAAAGCCGTGGCTTGGAATGATGCAAACTGACGGGAACACTCGGACCGCATGGTCCGCTTAATAAGTGTTGTATGTGGAGTGGTCGACTGTTGGACTAAGTGTCAGGCTGCAGTGGCTCCTTCTTACTGTGGCCTTTATGACACTCCCACTCCGTGGGATCCAAGCCAGGACTGGTGGTTCATGTAAGGGCAGCTGCGGCCTCGCCTGCCACATGCGTCATCTCCCACCTCTGGTTTTCTTGACTCTGTCAGGACACCGGATCAGGCGGGGTTACGAGGAGAGAGTGCGGTAGATGCAGCGCAAATCTACAATAGATTAAACCAGATTCACGCGAAAGTCACCGTCCCTGCACCACCTGGTGTGCAGCATACGGTGGACATCATCGGACTACGACGGCTGAACTTTCGTATGCCTGTCTGTGAGGACAACTGGCCCTGCCAACATACCCGCGCTGTCAACGCAACTTCCGTGCGTGAATCGCCCTGGTTGGACATCTTCGGACGCAATGGACCAAAATATCCGGCAATTCCGATTTCTAGGTCGAATTCTGCCAAACCCTCCTTCAGAATCCCCCACCCTCACTCCTGGCATCAATTCCATTGCTCCCACCATCATAGAGACCACACCGCAATACTCATCGCCTGTTATTTCCACCAACGCAACCACCACCACCTTCGTCTCCACTACCACAACCACCACAACCATCAGCAATGAGGACTCTCTCCTAAACTGTCCTATATGCGACCGCACATTCATCTCACGCATCGGCCTGGTCAGTCACTTGCGAATCCATCATGCAGGCACTGGTGAACCAGTGCCTGGAGCACCAACACACAGCAGAGATCGTCGCCTCCACTGTCCTCACTATCCTCACGCATTCACTCATCGCATGGGCCTATCCGGTCGCATGCGCATCCACGACAGCGGAATTCACCGCAATGCAGACAACACCGATATATAATGCACACCCTCCGCTCCTGCCATTCTTGCTGCCCCTGCCAACCCCACTCCTATGAAGGAAACCCGCCAGCCTCTACCGATGTCTCCTGCCCACTATGCGCCCGCAACTTCAACTCACGTATCGGCCTGGTTGGTCACCTGCGAATTCATCGCACGGAGACTAGTGAACCAGTGCCTGAGTCTCCGAAAAAATGTCGCCACGCCCGCCTCCACTGCCCTCACTGCTCCCGCACATTTACACACCGCATGGGCCTATGAGGACACGTGCGCCTCCACGACAACGTGCGGTATACCACATCAGCGCACACCATCTACATTTATACATAGAAAACACCCTCACAATCATCATAATGTACCTGATAAAATCACGGTTTCCTAGAAACAGTGGCTTGGAAGACTGCCAATCTAACGCTTACATCAGACCACGCCGTCAGCCCAGTGTATGTGCCGTGTGTCGAGTGGCTGACCAGTGGACTGGGATTCAGACGGCGATGGCTCATCCATATCCACTGATTTAGTGAATCCTGGTGTGTGTGTTATGAGGACCAGGTCGTGTTGGGGCGCGCGAAGACGGGTAAGCCGATCTGTCAGCCAATGCGCCCACTTCCACATCACACAACTGACTGGCATGGATGGTGGTCTGATTGCGGCGGTGGGGGAGTGAGTGAGGTCGACAGCTCAGCGCATGTTCCTCACTATATACAATCTGACGTGTTTAAAACTATCACGATGCGCTAAAAGCCGAAGCTTGGAAGGTTGCCAACTGACAGGATAACTCGGAACGCGTGGTCAGCCCAATGTGTGTTTTGTGTGGAGTGGCTGACTGATGGACTGAGAGTCAGGCTGCAATGGTTCCTTCTTAATGTGGCCTTTACAGCACTCCCACTTCGTGGGATCCAAGCCAGGTGTGGTTTGTACACCCAGGGGGCGGCTCCGGCCGCACCAGCTACCTACGCCCTCTCCTGCCACCGTTCTTCTTGACTCTGTCTTGACACCGGGCTCAGGTGGGGGAGGAGAGAGTGCGGTAGCTGCAGCGCAAGACAACTATCACTTAAAACGAATTTACGCGCAAGCCACCGTCCCTGCACCACCTGGTGCTGAGCATACGATGGACCTCGTCGAAATCGACGGTCGAATTGTCAGGTTAGCTTTAAGAGGCTATAACTGTGTATACGAATTTTGCTTTGCGGTAGGTTTTTTATGGACAGGAGCGTTTTGAACAGGTGGGCAAGAAATATATTTTTACAGTTATCTATTTTTTGCCTTAGATTTCCTACCTCCTGCTCCATCCCTAAGAATTTCTGTAGGAGGTTGAAACAACTCATACGAGTTTTATCATCGTAGCTTCATTAACTGAGCTTACTTGATTTTTTGCCCGTTAAGCGGGAGGTGAACGATTAGCAGAAAAACGATAGTTGCAACTATTTTCTGCTAGTCTATTAATTCGCTGATCAAAATCCCCTGCCAATTTGGCCGAGTGGTTAGAGTCGTCGATAGACAGTCCTACGCGATTTTGCGGCGCATGTGCGAAACTAGGTCACATACCATTTTTTTGTGGCAATAAACTTAAGGCACCTGCGTTTTACATACTTATCGGGATACAGAGCAAATGCAATTGATGTTAGAATCTTCACAAAATTAACAGAATTGGTTAGGATATTAAACAATAAGATTATGAAAATATAAGGACTTAACCATTGGTTTGAGCTTCCTTAAGTGATTTAAAGCAAATACAGGGAGCAAACTGCTGGCGTGAGTTTCAGAAATGAGGAAAGATCGAGGCCTGCAATTCCGGTTGAGATCAATCCTGGGGCAGGGAAGAATCCTCAGCAGTGGAATTTTTTTAAGCCTTAGAATCCTAACTTCTAAGTCGCAATTTATAAACTCAGGGGATATACAGACAATTCTTTAATAATTTCCTAACACCGTGTCTTCTGCACTGAGGTAGAGACGAAAAACTCATAGGCTCGAAGGACTTGAAATTTGAAACCAAGTTACTTTCCGAAATCTGAGCAATTCGCCAGTGAATGACTTTTCGAAGCGCATGGAAGTCAGTCTTCGCAGGATTTTAAAGAAAACTACATTACACACTTTTTCAAGTTTCCGATAGAGCTTTCCTCTGAGTCGCAAAGTTGAACGATCTTATTGAGAAAAAGCCAGGTCCTTTGGAACTTAAAAGCCGGACTTTTTGAAATGTGGGCAATATTTTATCTAATTTTAGGTTATTTCAATGAGACCTCTCCAGTGTTATAGAGCTTTGACCGAAAAAACGAAACAATGGAGGACGATGAAATTTAAAACCGTGTTCACTCATTAATATTTCGGGTCGACCGGATTTTTGAGAGAACATGTACTCAAGACAGATAACTTGGAGTTAAACTATGGCCCGGTAGCATGACTGAAAAGGTGGACTTAGAGTACCCATTTGAATCTTGTCCTTGTCGAAAACCTCATTTGACTGCTGTTGGGGGAGTTAAGGCATGCATGCATATATGTAAAAAAGCACAAATCTAGCAATTGATCAGAACATTTTACTCTTTATTTTTTCTGTTTTTGCTATTATTCCTGCACAGTTCCATGCTCTCCGTCCTTATGTCCGATCAATATTTTATAACTATCTACAGGAGCTCAAGGGCGAAAGCCTACTTCCCTCAATAAAGTGACTATTTCTATTTTATGCCTTAGGATTTTGGCCACGCTTTCTTGTCTTTGTACATTTTTTCAAATTTTAAAACAAGGTTTTTCATCTAAAAAAATTTTCATGCGGACGCAAATTTTGTTTTTCGTCACACGCGTCTCTCCAAAAACGTAGATGTGCTTTAGTAGGGTGATAGCATTTTGTTTTACCGTGCAAATGGTCTCGAAGTGCGCTCTGTTTACCATTAAAAATACTTCCGATGGTGCTCTGATTAATCGTGAAAGGTTCGGCTAATTTCCTTTATTCTGATCAAAATTTTAGCACCTAGCGTTACTAATTATGCCTATCCTCTTAATTTTTACTGTTGCTGTCGCCTCCCGTGGAACCTGACTGCACGTTAACTAGAAATACTAATTTTGTTAACTCGAGCCTTTCCCGCATGCAGCTTGTTCAGTTTTCCGAAGTGTTTCTTATGAAATATTACAGACTGGCTTTTGATGCTTATTGACTGAATATGTTAATACATTTCAGTACGAAGGCCTAGCTTACGTGTGTTGCAAACTCAGAATTTTGATATGAATTTTCTATTTTCACAGGACAAGGCCATTGTTTGAGATTTAAAGCTCAAGTAATGGAACCGTCTAATCTGGATGGATTGACATAAGAGAGGCAAATTTATCCTATTTTTATTAAAGTGTTAAGGACTCTAAAAGTAATTTACGTTCCATCCGTTAAATAAAAATTTATTCTTTTTGGTTTTTCATTCGATATTTTAAAGAAGTGCTGGAACTAAGGTTCAAATCTGCCGTAACTGCAAGCGCAGCGCCTGCGCATTCAGAGCAATGTTTGGTTAAAGCGCGAGAAAACAATAAATTTAGACCATCATTTGTGAGCGGTAGATAAAATGGCAAAAATTTTGCATTTTAACCATCATCCATGCGTCTATGCTAATTTAGATGTCGCGTAATATAAATGTAATGTTTTAATATAAAATTTTAATATTAAAGCATTACATAATTCTGCGGCTATTTAAACATCCGCTTATGTCGGAGAATATTAGTGCTAATTTAATGAGTTTCAAAATCTACTACGTGACTTACGATTATTCATGGATATTCGCGGTGATATGGTACAGTCAAAACTCCGGCTTCGTTGGATGCATCCTTCGAGCAGCAGATGAAGCCTTCTTAGATGTTCGAAATAATCCGCTATGTAATAGTGGTTTGAATTGTGACATTTTATGCGACCGAGTTGCTTAACTGGTGTCAAAACGTCCGTGAAAATCTAACCACTGTTTAGTGCTCAATCGCTCATTCATTAAATGCAAGCGTTAGTTTATTTCCGATGAAATCCGGTGGTAGTCAGAACCTCCGACATGCGGTCTTTTCAGGTCCTGCGCGCGCGTCTGTCCGCTAGTGTAATGTGGGCATGAATGAATAGTTATCATATGAGATCCTTTCAGCGTTAGCTTGGTCAGTTTATTTGACGGCCGAATTTATTGACGATTGTGCTCAGGTGTGCTTTTGTGACCCATAGCGTGGTGTAAGTGATAGGGGCAAACCATATTAATTCGTGAGGCGTTATAAATATTAATTTCTACCTTTTGACGCTCCGTGTACCCTTTAAACAGACCGAGAAACAGAGGATGGGTTCGACTGTTTCGGCCTCCGACAGTTGAAGCTCGTCTGATGTCGAGAATTCAGACCAAGAAATTTCACGTGAGAGCTCACCTGGGCCTTAAAGTGATCCTGGAGAATGTGTATTTGGGTTTAAATCACAACAGCTTATCTTATTTTGATTTTAGGTTTCAGTAGGCTGAAGACCAGGCTGTCAGGTTCGAGGTCAAAGGGTGCCCAGGTACCTGAAAAACCAGTCGCCTGCTCCCTGCGCACTGGCTGCCAAAGGCCCGCTGATGCTGATACGATGCCTCTTCCTTCGTCCAATGACAAGGAATTAATAGTGCAAAACCGGAAAATATCGCAATAAGTATTGCGTTGGCCTAAGCTTGGCGAACAATTGTGACGATTATAGTTGAAAATTTGGACTATAGTCTGATGCTCATGTTACATCATGCTCGGGCCTAGTGTTGTTACTTCTTTTTTAAATAACTTTTTACTTTCCAAGTTGTGTTTGAGATTCGAGATGCAGAAAACCTTTGTTATTTTTAGATCTTTTGTTCCGCTTTAACTGTTTGCTCAATTGGAACTGAAAACAGTGCCACTGTCCTGGCCTCAATGCCGCATCGGTGCTCTTGCCGGGATGGGATTCGTACGGGACATTGTATACTGGAAAGCCACAAAACATCGCATCCGGGGAGATAGCGAAAGGCGCTAGCTAATTATTCATCAAAGTGATGTCAGTTCGACCGTCGATTTCGAAGAGGTCCACCGTATGCTCCACACCAGGTGGTGCAGGGACGGTGACTTGCGCGTGAATAAGTTTTAAGTGATAGTAGTCTTGCGCTGCAGCTACCGCACTCTACTCCCCCACTTGAGCCCAGTGTCAAGAAGACCGGAGGCAGGAGAGGGCGCAGGTATCTGGTGCGGCCGGAGCCGCCCCTAGGCGTACCACCACACCTGACTCGGATCCCACGGAGTGAGAGTGCCATAAAGGCCACATTTAGAAGGAGCCATTGCAGCCTGGCTCTCAGTCCGCCAGTCAGCCATTACACACAAAACACACAATTGGGCTGACAAGCGGTCCGAGTTATCCCGTCAGTTGGCAACCTTCCAAGCCACGGCTTTTAGCGCACCGTGATAGTTTCAAGCGCGTCAGATTGTTTAGTGAGGAACATGCGCTGAGCTGTCGACCTCACTCTCTCCCCAACCCCCACCATCAGATACTGCCCGAGCCGGTCAGTTGCCTTATGTGGGAGTGGGCGCATTGGCTGACGGATCGGCGTACCCGTCTTCGCGCGCCACAGCACGACCTGGCCCCCATAACGCACACACCAGGATTAACTTACTCAGGGGGAATGGACGAGCCATCGCCGTCTGACTCCCAGTCCACTGGTCAGTCACTCGACACACAGCATATACACTGAGCCGACGGCGTGGTCTGGTGGAAGCGTCAGATTGGCAGCCTTCCAAGCCACGGTATCAAGGAATCCGTTATATACTCTGGTAAATGGTGATTGTGAGGGTGTTTTCGATGTATTTGTGTAGGTAGTGTGTGCTGATGTAGCTTAACCTCCGGTGGTAAATGTGCGGGAGCAGTAAGAGCAGTGAAGGTGGGCGCGTCGACTGTATGTCGGAGCCCCAGGCACTTGTTAACCAGCCTCCGTGCGATAGATTCGTAGGTGACCAATCAGGCCGATGCGTGAGTTGAAGTTGCGGGCGCAGTGTGGACAGGAGAAATCGGTAGAGGCTGGGGAGATGTCATTCATGGTAGTGGGGGTGGCAGTGGCGCTAAGAATGGCAGGAGCGGAGGGTGTGCATGGTTTATCGGTGTTGTCTGCATTGTGGTGAATTCCGCTGTCATGGATGCGCACGCGACCGAATAGGCCCATGCGATGAGTGAATGCGCGAGGGCAGTGGAGACGACGATCTCTGCTGTGTGTTGGTGCTCCAGGCACTGGCTCACCAGTCTCTGTACGATGGATTCGCAAGTGACCGACCAGGCCGATGCGTGAGGTGAATGTGCGGTCGCATTGAGAACAGCTTAGGAGAGATTGCCCCATCGCTAATGGTGGTGGTAGTAAAGGCGAAGGCCGTGGTGGTTGCGGTGGTGGGGGTAACAGGTGATAAGTATTGGGATGTGGTCTGTATGATGGTGGGGTTAATGGAATTGATGCCAGAAGTGAGGGTGGGTGAGTCTAAAGGAGGGTTGGCAGAATTTGACGTAGACATTGGATTTGTCGGATTGTTGTTGCATTGCGTCCGAAGATGTCCCACCAGGCCGATTCGTGCGCGGAAGATGCGTTGACAGCGCGTGCATGTTGGCAGGGCCTGGGCAGTGGCGGTGTTGGTCCGGGGCGCCGGTGACTTTTGTGTCGCTCTTTTGGCCTTGGCGGCGGCGATCCGGTTGGCCTCATAGATTGCTGAACCAGTCTTCACTGATCTTCTGCATGCCGGTCTATCCTGGGCGAGGTCCTCCCAGGTCACCGGGTTGATTTGCAGTTGCTTCAGCGATTTCTTCAAAGTGTCCATGTAGCGTCTTTTTTTGACCTCCCTGCCGGCGAGAACCCGTAGCGACATCTCCGTAGAAGAGTTGTTTGGGTAGTCGTTCGTCATCCATTCTTACCAGGTGGCCGCTCCATCGCAGCTGCACTTGCCTCAGCGTGGCTTGGGTGCTAAGGATTCCGGTCCGCTCCAGGACTTCCGTGTGCGGGATCCTGTCTTACCATCTCAGCTTCAGTAGCTGAGATGAAAGTGATTCAGCTTCCTGGCTTGGTTCGAGTAGACGATCCAGGTTTCCGATCCGTAAAGGAGTGTCGTCAAAACGACGGCATTGTACATCTTCAGTTTGGTGTTCAGGTGAATAACGTGGCAATTCCACACGGAGGCCTGCAGCCTGCCGAAGGCTTGACTAGCTTTGGATATCCTTTGGGCAACCTCGTCATCGATTCTCGTGTTGCTCGACATCGTGCTTCCTAGATAAGCGAAGGTTTCCACGTTTTTGAGTTGAGCACCGTTGACATTGATTCGAGGAGCATAGTATTCCACGCTGGGTGGCGGCTGGTGCATGACAATCGTTTTGGCTGTACTGATTGTTAATCCGAAATCGGCGCAGTCTACGGTGAAGAGGTCCATGCTCCTTTGCATGTCCTCCTCCGTCACGGTGTTAAGGGCGCAGTCGTCCGCGAAGAGCAAGTCATGGACTGTAGTCGTAGACAAGCGCGTTGGAGCCGGCATACGCCGACTGTTGAGAAGGTGCCCGTCAGTTCTGTAGGCGATGCGGATACCAGGCTGCTTATCATGGTAGGCGTCCATCAGCATAGCCGAGAACATGAGACTGAAGAGGGTGGGGGCCAGTACGCAGCCCTGCTTCACTCCGTTGGTCACTGCGAATGCATCGGATACCGTCCCGTTGTCAGTGACGCGCGCCGTCATCCCGCCATGAAGCTGACGCACCATGTCCGTGAACAGCTCAGGACAGCCGAATTTCTGCGTGACTTTCTACAGTCCGTCACGATTCACGGTGTCAAAGGCTTTCGTAAGATCAACGAAGGTAGTGTATAGATGAGTTCGCATCATATCGGTTGTTCCGCGGTGTCGGCGGAAGCCAAATTGGCTTTTCGGGAGCAAGCCCTGCTCTAGGTGACCGTTAAGACGATTGAGAAGGATACGGGTGAAGATCTTCCCGGCGATGTTGAGCAATCGAGATGCCTCTGTGATTATCACAGAGTTGCCGGTTCCCCTTCCATTTGTAGAGATGAACGATGGTCGCGTCTTTGAAATCCTGAGGAACTTGTCCTTGGCGCCACATCTCCTGGAAGAGTGTCGTGAGTTCTGCCATCAGCCGTGGCCAACCATGCTTGTAGACTTCCGGTGGGATTGCGTCGGATCCCGGTGCTTTACCTTTGGAAATCTGCTGCATGGCCCGGATGGTTTCTGGTAGGGAAGGTGGCAGATCCAGGTCATTGTTTGTGTCCACTTGAGGGAGCCGGTCAATGGCAGCATCGGAGATGGCTGATGAGCAATTAAGGACACTACTGATGTGCTCGGCCCAGCGCTTCAGAACTTGCGATTACTCAGTCAGCAGTGTTGTGTCGTCAGAGCTGAGCAGTGGTGCGGTCCCCTTGATTTCACGGACCGTTGATGGCTTTGAAGAAGTTTTTCATTTCATTGCGGTCCGCATACCCCTGGATTTCCTCAGCCTTTCGGATCATCCTGCATCTCCCGCAGCCGTTGTTGTACAAGGCGCCGGCCTCTGAAGAAAGTTGCTTTGGTGGCGTCAGTCCGAAGGTCCATGTAGGCTTCGTGTAGTCCATTCTCCGCGAGTAAGTTGCTGATGTCGGCGTCATTGTCGTCAAACCAGTCCTGATGTTGACGGCGTGCGCGTTCGAGGGCGGTGGCCTGGATGACATTTCGCAGTTGACACCATCGTGTCTCCATTATCAGCTGGAGCATGCAGGTCCTCCAGTTTCTCGGTTATTTGGTTGCTGAAATCAAAACAGTGAGCAGGCAAATTTAACAAAAGAATATTTAACTTACCTGGCGGTCCCCTTCCTTGGGGCCTTCGTCGGGGTTGCAGTCGGAGCCTCATCTGGGAGATGACGAGGCGGTGATCTGTCCAACCATCGGCATCGCGCATCGCCTTGATTACCAGCACGTTCTGTTGATCTCGCCTTCGGACGAGAACATAGTCCAGCAGATGCCAGCGTCGCGACCGAGGGTGCATCCACGTGATCTTCTCCCGCGTCGGAAGGCGGAAGAAAGTGTTTGTCAGCAGGAGACGGTGTTCCGCACACGTGCGCAGAAGAAGGAGGCCGTTATCGTTACAGCTACCGTGACCGTGGGGACCAAGCACTCCCTGCCAGGCAGCGTGGTCCGTCCCGACGCGGGCGTTGAAGTCGCCAAGGACAATTAACTTGTCCGCCTTCGACACAGTCGCCAGCAGGTCGTGCAGGTCCTCGTAGAATTTGTCCTTCGCCGCATCAGAGCTCGTCATTGGCGGAGCGTAGGCGCTTATGATGGTGGCGAACTGGTCTCCCCGAAGAGGCAGACGGAGGCTCACCAGGCGAACATTGATACACTGCGGCAGACAGGGCAGACGTCCCACGATGTCGTTCCGGATGGCAAAGGCAACACCAGCGTCGCGTCGCTCTGCCTTTGGACGGACGCTCCCGAAGAAGGTGTAGCCGGCACCCATCTCCTCCAGCTGACCCTGTTCAGAGAATCAGGTCTCGCTGAGAGCAGCAATGTCCACCTTGTAGCGCACCAGTTTCAGAGCGACTAGCGCCGTCCTCCGTAACGGCTGGTTGCTCCTAGGATTGTCTAAAAGAGAACGAACATTCCAGGCTGCTAGTGTGAGTGGACTCACCCGAGCAGCCTGGAGGGTATGGCGAGGAGGAATTGGGAAGGGGGGGTATTATTGTTTGTTTGAGTTTTACGACCGCGTATTTTGTGATCTGCGAGCCGCGGCCGGCTGCAGAAGACGTGATAACTAGCAATTTTTTAAGGCACCTTTTCTAGCCCCTTCCTCCGCGAGGAGGCAAGCAGTGCTGTCCCTAAATAGGGCTGCTCGGACATCCCAGACGGCTGCCGAACTCCACTATGGTTCACGTTTTTTTAGTGGAAGAACGACCCGAGTTAGTCTGGGCCGCCTACGGGGTTGCTGTTGCCCCCACCGTAGGACTTTTTGAGAGGGGGGAGGTGGGAAGTTCGGGAGTCAGACATACCGGGTGTGGAGGCACACACAACACCGGAGACCATCACCTGGTTTAGCCCGCCGGTCGTGACGGTTGCCCGGGGTGTGGCCGCTGGGAAGAACCCAGCTTCGAGGAGCCACAGGTGAGAGTTGGGTACCAGTTAGAGGCGGCCACAGGAGCATTCACCACCTGTACGAGACAAATGGAGCGACCAAATGCTATCTGTGTAGTGCTACCCCTAACTAGTTGCCCCTACACCCCTCATCAAATTACACGGTGCTCGAGCTGCTCAGTTGAATTTATAAGCAACAAAGTTGGCATTTACATCTTGAGCAGAATCAATCATTACGGGATCATATGACTGGTTCGTTAAATAGTTATTCAATATTTCGTGTGTCGTCAACGTTTAAGGCCAGCTAAATGGAAGTCGTTTTTCCTTGAAATTGGTCCTTGTTCTCCTCTTGACGACGGAATGGTCATTTTGGACGTAGTTGAACCTAGAAGTACACAAATACAATATTTCTAAACTGATTAAATCGTTACAGAGCAGCTGATTCCGGACAACTTGCTTGCTGATGACCACACGATGTTATTGATGTTACCTTCTTTTCTATTTTGGGCAGTCGGCCGAAACCGGATTTCTGTGTTCACTTTCTCGATGACATGGATAATCTATGATCTGGTCGATAAACTGTGCTGGGCTCTGTGCTAGGGTGATGTGGGTTTGAGTGGACACCGTCATGTGAGAGGTCGTTAGTGTCAACTCGATCTGTTGGGTTGATGGTTTCCACTTGATTCTTTACGGCTTGTAATGATGGCATGATTTTTGAGTGCGAAATTCATCCGTATGCTCTGTCTTCATATAGGCGTGTTCGGCCACGTGTGCGCACATACTAAAACATCAGCCTTTGCACATGCTTCAGTCCTTCGAAGTTCGCCATGTTCGGTGCTGAGGGACAGGCCGTCGCGTGCGCGCTCCTGATACCGGTTAAATGGCAATCTCACGTCAGGTGGACCACCGTGTGTAATATTGATTTGGGGAGATCATTTACACGGGAAAGACCAAAGAGAGACTGGGTCAATTCAGCGGGTTATTTCCTCATGTGAAACAACGAAACACGCTTGAAAACTCGTTGGAATCGTGAATAGTGATCACTTTGCTTGCTTTGTGGGAGATTCTAGTCACAGATGAGGACGCACGTTCGTAAAATACTTTGTGTAAATCACGCGACTAGATGGTGACAAAGATTGTAACTTTACACAGTAGGCTTATTCCGTCCTTTACTTCCCCTCTTTGTTAAGCGACCCTATTTGCGACTCAGAATTCAACAAATACCCGCGCAAAGTGCCAGCTGGCCTAACAACTACATGCAACCTTACAAAATCGCCGACGCACGTATAACTCCATTCACATACTCGTTATCTAGAGTTGTATATGGTCCGAGAAGTGCTGCAGCCAAAGATAAAGGGAAGTGAAAGAGCAATTTCTTATTTCTTTGCCTTTAGGAGACATTGATTATTCCTTGCGGGTGAGTGGCTAAGGTCCTTAATTGTGACCGTTTTCTACACTTTCACCTTTCTAGCAGGAGCATCGAGCGATCAAAGTCATTCGAGCCTAGCAGCACGATGGTAGCTCATTATTATTCCAGAATGACAACGTACTGAGGACGGAAATGTTCTCGCACATTGCTCTCAAAGCCTTGGTAGTGTCTGTTCTGAGACGCCCATCAGCATGTAACCGGCTTCAGGTACATCGTTGTTTCCTAAACGTCCATGGCAAAGCCCGTATTGCAGCGCCCGATCTCACCAGCAGAGCCACAGACAAACTGCATAGGTAAATACGCCGAGTTGGTCACTACAGACGAACAAATGACACTTGTTAAGACACGCGAATAGGCACCACTGGTAATACAGGTGGCTCTTGACAAAATTCATCAAAGGAACATGTTTCCAGTAGTCGCTCGTCGTCTATCCCCACGAGGTGGCCGCTCCAGCGCAGTTGCAGTTGTCTCAGCAGGGCGTAGTTGCTGAGGCGACCTGTTCGTTCCAACACTTATCTTTCAGGAATCCGGTCCTGTCATCTCAGCTTCAGTATTCTGCTGAGCTTCCGTGCCTGCTCCGTTCCATACAGCAGCGTCGGCAAGATGTCAACTTTGTACATCTTGGACTTGGCGCTAAGCTGGAAACCGTGTCGATTCCAGACGACTTCCTACAGGCGACCGAGGTCTTGGTTAGCTTTGGCGATCCGGTGGGCGACCTCATCGTCGATGTTGATGCTGCGAAAGATGCTGCTGCCCAAGTAGCTGAAGTTGTCCACGGCTTGCAGTTGGGCGCCATTGACATTGACGCAAGGTGTATTGCAGGCGGTTTTTGGTGATGGCTGGTGCATGACCACCGTTTTCTCTGTGTTGATGGTCAGTCCGAAGTTGTCACAAGCGGCGACGAAGGGGTTCATGCTCCTTTGCATGTTCCCATCTGTTGTTGCGTTGAGGGCGTAATCGTCGGAGAAGAGACTAACCGCAAGGTGCAGGGGAGCAGGTTTGAGTTATCCTGGCAGTTGGCAAGTTTCCCGTTTTAACCCGAACTCTCTCCCTTATCTCCTGGCAAATAAGCACAGGGCCCCAGGGGTAGAGGGTTCCCTGTTCCCATGTCTTGCCCTGACACTATGGTTTGAGAGGGGTCGTCGAAAGGCCTATTGCACCCATCGAAGATAACTGCTCCAATATGTTCTTCAACAGTATCCACTGCGAGGACAACTCCCGCGAATTTTTAAACGGTCGACAACCTAACCAAAGTTGTCAGATCAGTGGGATTAGTGCTAGTTTCAAAACGTAAAATTGCCCAAATGGCGAATGCGAAGGATCCAAACGTGGTGATGGAGTTTAATGACGCGCCTCAAAGTAAATATATGGTCCTACATCTACGCCCAGCATGTAATCCGGGTGGTTGGCCTCGTCCTAGATTCATGCACAGCCTGGAATTATTTGAGAAGGAACATAGTGAAGAACTTCGCAACAACGTTGGTATGACTTATGCCATGGTAATTGTCACATCTTGGCTTATGTCCCTTCTAGTGGACAGTTAGAAGGAGGCCTGAGCCCCAGCCATCAGGAACGACCTTGTCTCTCTCCAACAACCGACGGTCATCTACCTTGTTGACTTTATTGCCCCTTCGACTCCGTCCATCGTGAATCCGTATGGCGGGTAATGGCACTAGATGGTGTATCACGAAAAATCTCGCCATGATCAAGGCCTATTACCGCTGATCCATTACACGAGTTTTTGGTTCATAAAAGTCTTTCACAACCCTACCTAAAAATTACGATGGGGAGGTTGCATCCGGACACCGGCTGACTGACCTCGACTACGCTGATGATATCGCCTTACTAGCTTCAGGTTTTAATTATCTGCAGTCTATGGTGTCAGGAGTGAATGCGGTCGCCAAATCGGTTTGTTTCTCCATAAACGCTGGTACCACCAAAGTGCTTTGAAGTTCCATCCCTGCCCAGGATAATGTACCTCTCGGGCGTGAAGAAGTAGAGATCTTCGAATACCTTGGGATGAGGTTGCTACCGAACGGACAGAGTAAGGATGACATTATCTTTCGAATCGGTGCTGCTCGTTTTCTCAAGCGTCATGTGGACCTGACGCGACATCTCCATCGCTACGAAAAGTCACGTGCATTCGTCTGGTTTTTCCTTCTCTGTGGCTGTGAATGCTAGGCTATGCGCGTGGAATTTGAGCGAAAACTGGAGGTATTTGATCACCACTGCATGAGGACCATCGCCGAGCACCTATGCCGATGTCGTCTCAAATGAGACATTTCGCTTGTTGTGCCTTCAATCACCTCTAAAGTGCTAAAACATCAAACGGCTAAGTATAAGCTGTCAGTGGCTTTAACAGTTTTCCATACTTAGCGATCCGATAATCGATCCCACAAACCACCCTGGCATGATCGCCGACGTTCTTATGTTCACCAACGTAAAATTATACTCTTCTGGTATCATATAAACTATAGTGTTGCGACCCACGCTACTCCTCTCCTTTCATTCAGAAAAACCCCAGCCGAGGAGTGGGTGCAGCCAATCGCCCCGACACTAGTAAAATTGCAACAGCAGGAGATAACTTCGTTTTTTCCTTGACATTAGTGAGATGCTGGGTATCAATCCCCTAACAGCAGCGCATCCTAGATGCTGCAACCCTGCGTTGCCTCTTCAGACTGTTGTCGAGGTGTGAGGGTGAACAAATCGAAGTGTTCCAAATCAAAAGGCGGAAGACAGAGATGATTCACCAAACATTTGCTGCAACGAGGGGCGTAAATGCAGCTCCGCAGGCAGCTGCAGCAAGCCCTTCCCTCAGATGAGCGCAATAGTTAAGCTCCGGGCGATTGGTCTTTGTGCGCCTGTAGCCAATCAACAGAGTATGCAGCTTCAATTGACCTTGAGCTCTTTCCACGCTGACTCGAAGTAATTGATTGACAGGGGACGTTAGGCGGACTGAATGAGAGTGGGACTGTGGCTGACCACTCTGTCGATCGCGAGCGCAGACTGCCACGCCGTACCTGCCTCACGATTCGCCATTTTCGGTTCCTACTTGCCCTCCAAGCACAAACCTCATTCGGCTTTTATAAACGTTCTTTTTATTACTGTTCTCACGGCGCAGACTCCTTTGTCGCTTCAATCTTTTGGTTGACCACCCGCCATGTCATCCTCACGAACAGACGTCAGGCGTGCTCCTTCTTCTGAGGCATTACGTTTATTTGCCGTACTGGACCCGAAAAGGCTAGTCCAGTTTGCAGTGCCTTGCCAATAATTAACTAAATAAATTGATATTTAAGACCCAGATGGCTCCATCATTACAAACCTAGTACCGTGGTATAAGTTAATACAAAGTGGATTATTGGTGTTCTTTGTGAACAAAAACTAAGTAGTATGGTAGACATGGCACTTTCATGGGATAAAAATCAATTAAAACGAATGTGAAATCGTGTACAGTTAGGTTTGAATAGTACGAAGTTATTGCTAATAACAATTGACAAAAAAGAGCAGACAGTGAAATAAACTCCTTGGGCATTTTAATGGAAGAGGCATATCTTGAAGGGGGATTGTGGGATTTTAAGGAGAAAAAAACTGTCGCTCATAGATGAAAAACATACGTGTTTGGTAGAACCGACATGCTGATGAGAGCGTATGGGCGGTCAAAACGCTCCTCGTCGTGAGAGAAATAATTTAATGACATTGCTGATTTCTCAGACCACTAACGGAGGAGCCCGAAACGATCGTCGGCAGTCCGAGTAGGGTCGACACCGCGACTATGCTCCGAAAAGGCATAGAAAGCAGCATGGTAGGTTGCTTCTGAGCGAAGTATGAAAGGATAATACGAAGTCCGATAATTGAGTAAGAAGATATCAAAATAATACGCTCAGGGGTGCTATTTAGCATGAGAATCGATAATGAATCTGAGGCCTGCACAGCTTGGTATTCAGATTGTTATTCCGACTATGGATATCGGTATTCGAAACGGAGGTGCTTCTGTACGAGCGCGCAATATGACATAATTTTATTGCGATCATGTTACTGAGGCATGGGTTATGAAGACATCATAGTTCGTGAGGGAAACGATGCATGGAAGATATAATTTGAAGATGGCCTTCTAAATTCCCAATGGTCCTTTCTCGGGGGTCATGGAGAAAGCTGCTCGGGAAGGAAGAGGAAAATAAAAGGTTAATTGAATCAGTGTTGAGATAAATGTGCAGTCTTTGCAAAAAAGTAGACAGATTATTTGATAACCTTAT
The DNA here is from genome assembly GCA_017591395.1 of Schistocephalus solidus. Lineage (NCBI taxonomy): Eukaryota > Metazoa > Platyhelminthes > Cestoda > Diphyllobothriidea > Diphyllobothriidae > Schistocephalus > Schistocephalus solidus. Next base: position 31,394 of record WEDG01004125.1, read on the forward strand.
ATCGATTGGCAGGTTATTCCAAAGAAAGCGATACCTGGAAGCAAAGAACAGAGAGCGTGTAGATGTGGAAGATATAAGAGGCGGTATAAAAAGTGAAGAGTTACGTAGGTTGTACGGACGACTTAGGGGGTTAGGGCTGGAAATCGGGGAATATTTGGACTATTATAAAGGCGATAAATGAGGTAGAAGCCAGCTTTCAGTCAGAGTTTAGTTCAGGTTAGTTAGCTGGCACTTATTCGAGTATGAGGTAGCTGAAAGGGTCGGAGGTAAGAGTTTCCGAGTAAAATGTCTTTGGACCTTTTCAATTTCGGAACGGCTACACTCGGTCCTTTAACCAAAAAATGGACAGCAATGTTCAAGATCGGGAAGGACAAACATTTGATAAGGTATTAACTCAATTTCAGGAAAATAGAAATTATAAGAGATAAAGCCACAAATCTGGGCAGCTTTTGCCGTAATTCTATCGGCATGAGGCAACAGATCTAAATTATAAGTGCAGCTTAAACCAAAGTGCTTGATGATGGAACATTCATTCATAGGGTTGCCGTGAAAAATAACTGGTTGTGGTAGTCTGTCAAGCCCGAATCACATGTAACGACCCTTAGGTGAGAATTCCATTTGCCACATTGAGCTCCATACGGAACGAGCAACAAGTCTGCATGGATTTCTTCTAAGGATCGTTGGGCCAAAGATCTAGAGAATGAATAAATGCATTTAAGAGCGTCCGCATAAATAAGACTGAGAGTGTTTAACTTTATATGAAAAATAATTAGTGTAAAGCAAAAACAAAATGGGACCTAGCACGGTGCCTTGAAGGACACCGCTTACAAAAGGGGTCTCAGCTGAAAATGAGGAACCCATTAAGACCTTTTTTTACTATAAGTTAGATATGATGTTATGACATCGGTAAGGGGACTACGAAGTCCTTAGGCTTCTAACTTAACTATAAGTATCCTATGAGGCACTTTATTGAAGGCCTTGCTAAGATCAAAATAGATAACGACCACAGAAAGATTATCAATACGAAGAGATGTTTATAGATTTAAAAAAGACAGGTGACATGTTTCACAAGAGCGATCAGGAAGGAAGCAATGTTGGGAAGTGCTAAGAAGTTGATTGGTTATGCAAAAATCTGTAATTTGTACGGCATTTAGTTTTTCAAAGAGCTTAGCAATGGAAGGTGTTTTATGAACACCGCGAAAATTGTGAAAATCCGAGCGTAAGCCAGATTTAAAGACTGGAATAATAATAGAGGTTTTCCAATAATCAGGAAAGAAACCATTCCCGAGAAAATCTGAGAACACATTGCTCGGCAAAGGGAGAAAATCACTTAGCTGTTACATAAGGCAGTTTGGGATGTTGTAGGTTCCAACTGAGTGTGATCGATTAAGTTGGCTTATCTGTTTCTGAATATTTGTAGGAAAGATATCAATGTTACTGAGCAACCCATGAGACATCAGGGCGATCGAAGGGATGGGATTGGTTTCAAGGGTAAAAGGTTTGGCAAAGAAGGAATTTAACAATTCTGTTTTGTCCAAATCCTCTGTAATGAAATTATTATTGCAATCGAGGAAGATCAGAATGAATTTGTGAGATTAAGCGGAAGAACGGAGGCGGAACACTTGAGCAACAGATCTGGAAGTAGTATCGTCGCTAATTGCTAGAGACTCCCTACGCCCATCTCGCGTGATCCTCATTTTTGAAGATAATTCAAATATTTGTGGGATCCTTAAGTGAACCGATAACGAACTTATGGACGGATCCTTAATCTGCTTTCGCAATTTTTTGAAGCCGATTTTGAAAAAAAGTATGGCACTATGGAAGAAGCAGCATTTGATATAATGGTCTTTTGTTGAATAAAATTGAGGAGGTCTTCTTTTAGTCCTTGCAATGTATCATGGAAAAAACTTAGATCAATATTTAAAAAAAAGCTCGGCCAATCCAGAGTTCTTGTAAAATTGTTCAATAACTCTTTGTTAACATGAGCGAAGTCCAAATAGGTACGTTTCATTTCTGGTTTTACAGAGAAGGAGACTGATAAACAACAATGAATTAATGTGGGATCACTTGTAAAAGGGTTTTGATGGAAATGCATAAGCAAAGGATGGACGCAATTAGTACAAATTAAATCTAAAATACTATCTTTGTAGTCACTGAGCTGAATAATTGAGACATGTTGGAAGAATAAATCGTGTTAAACAAGATCGCAAATTTTGGTGGAGCAGTATTTGCATGCTAATCTATTTCTGGCAAATTACAATCTCCTACGATTATTTTGATATCAAACGGAGCTTCTGTAATTTTTTCAAAGAGTTCACAGAGCTGACTTTCATTGCTGGAATAACAAGGAGGATTATAGACGCAGCCAATTATGGCTGTTTTGTGCGTGAGGATGAGTGATTCGAAACAAGTATTTCCAGAAAACGTAGAAACGCTAAGATCGTAAGGGGAATGTGCAGGAGACGATCTAAGGTAACGAAGAAAACCACCGCCACGTTTTTCAACGTGGTCTTGTCGATATAAACTAAACTTATCTAAAGCGAGCGTCGAGTCTGAAATTGGAGAATGAGCCCAAGATTCTGTGATACACATAATATCTTGGTCAAACTCAAAAGCTACAGATCTTAGCTCACCTCGCGTTGAGTGAACCTATACTGAGCATATTTGTGGAACGCGGAATACGCTCATCAGTGTTTATAAAAAAGGAAGACTTATTGTTGGGGAAGTAAACTGTAGGGTGGAAGGTGCTGGAGGAATGTAAAATTGCTGCAATCTAAAATTAGCTAAGCTGCTACTGTTAACTAACTTAGGATTGTTGTAGAGAAACATATTTGGGTAGTATCCATTGAGAGGAAGGCTATTTTCTGCCTTAGCGAAAATAGGAGATGGTCTTAAAATAGGATGTTGAGGAACATTGAAATAATATGGGGGGAGGATAAGATTTGAAAATGAAACAAATTGTTTTGGAAAACTGCTACTATAAGGGGTAGAGTTAATAAATTGGGGAACCTGAGAAGTTGTTTGGTTGGAATTATTGCTAAGGACAGTTTGGGTATGTAAAGTGGATGATGGAGGGTGAAGAGTTTTCCCAACTGTAATGACGTTTTTCTTTTTGGAACTTAAATAAGGATCATACTTAGACTTGCCCAGGTTATTGATAAGTTAAGAAGATTGAACAGCTGAGCCCGGAGTGGATTGCATGGAATGGGAATGAGGCGGACTTGACTCAGTTTTTTGGACTACGTCAACAGTAGGAATACAAGGAAAACTATTTCGAAACGGAGAAGCAGTTGGTCTTGGCACTTAAGATGGAGTCACTGACATTAAAGTCGGGCTTACAACATGGTTGATAGCTAATGCGTTTGAACTTCCTTTTCGCAAGGGTAAAGGCGTTAATGGATTCGTTGGAAGAAAAGTTGAAGGTGAAGTGAAACTATACAAGCATGATGATCCGGAAGAGTTCAAGTTTAAAAAAGAATCGAAAGACCTAGAAAGATCGCCATCAAGATGGTCAATATTCAATGACGCTTATTATAAACAACCCGCGTAATGCACCAAAATATCATCTTTTTGAATCTATAGTCAGATTTGTGGGGATCTCCTGACGAGATTCCGCATTGTAGCAGGACTCGATTGTTGCCTGGCATTTGAGGACAAGTTGCGTTTGCCACCACAACCTCTGAGATCAGCCATTAAAACTGCGCGCTCAGAGGGCCACGCTGTATGTGAACAAGTTCTCCTTCTCTGTCCGAGTGGTAAAATCAAAGAATATCCTCCACGCTGATGTTGTGTTATCACAATTTTTGGAAATTTTTAAAAGAAAACTTAAGAGATTCATGTTACATCTGAGTCGGAACAAGGGGACCCACTCCCCAATTGTCATACTTTATGGTCTTGTTTGAGCAAGCGTACCGCGAATGAAAAAATCGTACATTATGTATCATCAGTGGTCGCTGATAAGTCTCAACAGGTTTTACGTCATTATTCGCAGTATAACCGCCATGGTTAACCCAAAATCATCAATCAAACAACTCTTGCACTCGTGTGGTCTTAAAATCCCTATAGCTTCCACCAAAAGGCATAACTCAAAAAGCATAAATAAGCCATCTTTAGTGGCCTATCCGCAGACCGAAGAAGATCTAATACTATTGTACTATAATACTATGAAGAAAACAATACTCTGCACAACCAAAAATCATTTATAGTTCCATACCTCACACCTATGCAAAGACGTGACCTTCAGACTAACGACACACAGCTCAAAAATAAATAAGTTTATTGATAGGGAAATTCTCGGTTGCTGTCAAAGCCTTAGAACACAAGAAAATACCTAAAACGAACTCCTCTTTTCAGTAACCACTTAAGCTTTGTTGTAGTTGTATGCTTTAATAGTAGTTTTCGAAATGAGGAGATTAATTTAAGTAAAAAAACCTGCTTTGAAAGATTTAAAAATAGCAAAATTTGATAATTGAACAGATATACAGAATGGAGAGGAATTTGTCTGGGTAGGAATTGTTAAGGTCAATAATAGTCTGTTAGGGACGTTCGAGAGTATTCACTCGACAGCGGTAGAAACTTCTGCGATTGATTCGAAGGGACAGCCGCTTCCAATCAGATGCGATCATAGTTGATTCCGCTGTGGGATCTGCTGAACAATAACACTTAGTTGAACTGATCGGCAAAAAGTTGGAAATGGATTAGAAGCAAGAAAGGTTCCACAGGAAGAAATTTTAATGCAGTCGTCATATTGGTATTTGATAATATAGTGTTGATTATGTTTGAGCTTGCTTTATGAAACAACTAGTGTAAATCGTTTCATTAAGCTAGATCAAAGCCTAGTCGTCAGGCTTGTTGCGCATCTGAGTAACTTAGAGCATAAATTGTGCTTAAAACGCAAGAAAATATACTACTTACAGGCAGAGAAAAAAAATGTTTTGCAAATTAATATTTAAAGCAAATTCTTAAACAATCATAAAATTATGTATTTAAATGAAGATACTATCAGAGAACATTTGAAAATGTAAAATTATCATATATTTTCAAAATAAGTTTTAACAGAAGAAAAAAGGTGCTCGTTAAAAAAGGGAAACATAAATCATTAATGTGATAAAAGTCGCGTATAGCCAGAGAACAAGCATTTAGGACTCTTCTAGGTCACTAAACACCAGCTATCGCTTGCTCCTACCCTAAGTTAATTCATCCTCTCTATATGCATTCCAGGTCATCGTAGGAGGACGTGTAGAAGCTATTGCCGTCATAGTAAGCGTACGTTTGGATTTGCAGTTTGATTGTTGACCACAACGTGTTCAAGGTGCAGATAGACTGCAGGTCATCGGTAGATTATAAAAATTACATGAACAGGATTGAAGAAGCTTTCGCCGACAAGAATGGGGATCAGTCGCAGCATAAAACGCACTCAAAATACGCCTCAGTGACAAGGGTGAAAACTGCTAAGAACTAAGGTGTACAAAAAGCTAACACTAAGTGGAAAATTGTGTGTCTAAACTACAAACAACAAAAGGACGGTAAAAAACGACAAAGGATTGTTCGAATTCAGATTCACGAAAGCGTAGCCTTATTAGACAGCAAGTTTTGTTGAGGATTGTAATGATCTCTGCACTAGATCCAGAAAACTATACATCAAGGACGATGAGCAGAGTAAGGAGTACATTTGAGATGACGTCTGATGAAATGCAATCGAGGAATGAAGACCGGTCTTTGCAATGGACTGGAAATAATTAAGACAAATCAGTACAAGTAAGGGAGTACTGGTAACAAGCAGCAGCGAAAACAGGAGACCTCTCAGTTGCAGGTTGAAGTTGAGCTGTGTGTATTTTTTTTTTATTTGATGCTTGCGAAAGGTCAGATGATGGTGCGGCCCGTCGATAGGCACTACAGCATGAGGATAACGTCACAAAGGGAGGGTCACGTTCTGACTTTGGAGTGCCTTGATGAGCAGGAGTGTCAAAATTATCAGATCTCGAAGTGGAGACCGATGTCTGTTGAAGACTAGAACATGCGGCACCACTAGGATAGCACTCCATGATTCGGTCTGCATGAGTGGCTGGTTTTTTCTAATGAGGTGCTCGTGTCGAGCATAGCCAATACCTGCTGCATGGGCAGGAGAAGCTTATCCAGCTGGATCTCTCGAAAAATTGCATCATCCATATGACGGCCAGCGAGCAAAGAACACATGTGCTGCATTAGTTGGAAAGTCGTTTCGTCACCGAGTTCAAACGGCGTGAAAAGCTCACGCAGCATTCGGTTGGCTGACTTGGACCCACGATGAATTGCAGCGTCCTTCAACCGGGTGTAAGGTTCCTCAGCAGGGGTTGGATCAAGGTTCTCAACGTCAACGGCAACATCGAAGGGAAGTGATTGCGCTACGCATGAATAATGCGTGCGTTCACTGGTGATATGTCGGGAAAAATGCCTCGATTCTTGCCTTAACCATATGCGAGGGTTGCTCGAGGTAAATGGGGCAATTTGAAAGAGAGGGTATACACGTCAAGCGTGTCAGTGTTAGTCTCATTGTCCGTCATAGTAAGTGATATGGTGCGTACTGATAGATTAACGGGGTCACCACTTTTGTAGTGTTGACAAGGGTCAAACTGCTAAGAACTAAGGTGTAAAAAAAACTAACGCTAAGTGGGCAATTGTGTGTCTAAACTACAAACAACAAAAGGATGGTAAAAAAACGACAAAGGATTGTTCGAATTCAGATTCACGAAAGCGTAGCCTTCTTAGATAGTAAGTTTTGTTGAGTATTGTAATGAGCTCTGCACTTTATCCAGAAAACTATGCACCAAGGATGATGAGTAGAGTAAGGAGCTCAATTGAGATGACGCCTGATGAAATGCAATCGAGGAATGAAGACCGGTCTTTGCAATTGACTGCAAATAATTAAGACAGATCAGTACAATAAAGGAGTACTGGTAACATGCAGCAGTGAAAAAAAGGAAACGTCCTACATGCAGGTTGAATTTGAGCTGTGTGTATTTTATTTTTTGAGAACAGTAAAACAAGCGTATATTAAGGTTCAGGTGAACAAGAAAGATACAAACATGTATATTTTACTACTACCTACATTTCCATAGTCAGCGGTCTGAATCCGATGTTAAATAACTGACATGAAAAATGTCCTATCTTATTCAAAATAGATGTGTGTTATAATTTTACAGACAGCGTTGGATTTTATTTTAAATTCTAGTAGGATTCAACTATTTCTAATATAACTTTGTATAGCATTCCATATTGTCGCGTATCTTATAGAATAGAAGTTCAATCGTTGGGAATTTTTGAATTTAACAACTTGTATAGTCGTTTCGTTATTTTTAGTGTCTTGTGGGCCATTTTCATTTGTTAGTATATTTACTCTGGTAATATATTGGTCGTTTGTGATTTTGAATAGGAAAGTGAGACCATTTTGGAGCTTTCTGATTAATGCGAGTTGAAGGCCATATCCATTGGATAGTTCCATGTATGAGCCTTGATGCCATCATATTTTTGCTAAGAATGCCTTCAAGTTTCTTTTCAGCCATCTCAGGGCATTATGCCAAAGAAAATTTAGCAGTAATACAGGAGACGAAAAACGTCCATTTTATAGAGTCGTGTCCTGAGGGTAGGTGAGGACATCGATATTTATCATAGGTCTCCTCAGTTGAAACTCTACCCAGCACTTCCAACGCTGCCAACTAAAATGTAAAACGTATAATCCAGTATAACCAAAAAACAACAGTGTCACCTTAGCCAAACCTTTGGTATGTATCTTATCTTTATTCTGACACTCATAATACAAAACAAATAACTGCTACAGCAGTTAGGAGAGGAAGTTGGAACCAAAAATAACTAGCAACTCAAACCGCTACAACCTCACTAGAACAGATTGATGACATCGATCCTGGAAACATTCACGACCCAATATTAAATAAGTTCGTATTCACTCATGAAACAAATGTACCTCCACTTCTCTACTCAGGGCATCTACAAAATTCGGAAACGCTTACTTTAGAAAATAATCTTAACTTCTCGCCCACATTGGTACCGATATAATTACTTCGCCTAAAGCATGCCAAGTCACAGGTCCAGATAAAAATCCATCCACATGCCCATCGAGAATTGGCCGATGTACTGTGTAAGACGGTGTCGATGATATTCAAAGAGTACATGAAAGATGGCGAACTACCACATCACACGGATACACACAGGGCGGTCCAAGCTGGAGTCGCAAAATTACCGTCCCACTAGTTCAACCTGCATTTTGTGCAAGGTCATGGAAAAACTTACTAAGAAATATATAATGAAGTATCTGGAGAAGGAAAACTTATTATGTACTGCCAAGCGTTAATTTTGCCCTGGTCACTCATGTATTTTGAGTGGTATTTACTCGTAAAGGTTTTAGGGGTAGAAACACACAGATAGCATTTGGTCGCTCCATTTGTCGCGTACAGGTGGTGAATGCTCCTGTGCCCGCCTCTAACTGGTACCCAACTCTCACCTGTGGCTCCTCGAAGTTAAGTTCTTCCCAGCCGCCACACACAGGCAGCTGTCACGACAAGCGTCTAAACCAGGTGAGGTTCTCGGGTGTTGTGTGTGTGCCTCCACACCCGGTATGTCTGACTCCCGAACTTCCCACCTCCTCCCTCTCAAAAAGTCCTACGGTGTGGGCGACAGCAACCCCGTAGGCGACCCAGGCTAACTCGGGTTTGTCTCCCATTAAAACAAAATCGTGACCAGTAGTGGAGTTTGGCAGCCGTCTGGGATGTGCGGGCAGCCTTATTAAGGAACAGCACGGCTAGCCTCCTCGCGGATGAAGGGGCTAGAAAAGGTGCCCTAAACAAATGCTGGTTATCACGTCTTCTGCAGCCGCCCGCGACTCTCAAAATACACGGTCGTAAAACTCAAACAAACAATAATACCCTCCGTCCCAAACTCCCTCGCCATACACTCCAGGCTGCTCGGGTGAGTCCACTCACACTAGCAGCCTGGAATGTTCGTTCCCTTTAAGACAAGTCTAGGAGCAACCGGCCGGAACGGAGGACGGCGCTAGTCGCCCGGGAACTAGCGCGCTACAAGGTGGAAATTGCTGCTTTCAGCGAGACCCGATTCTCTGAACAGGGTTAGCTGGAGGAGGTGGGTGCTAGCTTCACCTTCGTCTGGAGTGGCCGGCCAAAGGTAGAGGGACGCAACGCTGGTGTTGCCTTTGCCATCCACGACCACATCGTGGGACGTTTTCCCTGTCTGCCGCAGGGTATCAATGATCGCCTGATGAGCCTCCGTCGGCCTCTTCGTGAAGACCAGTTCGCTACCATCATCAGCGCCTATGCTCCCCCAATGACGAGCTCTGATGCGGCGAAGGATGCATTCTACGAGGACCTGCACGCCCTGCTGGCGACTTTGCCGAAAGAGGACAAGTTAATTGTCCTTGGTGACTTCAACGCCCGCGTCAGGACGGAACACGCTGCCTGGCAGGAAGTGCTGGGTCCCCACGGTCACGGTAGCTGTAACGACAACGGCCTCCTTCTTCTGCGCACGTGTGCGGAACACCGTCTCCTGCTGACCAACACCTTCTTCCGCCTTCCAACGCGGGAGAAGGCCACGTGGATGCACCCTCGGTCGCGGCGCTGGCATCTGCTGGACTATGTTCTCGTCCGGAGGCGAGATCGACAGGACGTGCTGGTAACCAAGGCAAACAACGATACCGATGACTGGACAGATCACCGCCTCGTTATCTCATAGATGAGGCTCCGACTGCAAACCCGACGAAGGCCCCAAGGAAGGGGACCGCCAGGTAAGTTAAATACTCTTTTGTTAAATTTGCCTGCTCACTGTTTTGATTTGAGCTACCAAATAACCGAGAACCTGGAGGACCTGCATGCTCCAGATGATAATGCTACCGTTGAGACACGATGGTGTCAACAGCAAAATGTCATCCAGCATACCGCCCTCGAAGTCCTCGGACGCGCACGCCGTCAACACCAGGATTGGTTTGACGACAATGCCACCGACATAAGCAAATTACTTGCGGAGAAAAATGGACTACACAAAGCCTACATGGACCTTCGAACTGACGCCACCAAAGCAGCCTTTTTCAGATGACGGCGCCTTGTACAGCAACGGCTGCGGAAGATGCAGGATAACTGGATGATCTGAAAGTCTGAGGAAATCCAGGAATATGCGGACCGCAATGAAATGAAACATTTTCAAAGCCATCAAGGCCATCTTTGGCCCGTTTATCAAGGGGACTGCACCGCTGATCAGCTCTGACGGCACAAAACTGCTGAAAGAGAAATCGCAAATTGTGAAGCGCTGGGCGGAGCACTTCAGAAATGTCATAAATTGCTCATCAGCCATCTCGGATGCTGCAATTAATCGGCTCCCTCAAGTGGACATGAACAATGTCCTGGATCTGCCGCCTTCCCTACCAGAAACCATCCGGGCCGTGCAGCAGATTTCCAGCGGTAAAGCACCGGGATCCAACGCAACCCCTTCGGAAGTCAACAAAAACGGTGGGCCACGGCTGATGGCATAGCTCACAACACTCTTCCAGGAGATGTGGCGCCAAGGACAAGTTCCTCAGGATTTCAAAGACGCGACCATCATCCATCTCTACAAAAGGAAGGGGAACCGGCAACTCTGTGATAATCATAGAAGCATCTCGTTGCTCAACAGCACGGGGAAGATCTTCGCCCGTATCCTTCTTAATCGTCTGAACGGTCACCTAGAGCAGGGCCTGCTCCCGGAAAGCCAATGTGGCTTCCGCTGACACCGCCGAACAACCAAAATGATCTTTGCTGCCCGCTAGCTACAAGAGAAGTGCGAGGAGATGCGAACTCACCTATACACTACCTTCGTGGATCTAACGAAATCCTTTGACACGGTGAATCGCGACGGACTGTGGAAAGTCGTGCAGAAATTTGGCTGTGCTGAGTGGTTCACGCACATGGTGCGTCAGCTTCATGACGGGATGACGGCACGTGTCACTGACAACGGGACGGTATCCGAAGCATTCGCAGTGACCAACGGAGTGAAGCAGGGCTGCGTATTGGCTCCCACCCTGTTCAGCCTCATGTTCTCGGCTATGTTGAGAGACGCACACCGTGATGAACAGCCTGGGATCAACATTGCCTATAGAACTGACGGGCATCTTCTCAACAATCGGCGTATGCAGGCTTCAACTCGCGTGTCTACGACTATAGTCCATGACTCGCTCTTCGCGGACGACTGCGCCCTTAACACAGTGACGGAGGATGATATGCAAAGGAGTATGGCCCTCTCTGCTGCAGGCTGTGTCGATTTTTGATTAACAATCAGTACAGCCAAAATGGTTGTCATGCGCCAGCCACCACCCAGCGTGGAATACAATACTGCCCGAATCAATGTCAACGGATCTTAACTCAAAAACGTGACAACCTTCGCTTACCTAGGAAGCACGCTGTCACGCAACACGAGAATCGATGACGAGGTTGCCCAACGGATCTCCAAAGCTAATTAGGCCTTCGGCCGGCTGCACGCCTCCATGTGGAATCGCCACGGTATTTACCTGAACAAAAAACTGAAGATGTACAAGTCCATCGTCTTGACGACACTCCCTTATAATGCGGACACCTGAACGTCTACTCGAACCAAGCCAGGAAGCTGAATCACTTTCATCTCAGCTACTGAAGCTGAGATGGCAAGGCAGGATCCAGGACACGGAATTCCTTAAGCGGACTGGAATCCTCAGCATCCACGCCATGCTGAGGCAGGTGCGACTGCGATCGAGTGGCCACCTGGTAAGAATGGATGAGGAGTGACTTCCCAAACGACTTTTCTATGGAGATGTCACTACGGGTGCTCGCCGACAGAGAGGTCAAAAACGACGCTACAAGGACACTTTGAAGAAATCGCTGAAGCAACTGCAAATCAACTCGGCGACCTGGGAGGACCTCGCCCAGGATAGACCGGCATGGAGAAGATCAGTGAAGACTGGTTCAGCAATCTATGAGGCCAACCGGATCACCGCCGCCAAGGCCAAAAGAGCGACACAAAAGTCACCGGCGCCTCGGACCAACATCGTCGATACCCAGGCCCTGCCGACATGCCCGCGCTGTCAATGCATCTTTCGCGCGCGAATCGGCCTGTTTAGACATCTTCGGACGCAATGCACCAACAATCCGACAATACCAACTTCTGCATAAAATTCTGCCAACACTCCTTCAAACTCCCCCACCCTCACTCCTGGCATCAATTCCATTACTCCCACCATCATAGAGACCGCATCGGAATACTCATCGCCTGTTACCCCCAGCACCGCAACCATCACCGCCTTCGCCTTCACTACCACCACTACCACCACCATCAGCGAAGGGGACACTCTCCTAAACTGTCCTCAATGCGACCGCAAATTCACCTCACGCATCGGCCTGGTCGGTCACTTGTGAATCAATCATGCAGAGACTGATGAACCAGTGCCTGGAGCACCAACACACAGCAGAGATCATCGACTCCACTGTCCTCACTCTCCTCGCGCATTCACTCATCACATGGGCCTATTCGGTCACATGCGCATCCATGACAGCGGAATTCACCGCAATGCCGACAACACCGAAACATCATGCACACCCTCCGCTCCTGCCATTTTTAATGCCACTACCGCCCCCACAATCATGAATAACATCCCCCAGCCTCTACCGATTTCTCCAGCCCACAATGCGCCCGCAAATTCAACTCACGCGTTGGCCTCGTCAGTCACCTGCGAATCCATCGCACGAAGACCGGTGAACCAGTGCCTGGGGCTCCGACATACAGTCCCCACGCCCGCCTTCACTGCCCTCACTGCTCCCACACATTTACACACCGCATGGGCCTATTAGGACACATGCGCCTCCACTGCAACATGCGGTAACCCACCGGAAGCTAAGCCAAATCAGCGCACACCATCTACACTAATACATAGACAACACCCTCACAAGCATCATGATGTACCTGATAAAATTAAAGTTTCCTAGAAACCGTGGCTTGGAAGGCTGCCAGTCTGACGCTTACATCAGACCACGCCGTCGGCCCAGTGTATGTGCTGTGTGTGTCGAGTGGCTGACCAGTGGATTGGGAGTCAAATGGCGATGGCTCCTCCATATCCGCTGATTTAGTGAATCCTGGTGTGTGAGTTATGGGGGACAGGTCATGGTGTTGCGCGCGAAGACGGGTACGCCGACCCGTCAGCCAATGCGCCCACTCCCACATCAGACAACTGACTGGCTCGGATGGTGGTCTGATTGTGGGGGTGGGGAAGAGAGTGAGGTCAACAGCTCGGTGCATGTTTCTCACTATAAACAATCTGACGCGCTTTAAATTATCACGGTGCGCTAAAAGCCGTGGCTTCGAAGGTTGCTAACTGACAAGATAACTCGGACCGCGTGGTCAGCCCAATGTGTGTTTTGTGTGAAATGGCTGACTGGCGGACTGAGAGTCAGGCTGCAATGGTTCCTTTTTAATGTGGCCTTTATGTCACTCCCACTCCGTGGGATCAAAGTCACGTGTTGTGGTAAACCTAGGAGCGGCTCCGGCAAAGCCAGCTACCTGCGCCCACTCCCATCTCCGGTCTTCTTGACTCTGCCTCGACACCGGGCTCAGGTGGGGGAGGAGGAGAGAGTGCGGTAGCCACAGCGCAAGGCTACTATCACTTAAAACTAATTCACGCGCAAGTCACCGTCCCTGCACCACCTGGTGTGGAGCATACGGTTGACCTCTTCGAAATCGACGGTCGAACTGTCCTTCGTCTGTAGGAAAAATTAACAAATGCTATAGACCAAGGCCACTCAGTTGATGTCATTTTCTTCGAATTCAATAAGGCGACTATTAATATGATTTGAAGGTGTTGTATCTAGAGTAATTCTTTTTAAAAGGATCAGAAGTTTCCTGTCACACAGACTGCAAACATTACCTGATAGCCTCACTGAATCAGGGTATGTAACAGTAGAAAGTGGTGATCCGCAGGGTTCAGTCTTAAGTCCTCTTCTGTTCCTCATTTATATACAGGCCTGCGCTGATAATCTCGACTGTGAAGCCGTCACGATTGCGGATGATATTAAAATCTGGAAAACCATTAGGTTTGTTGACGACGCGCAGGAAATACAAGAAAACCTTAGCAAATTGGATGTCTGGTTCATCAAGTGGCTTTTAACGGGTAATGTAACCAAAAGTGTAGGCTAATGCTTCAAATCTGTTAGAAGACGTTTCCGCAAACACCAGCACCTCCTGAGCGGAATTTCACTTGAAGAAGTAGATTCGCACAAAGATCTAGGTATCTGCATAGCATCCAAACTAATGCCCCCTGAACACTGTATACGAGCCGTCCAAAAGGCGACGAGCACCATGCACTGGATCAAGCCCGCTTTCATAAATTTTACCTCGCAAACTGATTTAAGTGGATCTTCAGTTATTTCGTTAGACTACGTTTGGAATACGAAATGCAAGCATGGATGTCCTGGAGGAAAAAAGACACTGATCCCGTCGAGCTTGACCATGGAACGCACTTTTGACGTCAAAGACCGTTGATATCTTCAATGGAAGTTAGACTGCTTACTTCTTGATAACCAATGACTCTCAGTGCAGGACTACCCTCAGCCAACTTAAAGCTTTATTTCATGATTTCAATTTATGTGTATCGTACCACTACACGTTTGATGTATTTTTTAACTTTATTTTATGTTGCCTGTGTATACTTGCATTTATAATTTCGATTGTACATTAATAGGGTTAACAAGGGCACACCCGTAACCCTTAATACATTCAATATACTTAGAAGAAAAATTACCCCGTTTTACAGTATACAATCTGCGTACGAGCAAGACAGCTGGTGGTTAGTGACCTACACGAGAATTAACTGCATCTTTTTTCAGTATACGTACAGGCCCACACTTAAAAGATATGCACATTCATTGTCTAAAAATCAGCTTTGTTTCTTCTATCAAAACTAATAAAAAAATACGATTTTTTCGCATTTTCAAATGTTTTCTGATAGCATCTTGTTTTTTTCATGATTGTTAATTCCCTGACAGTACCCGCCACATCGTCCCTCTTCGTACCTCCGAGTAAGGATGGTGCTTTGTGGGGTTTTGACAGGCCTACGGTGGGGATATTTTTGGTATATTAATTGACGTGTCCCCTTCGTGCCCCACCACAGGAAACAAATACACATGGAAACAACGCCTTTCATCATTTTTTGTCCCCCTTATACGAAATTGATTTCCCCCGAGGTAAACCCACCTTTTCACAACTGTTAGCCAAACTTATCATGTCCTACACGAGTCCCAATATCTCACGATTGCGAAAAATACGCACAGTCATACATGTGATTTATCCTCATCGATAAAGAAGCACAGACAGCATCACTTTCGCAATCCTAAGTCAGCTCATGCTATTTAAGAAATCCATTCGTCAGCAGTTTAACTGGTGTTATGTTACTTGTGTTCAAATCAGGATGCATTTACGACGTTTTGAAGTATTTTTACTAACAAAACTTGTATTAAATTCCCGTTTTCATGCATTATTTGAGGAAATATACAGTGTGGATCAGCCTAGCAGTGAAAGAAACCCCTAGGGGTAAATCATTAATAGTGTTTTTCCCAAATTTATGTTACTCAGGGAAAAAAACCTGCTGTTTATGTGTACATGTGACCATACATTAATTCACTGTTACCTTCCGATTGTTTCATTGAAAAAGGCTAGTGCCATTCGTACCTATCAGGCTTTTGACCTCGCAAATATGAGCTTGATTAGTAACTTTTTGGACTCATTGGACTGGCAGCATCTCTCCTCCACGAACGACGCAGCAAGTCTTTCTGACTTCATGTAAGTCGTTTCAAATAACATCCTGGAATTTGTGCCAAGCAAAATTGTCAAGTCCTACGTTTCGGAAACCACCCTCCCTCACTTTCTTTTGCCAAGATTAAAGAAATTTAGAAAGCAGTTCAAAGATCAATATAGTAGCTCGTTATCTGTACATCTAAGGATTGCAGAGATTTTTGAAGTAGCCTCTAAGATTCGTCTTGCACGTGACAGACAGCAAAAATCCTAGAAGAAATAATTTCGAACCAAATGCTACACTATCTTACAAACGCAAACCTCATACCTTCCTCTCAACACGCTTTTTTACCTTAAAAGTCATGTCAGTCCTGTCATCTCACCTTCCTTGAATTCCTTTCAAGTAACAGAGATGACGGAAACACGGTAGCTACGATATATTTTAACCTAAAAAGCGTTCGATAAAGTCCCCCATCAAAGGCTTCTAGTGAAGCTAATAATTCATGGGTTTGGGTCTCCTCTTCTCGACTTTCGAAAATCTTACCTTCCAAACTAATATCAGGTAGTAAAAATTCGAAATGTGGTCTCAGAACCATCTCATATTAGTAGTGGAGTACGTCATGGGACTATCCTAGGTCCCATCCTATTTCATATACATTTATGACTTATCCTCCATATCAACGTCAGCTAAAACATTTTTATATGCGGACGACTTAAAACTTGCATATGCATACAAAAAGCATACAGTAGCCAGGTTGCATATAACAATTGAAAACGATCTTAAAAAACTAAGCCAATGGAGCATTCTATGGCAAAGGCCATTCTCTCCAAGTAAATGTGATCTTCCGATTTTTGGTCCACAAATACTTCCTCCCATAAGTTTCAATAATCAGGAAATAACCGAGACAACATCAATAAAAGACTAAGGTCTCTGATATACAAATACTCTTGATTTATCTCCCCACGTTAAACAAATATCACCAAAAGCCACTAGACTATGCGGATTCATTTATAAAAATTTCTGCTCACTTGCCCTAAAGATACGACTATATAAAATGTGCGTTTTATCCTCTCCGGAATTACTGCTCAATTTTTTTGGCATAATGTCATCAGATGGCCGACAGAAACTAGAAGCCATGCAAAGATGCTTAACCAGATCCTTATCCAAATGGGTTGGCATTCAAGGCTCATACATGGAACTAAACAATAGCTATGGTCCTCTGCCCGGATCAGAAGACTCAAAAATGGTTTCACTTTTATATTCAAAATCACACACGACCAAGATATTTTCAGAATGAATATAATAACAAAGCAAAACGGCCCCCGAAACACTCGAAATTATGTAAATATTATAAAAATTCCTAAATTCAAAAAGGCCAAACGATCCAACGTCTATTCCATAAGATACGCGAATATATAGAATGCCCTGCCAAGTTCTATTAGAAATAGTCGAACCCTACTAGAATTTAAAATCAAAATCAAACAATATTTGTTAAATAATACCACACATCTATTTTTGAATAAGATAGGATATTTTTCAGCTCAGTTCTTTAACATAGAATTCGGGCCGAAAGGGCTCTGATAACGCCAACTTCGGGAATCACGCGTTTTACGATGCGGCGGTTACTATCGGCGATAGCTCCTTCAATTCGGAGTCCTCCCGATGAGCTGCCGTACCTGCACCTAGAAGTCTGCAAATTCAAACTTTTCCGCTTCCGATGACGGCGATAGCCATTTCAATAGAACTGGATAATTAAGATAGAAGCTCCCACGAGTAGTTATTTCACGTCCTTTCATGAACCTCCTACAACGACCTGCAATGCACACAGAGATGAAGAATTTAATCATCTGGTTAACTGGTACACCTTCTGGTTATGGGAAAGTTATAGCTGGTGGTTAGTGACCTGCAAGACTCATATAAACGTATCCTCTGGCTATGCGCAAAGGTTCTTTATTTTATGATTTATATACCCATTATCTAAAAGCAGCTTTTTTTCTATTGTTAAAAATTTTAAAAAAATATAATAATTTTACATTTTCAAATGTTTTTGGATGGCATCTTAATTTTTTATCTACTTTTATGATTGCTAAACAATTTTCTTTAAAAATAACTTGAAAAACGTATTATTTTTATCTCTGTCTGTAAGTAGTATATTTTTTCCGTTTTTAATATCATTTATGCTCTACGTTATTCGAATGCGCAACGAGCCGCACACCAAGGCTTTGATACAGCTTTATGAAACGAATCCCTAATAACAATTTGGACGCGAATCAGACGCGAATCGGATCCGAGGGTACAAATTTTCGGACGCGAATCGGATCTGACCATGACTTCGAATTCGGACGCGAATCGGATCCGAAAATTCGTATCTCGTTTTTCAACCGCACAGCGGAACCCCTTACTCCTTTGGTTGACGCCCATACTAGCTAAACGTTTAAAAAACGATCCCCATTACATTCTAATTGAATAGTTATTAATGATAAGTTGACTCGCGGAAGACTGAGTGAGCAATTAAAATATATTTTGATTAAAAATATGCAAAGCGTAAGTGTACAAAAATAAATCTTATAAATTTATCCTAATCAGTAGTCCTGTGTTGATGGTCCCTGCAATCCCTCAGCCGTTTCATGAGGTATCCACCCTGTAATGAAAAGACAATAAAATAAGTGATGGTGAGTAAACAATGCGTATGTTTTTATGTAGTAAATGTTTGTATACAACGTTGATAATTAAAATCTACTTACCGTCAGCACAGTGCCCCAGGGCTGCCTTTTCTGCAGTTTGTCATATGCCTTTTTAAAGGCCTTTTTGAAAGCTCGTTCTAGCTGCAGTTTGTACGCCTTTTACGGAATATTCCAAAGATTGAACACGTCTGCGGTGCAAGAAATTAGATAATAATGAGAAATTTCTTACCCAAAAGAATTTCCATAATAAGGGGAGAGAAAAAAGGCCTTTTTGTCCTAGTAGCGATCGAAGAAAGTTGGCCGGTAGGTCACCTCATCGGCAAAGAGTGATGTGAAAACGCGATCAGCAAAATTGCTGACACTATCGCCGCCAAGGGAGGCCAAATGTGTAACCTAGTAAGACGGTAATTAATGTCCAGAAACCTACCAATTGCTGTCTTTATGCCCTCTCTGCGACGGCTTTGGTCAGGGCATCTACTTCGTCAAGGGCGATGCCGTGTGACAACGAGAGGAACGGGATGTTTGAAACAAAAACGTTGGAATCTATAGGGCCCAGTATGAAATCCATCTTTAGACATAATGAGCTACAACCCAATAGGAAAAAAAGGGATGATGAATGCAAAAATAGTTCACAAACAATGGGCTCCATAATTCTACCTAGGATAGGCCAAAACCCGCGCTTAGTTTTCTTATGTATAGGGAGCCCATCAATAGCTAAATAAGTTACAATAATATTGCCTATTAGACGCCTCAAAACTGCTCAGTTAACTGTTTCACAAGTACTAAATGATCGTACTCACCACTGCCCATTGCCGTCACCGTTGAAACATCACTTTTCCAAGCCAACAGCGTTCGTGCGTCTGCGGGAAGGTCAGAGGTCAGCCGTCTTATAATCTTCAGAAGACTGCTCTGGTGAATCAATGGCATACGCGAGCGTATTGCCCAAGAAATCATAGCCTCTTCAAACGTAGGTTCCTCTTCAATTGTAGGCGTGCTTGAAGAGTTGTTTGGTACAATGTCAGATATATCTGATGTCAAACTTGCATCCTCATCAACAGAGGAAATCTCTAAGTCATCATATGACGAACTAGAGGAAGAGGTCAGATGCCACGACGATTAAGATGAGTCGGACGGATACATTTCCCTCATATTCTCGGCAATTTGACTTAAATCTTTCAGAAAACCTTTCTGGGCACGTCTCCTAAGTGTTTTTGTAGATACTGCTCTAAACATTCTGCAAAAAAAGCAAAAAAAAACAGTCAGTATAGACTGAACAGGGGTGCAGGCAGTTAAGCGACCGCGTCGCTGCACTACAGCGCAGGAAGTGGCATGGCACGGCGCGCGCGGGATCGACAGCTCAGTGCCAGCTCAGTGCCCGATCGATTTGCCAATACCACTGCGCGCATTCTCTTGCGCCCTTAGCGACGCGTTATCGAGGTTCACTAGCAACCAATCAAATTCCAGATGCGATTAACGTATGACCGTTCGAGCCTCGAATCGTATTTCATTGCTATTAGGGATGGTACTAGCTGTTTCATACAGCTAGATCAAACAACATCAACACTATGTTATATAATACAAATATGAAGACTGTAGGACTGCATTGAAAGTTTATACCCATTGAACTCTTTCTGCTCCTAATCTATTTTTACCTTTTTAAGCAATCAGTCAACAAGTCTAATTGGTCGGCAGACCCCACACCGGAATCGACTGCACTCGCATCTGATTGGAAGTACCCATCCATTCGAATAGACTGCAGACGTTTATACCTCTGACGAACGAATACTCTCTAACGTCAATAACAGACTAGTCTTGACTCTAACCATTCTTACCTGATAAATTCATCCCCATTCTGTAAAACTGTTTGAACTTAAAATTTTGCTATTTCTTAACTTTGGAAAACAGGTTTTTTTTACTTAAAACAAACTCTTCATTTCGAACACTGCTTTTTAAGCAAACAAACAAACCAAATCAATTGTGGTAAATGAAAAGAGGAGTTAGTTTTAGGTTTTTTCCTGTGTTCTTAGGATTTGACGGCGCCCAAGCAGTGCCAAATAAATAAACCTATTTAAATAAATTGATAAGCAGAAGAATAAACAGTGTAGAAATTATTGACACAGACTTTCATAAATTAAACTCTTACATTTTGAATCAGTGATTTGGACAAGTAGATTGTGCAGATCACGCCAAGATTTCCACCGTAATCTTTCGCGAAAGATGGACCATTTCGCAAACAATTATCTGGTTGTACGGTGAGGTAATTGATTTGAAGCCTAGTGAAGGAATGCAGACGAAAAACGGTTTTGTTACCCACTTTTTGACGCAATATAAACCTTTGCGGGGTGGATACACAGTCAATAATTATCATCGTGGTGCTCAAAGTTGCGCTATAAAATAACTCCATTAATAAATTAAGCTGAGAACTTCGTTTTCTAAGAATCTGACAAGGCAGAATTGTTAAGTGCGTTCTTTACGAATCATCAAACGATGGAATATGATCCGGTTCCAAAGTTTCACGCATCCTCATTTAATGTTATCAGCACCATTAATTTCTCCATAGAACTAATTCGTAAGCAAATAATGCGTCTGAAAAACTCGAGTTTTTCGGGAATGACGTCATTTTTAACTCAATTATTAAGAGAGGGCCGAGCTTTCCCCGATTACTTAGTCATATCTTCTCAGTTTTTTCTGTTAAACGGATTCTTTCCTGACTCATGGAAGACGTCTATTATTCTTCCCTTTTTCAAGTCGGGATCTCGTTCGGACGTAAATAATTATCAAGGCGTTCACAAAACCCCGGCTCTAGAAAAACCTCTTGAAAATATTATTTTTAATCAAATTATGGAAAAATGCCTAGAAAATAAGCTCTTAAGCGACTCGCAATATGGTTTTCTACCTGAGAGATTATGCAAGGTGTGTCATTTAGCTTTTCTTAACCTCGTCACTTCCCTTCGTAATGAGCAGCAGGCCTTGGTTGTGATCTACTTTGACCTGAGCAAAGCCTTTGACAAGGTACCGCACAAACGTCTTCTGGTGAAACTGGAAGCCCTCGGCATCCGGCCTCCTTTCCTTGACTTCATTGGTTCCTACTTGTCTAACCGCAGCCAGAAGGTTTAAGTAGGTAATAGCTACTCGACGCCTCAGCCGATCACGAGTGGCGTTTTTTAAGGCACGGTTTCAGGTCCACTTCTCTTCATTCTGTACATTAACGCAATTTTAACTTTACTCACAAATTCACAAAATTTTATTTACGCTGACGATCATTAAGTGCATTTATTCATTTTCGAAAGAAACTGCCTATAGTTGCGTTGATAAAAGCAACACCATTCTACTTATGCACTCACGTTGGAGCTTTAGTGGGTAGATGGCATTTTCTCCATTCAAGAGTAGTTTCATGTGTTATGGCCCCGCCAAGTTTCCTGGTGCCCAAGTATTGTAAAATAGTTCACTTTTAGAACGATCAACCATAAGGCACTTAGGTCTAAGTTACACGAATAAGCTAGCATTATCGCCTCATGCAGATCGAATTTCTGCAAAGGCTTCACAGATACGTGGTTTATTATCACATAATTTCTTCCTTACGGAAATAAAAATAAACCTGTTCCGCATGTTTGTTCTTCCTATCCTAGAATACTGCTGTCCTCTTATTGGGCTGATGAAGGCCTCGGAGCGCAGTAAGATTGAAAAAGTTCAGAGGGCTTTTACTCGAAGACTATTTTTACTTCCTGGATCTAGTATCTCTTAAACGGATAGATGCCAGTTAGCAAACATTAAATTTCTGTGGGTGAGAAGACTCGAAGCCGGTCTCTGCTTCCTGTTTCGCGTTTACACTTGCCCAAATCTCCCACGATTTAACGCTCTCTCTCCGGTAGATCGAGCCTATGCCACTCGTAATTCCTACGTGATCATTTCACTACCCCTTAGCTTCACAACTAATCGTTCTTAGTTTATTGCCTCCAAATACGCTTTCATTAGGAATAATCTTCCACTACAAATTAGGTTTTCGTCTATATTAGCTATTTTCAAAACAAAATTACGCTAACATTTAACTTCGGAAGATATAAAGTCCTTATTGTCTGTTTCCTTCCCAAACTCGCAACTTTAGGATTTTGAAAAGTGACCTGCTGATATTTGAGGCAGCTCCCTTGATATTATATTGGTCACTAATTATATTTCCATCATCACCTGCAGAGTCAATCTTTGCATTTACTTTTTCGTCCCCCCTTTTAAACTAGCATCGCCAACTCTTGAAAACCATGATACATTTTCTCCAATTTTGCAACCCCGACGATGCTCTCCAGGTTCAGTTGATGATCAAGGTGGGTTTTGATGATTTTGCCTCTTTGATTGTCGGACTATGCAGTCGGCAAGGTCGCATCTCGATGATCATCTCATGACCTTTACTGTACCCTCTTCGTTTTGACCCTGGTGTCCACGATGAGTTTGTCCTCTCTACCTCCACTGGTGGTTATTAAAGCTGACTCAGGGACACCTTTAATGACTACATTCTGTTTTCGATTCAATCTAGGGTCCGTTTGTAACTCAGATCTTTCAGCTGAGTGAGTACTGGTAACCAGCTCACTTTGCCTGAAAGGTCGAGATGAGCCGGATGTTGGGCAGGCTGGAGCCAAGTCTCTGCACGACTTGTTCTTCTTAGACCTTTTCTTCTTTGGCTTTACAAACTCGCCAACCTCTTCAACATCGCACGTTGGTGCAACGTCTACCAGTGATGTAGCGATGGGCGCTAAAGCCAGATTAGTGCTGATGCTACCCGAACTAAGTACTGGTGGAGTGGCGCAATGACTAGGTGGGGCTCCGTTTCGGAAGTAGCGAAAATTCCTCTGGTTTACCGTGTCCAGCAGTCGCGATATGTTTAATGTGACTTTAATGTAAGCTTGAAGAAGCTATAAATGAATACGAATTTTGCTTTTGAAGGGTTTTCGGCAAAGGTAACCTCATCAGCTTGTCGTTTTTCGTCAGACAGCCTCTTAGCCTCTTGAAAGATTTGTTGGATCAAGGGCAGGACGGAGGTGTCGTTTTGTGGATGAAAACGACGGGAGAGTCTACGCAGTCTACGGCGGAATGATAAAGGGAGGTAGACTTCATCCTTGACATTAATTATTTTCTAACGGGGAACAAAACGAGGAATGAGTGGATCTAGATTTTTGTAAAAAGTATCAGTACAAACATTCACATCCGAACATACAAACCCAGAAGTTAGTCCAGTCGTGGGAACTTAGGTGTGTTAGCAATTCCCTCATATTTGCTGATCTGAAATCACGGAAAAAGCTATATTTTTTGGAAAAAGTTTCAGCAGCCTCTAGTTCTATTGTAGAAAGAACTATAGTATGATCAGAATTCCCAAGTGGGTCTAAAGATGACACTGACGATGGCTGACAACCTCTACAAAAAATAAGATCAAGTATGTTTGATCCTCGGGTGGGAAAATCAACTACCTGGTTCCACATGCCTATATCTATGGCCTCAAGTAGGGCTTCGAACTTTGCAGGACCGGAAGTTGGAAACCAGTGAACTTAAGGAAGATTGAAGTCACCTGCAATCAAGCAGTACTTCAGATCTAAGTCAGCTGCAGCGTGAAATGCCAGTGAGGGACAAAGATCGTAATCCTCGCTGGCATTGTGTGGGCGATAGCCACTACAAACGAGTAAAGAGTAGTTATCTTTTAGAACTACTCGGAGCCAACAGCTCTCCTCTACCGCGGTAAATTGGCAATAGTCCAATGGAAAAAATGTAAGTGGTTGCCTAACATTGATACAGCTTCCTCTGCCACGGCCCTCGTGTCGATCATTCCGAATGTAAGCGTAGCCTAGAATAGAGAGTTCGGAGTCGGATACACAGGGTGTTGCCCATGTCTCTGTAACTATTACAATGTCCGGGCGGTGGATAAAAACCAAAGTCTGGTGCAAAGGCATCTTATTAAGCAGAGATCTGGCATTGAGGACGATTACTTTAAGCGGGCACGTTTTTGGTTTCTGGAACGGGAAAGTTAGGCTGTCAGGGTGACTGCCTTCGGCCAGAGAAATGCTTATTTTACTTGAAATATCTGTCCATTCCTTATTTTGAGATTTGCCTCGCCATTGGTCTTTCGTGTTTTCAGTTCTATTATTAGCTGTCGCATTTTCATTCGCTCTTTCAACCCATATTCCGGTTGAAAAAACACTTCAGAATGCGGACCCCGCAGGGTTGATTTTCTCTGTAGCAGGAGCTGTGCCTGCGCTTCGTTTTCCAAGATAATTTTAAGAGGTCTTGGTCGAGGATTTGAATTGGGTGTAGACAGAGCCTTCCCTATTCTATATGCCTTGAGAATATGAATGGACAGGCCGTCCGTCAGCAGCGTTTTTGCATACAATTGAAGGAGTTCCAAGTCGTGTTTAACTCGCTCCTTTGGAATAATGGAAGCTTACTCCGGGACACCTTTAATGACTACATTCTGTTTTCGACTCAATCTAGGGTCCGTTTGTAACTCAGATCTTTCAGCTGAGTGAGTACTAGTAACCAGCTCACTTTGCCTGATAGGTCGAGATGAGCCGGATGTTGGGCAGGCTGGAGCCAAGTCTCTGCACGACTTGTTCTTCTTAGACCTTTTCTTCTTTGGCTTTACAAACTCGCCAACTTCTTCAACATCGCAACGCCTACAAGTGATGTAGCAAGGGGCGGTTAAGCAAGATTAGTGCTGATGCTACCCGAACTAAGTACCGGTGGAGTGATGCAATGACTAGATGGGGCTCCCTCCGGAAGTAGCAAAAATTCTTCTGGTTTGCCGGGTCCAGCAGTCGCGATATGTTTAATGTGACTTTTATTTAAGCTTGAAGAAGCTATAAATGAATACGAATTTTGCTTTGTGGTAGGTGTATTACGAACAGGGGCTTTTTTAGCAGTTGGGCAAGATATAGATTTTTTTAATTTATCTATTTCTTGTCTTAGATTCCTTATTTCCTGCTCCATCCCTGAGAATTTCTGAAACGTCCCATACATGTTTCGTCTTCGTAAGCTGCATTAGTTAAGCTTATTCAACTTTTAACCCGTTTAGCGGGAGGTGAACAAATAGCAGAATAACGATAGGTAAAATTGTTTTCTGCTTGTCCATTAACTTGCTTAACAAGATCATCTGCCAATATGGCCGAGTGGGTAGAGGCGCTGATAGTCGGTCCCAAGCAGCTTTGTCGTGGACCAATTTTTTGTGAAAATAAACTTATGGAACTTGAGTTTTGCATTTTATAATTGCCACAAAATTAACAGAGAGTCACCTGAGTTTTCAACAATAATAATATGAAAATATATGGACTCTGCCTTTGGTTTGAGTCCCTCCCGCGATTGAGAGCAGATGCAGGGAGCACACAGCCGGCGTGAGTTTCAGAAAGCAGCAAAGATCGAGGGTCCAAGTCGCAATTTACAAACTCAGAGGAATATCAAAGACAATTCATTAATAATTTTCCAGCACCGTGTCTTCTACACTGAGGTAGAGACTAAAAACTCGTAGGCTCGAGGTACTTGAAATTCGAAAGCAATTACAAACAAAGCCTCTATTTTCAAGGTAGGAGTTTTTTCACAGCCTATTTTGTAGTTCACAATTAATTTCAAAACAACGTTTACTATTTTCCTAACAGGAATATTTCAGCCTACATTATTAAATATTTGTACATTTTATTTGCACATTGTCATAATTGTATTTTCCGTACTAATGGTTTTTTCGACAGTGCCTTCCCGGTACTTACCAAATATAAATTATTTATTCTAAAGAAGGATGATTAGGTTTGAATATCAGTACTTCATCATCGGTTACCAACTCTAGGAGGTAAATGTTCTAAAGGACTTGGGTATGTGGATAAAACCCACTCACATACAATCGTTCGACTGTGCAAATCAAGCAAAGAAAGCTAGGTGTATCTTAAGAGAGATCACGAAATCCTTCAGTAATTTTGAATATGAGCTTTTCGCGCATTTGTTGGAAGATTTATACGACCGGTGTTGGAATATTGCTTTCATGCGTGGAGCCCCTGGACGAAGCATGACCACGCTCTGTTGGAGTAAGTAAAACTAGTCAGTAGATTGGAATGCCTACCCTATGGCGGCCGACTAGAAAGATTTAAAATTTCCCTCTTCCTTATAGCTACTAAAGAAGGATTTTAATCTAAGTCTTTAAACTTGTCAGAGGAGTTTATTGTGCTCTTCAAATGGCCGACTTTTTTGAAGTGGCAAAATGACAAATTCTGAGGTCACCAATACCAACTGAAGAGAAACCACGCCAAACTTGAAGTGCGGGCTAACTTCTTTTCCCACTGGCTGATTGAAGAATGGAACAAACTGCTTGCTTCTATTTATCGGGCTAAAAGCGTTGGAATGCTTAAAAGAAGACAAGATGAATTTTTTACTTGATGGACATATATTACGTCAACAACAATGAACGATATACCTTAAAAATATTGACAGGTAAAATTTGCATATTTTGCTAGCGTCTATCTTTAAATAAGGTTTTCAAAGGCTCTGCCTTCCACCCTTATGTATACTGAAATAAACTGAATTCTAGTTCCCAAACTGACATCCCACGCCTAGGCGTCAGCTCAGAGCAACGATGCATACACCACCATTATCTATAGCTATATTATCCGAGATTTGCCTTAACCTTCTGAACGGGCAATGACGGGCTCAAGCCAAAATGTCCGACT
This sequence comes from Schistocephalus solidus, assembly GCA_017591395.1. Classification (NCBI taxonomy): domain Eukaryota; kingdom Metazoa; phylum Platyhelminthes; class Cestoda; order Diphyllobothriidea; family Diphyllobothriidae; genus Schistocephalus; species Schistocephalus solidus. The sequence goes on from WEDG01004125.1 coordinate 58,552, forward strand.
TTTATTAAACCAGTGGCCCTATCGAACTATTGATAACGACATTTTATTCCATAATGACCCCAACTCTCATCAGTTACGAAAAGTTGTCCATCGATTACGGCCCGAATGAGTTGCACATCGAACAGGGTCACTGTGGTCAGCGCAGTTCAGAACTCGCTACTCAAGCATGGTATTGGTGGCCGCTGTTAAGGCCTTCCATAGAGCACTTCTGATAGTCCTGTTCAATCTGTGCCAACTTCAAAACCCCTACCGGCTCCGTGAGCCCCAATGCAACCAATAACAACCGGATTCCCTGGGGAGCGCGTCCTTTTTGATTTCATAGAGACACTTCGAATCGCTTTACGTGGGTTCGAGTATATCCTGGTCATGATTGACTACTTTACAAAATAGGTCGAAGCCGTACCACACCTTAGACAAGACGCACCTTTCGTTGCTAACGCATTCACCCTGCACCTTAATCAGCCGCTGGTGCGCCTCTCTATCTGTACACTCTGACTGCGGCACCAACTTTGAATCTAAAAGGCTACGTGAAGTCTGTGAGATACTGGACATTCAGAAGACCCACATGAAACCCGAGCATCCCGAAGAAAATGGCCTCATCGAAAGATCGAATTGTACATTACGCAACCATATCCCTGCACTCTCACTGGACTGTCACAAACACGGCTGGGAAGCCCACATATCGCTTTGCGTCCTGGCTTACAGAGGAACGGATCAATCTTTCACTGGGTTCACTCCCCATTACCTTTGGACAGGCGCGACGTCCACCTTCCCGCCAATCTCTCTTATGACACCTGAGCCAACAATACTCCTTTTTATGCCACACAGTTACGCCGAACCATCCATATGGCTCAAAACGCAGATCAAACCTCCCTAGGAACCGTATCCGTACAACAAGAAGACCAAATTGTATTCAACTTATCAAGTTCTACACATAAAATCGGTGAACCCGTAATGCATTACACACCTACTCAGCCCCGCGGGATCTCCACCAAATTCTAGTAACCTTGGCTTGGATTTGGCAGGTTGTCCAAAGGACGTAAATCTAACCCAGACAGAAAAGCAAGATAGCGCAGTCTCAGTTATCGCATACAGCGGTCTCCAAAACTAACTAAGCCTCTCCAACATGCAAATAACCCTAACTATGTTAACCAATATACAAGACCCGACTTTCCAGCACCTGATTCTTATAGCGCTTGCCCTCTCCTACCAGCCTCTACATTTCATCTAACTTCCCGTCATTCCGTTTTAACTACCAACAGGCATATCCCGGTCTTAACCCCTATGGTGTTTCGATACCGGAAATTTTTATTCCTTCACCTTTAAGATATCCTCTCAGCGTTTTTTTTAATGACGTTCTTTATACCAATCGTTCTGGCGCAGTTGGCAGTTACCCTCTAAACCACAATAACTTCCAACTTAATTACCTACCTCCATTTTTTTATAAATAACCATAACCCTAGTTTTGATACTCAAACTATCCTAGATGTCATATTACTTACTGCTTGATCTGTTATAACTTAGATGGCCAACTGAGAGCCATTGCTTTCTAGTTGATGCCTGGACCCATCCCATAATTTCCGACTCTTTGCTTGTAATAGATCAGTATGATATCTACCGTCAAGACAACACTAGTAAGCGTGGTGGTGGTTGTCTTCTCTATATTAAAGCTTCATTTAAGCACTTCCCATTTGATCTAGATTTGATGTCATTCTCTGGTAAATACAGCTTCGCATCCATTACCTTGTCGCCCCAGCAAAAAGTGATTCACGGATGTATTTACAACCCACCTAATTCATCATCCGATGATGGTGCAAAACTTTGTGAAATTTTTAAATTGGTTTCGGAGTCCAATTTTAACATTAAAATAATCGCTGGGGATTTTAATTATCCTGAAATTGACTGGATTTTAAACTTTTGTCCACCCAGATTTCAGCCTTTCCTTGATAACTTTAATTTTTCTAATTCTTTCCAGCTTGTCCGTTCTTCAACGAGAGACAAGCATATTTTAGACCTGATTTTAACAAACAACATTGCTCCCCTCCTCGTTGATTTTAAGCAGGGCCTCTTCCAAAATGACCATACATTAATTCACTGTTGCGTACCGATTTTCCAAGCAAAAAAGGCTAGCGCCGTTCGTACCTATCCTGCTTTTGACCTCGCAGATACGAGCTATAATGAACAATGTTTTGGACTCATTGGACTGGCAGCATCTCTCCTCCATGAACGACGCAGCAAGTCTTTCTAAAATACATATCAGTGGTTTCAAATAACATCCTGGAATTTGTGCCAAATAAAATTGTCAAGTCCTACGCTTCGAATCCAACCTCCCTCAAATTTTTTGCCAAGATTTAAGAAATTTAAAAGCAGTTCAAAGATCAATATACTAGCTTGGTATCTGTACATCTTAGGAGTGCATAGATTTTTTTAATTAGCCTCTAAGCTTCGTCTTGCACGTGACAGACAGAGGCAATCTTGCGCACTCAGTGAGCCAAACTCTGCAAAATCTGTTGCTCAACTGTTCCGCCGTTAATCCTCCTCTAAACGAGGTTATGAAATTCCTCTTTTACTAAACGAAGACAAGAACTTCGTTCTCGAGGACTCTGACAAGGCAGAACTGTTTAGTGTGTTCTTTGCAAATCATCTTACGATGGAATCTGAACCGGTTCCGACGTTTCAGGCATCCTCATTGAATGTAATAAGCACTATTGATTTCTCCATAGAACTAATTCTTAAGCAAATAATTCGTCTAAAAAACACAATCTTCGGGGTCTGGAGGTATTCCAAACTCAGTAATTAAGAGAGTGCCGAGCTTCCCCGATTGCTTAGCCATATATTTTCATTATATCTTCTTAACGGATTCTTTCTAGACTCATGAAAGACATCTATTATTCTTCCTGTCGTCAAGTCGAGATCTCGTTCGGACGTAAATAATTATCGAGGCGTTCACAAAACCTCTAGCAAAACTTCTTGAAAAAATTATCTTTAATCAAATTCTCGATTTTTGCCTAGAAAATAAGCTCTTAAGCGACTCGGAGATGGGTCGTGGTGGCATATTCAAAGAAGTCCGAGAATTTCAAGATCTCCTGACCTCTACTGTTTCCTCTTCGTTTTAACCCTTGTTTCCACGAGGAGTTCCTCCTCTCTCACCTCTACAGGTGGTTATAAACAGTAGCTTTGACTGTTTTATTATCTCTCACCTGATAAGGAGCGTTCCGAACCCTCATACGTCGTCAGCAACATCACAATTCTATCGCGTTGCATCTAGCTATTAATTTTTAGTGAGGCTTTTTGTCTCCTAGTTTTTTTAAATTTGTGGCTCGCTTAACTCCGCCTCCAATTTAACCGTATGTGTTATTTTACTGCTTCTTTTCCCGTTCACCGTATTTTTCAAATATTGTTGACTTTTGTTTTAAAAATGGCAAACCGTTCTGAATCAGATATGCCTATAATATTACTCATTTCTGCTGTTAATATGGCTACTCGCATAGTGCAGCAGTTATCCACTTTAACTTTATTTAAACCTCGATACTACGTTTGTAATGACGGGGCTCTCTGTGAATTAAATATAAAATTTTAGTTATTTATTTATTGGCGTCCGAGTCCCTACCACTTGTCTACTCCATGACGCTATCCAACCCGATCTACCCCCATTTACTGCACACTTCGTGAAACTTAAGCCTAATCGGGGTCAATTTCTGGTGTTAACCCCCCGATTCTCTACGAATCTTTCGAGCGTACGAGGTACCCCTGGATTATATCAGCACCTAGGACAGTGTTGCACCTAAGGAGTGGGCTATGCAACGTACATCTCACCACACTCTTGTTTTAAACAATATTTCCCCTTCTTCACACCTTTTAGAGTTCTCAACCTCTAAACATGGTCGAAAAGATAACTGGAACGCTTTCTTTTTGGATCCCTTATCACCGTGTATCTCGCTCTTATCCCGTACTCGTATTCCACAAAGTCCCGTCGAAGTCTAGTAACATTTTTACTCTATCGTTTCAAATTTATCCCTATTGAATATTTTCTTATATACTCGTTCAATCGAGTTGTTGTAATATTGGTGAGGTCTCCTTTTCATGTTTTCAGATTTTTCCTTGATGAAATTCTCTACCCCTTGTGTAAATAAAATATGCATATCTGATCTTACCTATCTTTTGGTAATGCCTGACTCAACCAAGTCTCTTTCTGGAATGTATGATGAGCTTACACTCCTTTTAGAAGAAATTGTTGTAGCCTCCCCATCTCAGATACCACATCTACCAGCTGCAATCGATTGTGGTGCAAAGGCTATATCTACCCCCTCACCCGGACACTACCCTCTGATTGATTAGCCATTTCAAGGGTAGCCTGTTGCTATCACAACGCTTACACGGGACAAGCTGATTATTTAAATTCCACAGTTTTCGAATAGTTACTTTGGCGTATGTGAATGTGTTAATTCATCTCCTTTAAAAAACAAAAACATATCGTTGTATCGTAAAATTTGTGCCAAAAAGTTGCAATACGTTTAATATGGATCAAACAAATATAATGTGACACCTTTAACGTATAATAGTTTTCTTCCCATCTATATAATTTTGACACATTGTGTTTACAAAGCCATTTTGTTCTCAAGAATTCAAGAATAATAAAGAACCTTTTTCATAAAAAATATAACAAATATAGCCGCCAATGTACTGAATGGACAGTTGGTCTTTTGGTGAGATGCATCTAATAAGAGCAAAATTTGCTCTAATACATGGAATTACTTCTGAAATATGTGCATCGAATTCATGCCTCTAAAAGTCTAATTAAACCACTGTGTGATAAGTTTCTCACATACAAAATGAAAACTGACACTTAACTCAACGTAATTTGAAAATCTACATTCAAATAGTAATTTAAGCAAGCCGTTGGTCGTTGATCGTTGAACCCCAAGGTTCTGCGTGGAAACCAATATACTGTAAAATAAACATAACGATTTCAAAGCTTTTCTGATTAAATTTGACTTATTTTTAAAAGCATATTTGAATTCGTATATGAAGACGTACAGACACTTACTTTAAATACAGCCCTGGACACAATGTTATCGCTCTGAGCATGTGACCATTTGGTTGTAAATGCAAAGGAATATTTAAATTTAATTTGGTAAACGACTTAACTGATCTTTGTTGTAAATTTGCATAAATAATTCATCGCTGTAGAGCAATGTGTGGAATCAATCTCACAAGTGAAATCCTAAATCTATTTTTTAGAAAAAAGTTGTTAAACAGAACAGTCTGTAAAAATCTAGTCTTTATGTTCACCGCTTGGATTCCGTCCAGGCTATGGTCACACAGCCACACCATGCTGGATATGCATAATTCACACCAAAAGCATAGTATTTTGAAGGGAAGCTTCTGTGGTTTGAAAACTTTCCGAGTTTATTAGGTGAACCTAATAAACTCGAACCCGTGGGTTCGAGGCATATCAACATAAAATTTGATCAATAATTTATCAAATAATGTCGTAAATCCTACTTAAGGTAACCTGGATTAACAGCCAATAAAATATCACATTACTTAAAGTTATCTGGATATCATCTTTAAAACATAAATGTAGTAATTATTCTTTTGCCAACATACATATAACGTCTTTTACTAAAAATGGAAATTTTTAGAATTTAAACAGGCGTGATGTACAAAATATTGCGCTACGTCTTTAAAAGTAAACTTTTGAAAGGAGACAGGTGGGAAATTATCCTTGAGATAAACCAAGTTTGCTTGTTTTGTTGCCTTTGAAATGCATGGTCTTGCTTATGACTTTGGTGCCTAACAGTACACTAGATAAATTTGGCAGTTTGTGCGCAAATAATGATGTCTTTCGTTATTTGCAAATAACTTTTCTTATCGCTATTTTAAGCTTATCTTGAAGAAAGTTTCTTTCTTAATATATTTTTTTACCATTTCAAATTACAATGCCAAAGAGTAGGTTGCAGTGTTTATTTATTAAGGATCATTTTACTTCATTATGGAATGAAAGTTGATAAGAAACTTGCTAACTGGAGGCTGACAAAGCAAGAGACTAGATAAAAATCATCCAAGTATTTATATTATGAGACGCATACATAAATGCAAGAAGCTGAGAACATCAAAAATTTTAAAAATAATGCAGCAAGAAGAATTTGAATGTGAAATTTCCTTAACATCAAACTGTTTGTAATTTTTATCGTTCAAAATTACAAAAACGTTTATTCCTCTTTCAGCAATGTCATTAAAAAATCGCTGTTCTGTCCTAACGGATTTAGAGTTTACTTAATCTAGCGAGAGCTTTAAAGGATGAAGACGTGCTGATTTTCGTTCTTCTGGATATTCCTGAGACGACCATCGTTACGTTTTACGAAGAATCCAAAGCCCTAAATCAAAAACACAACGCTTTCAAGCAGCAATGTCTGTTACATTGGAAAGAGCTCCGGGCAACTGTTAAGGATTCCAAAAAACTTAAACAACTTGATTGGGCATTGCGAGAGTCCGGTCAAAAGGAAATCGCTGATGTGGTTAAGGAACGTAATAGTTTGGACCTGCAAATAACCAAAGAGCTCTTCGCAACGTGAACGCTAGAAGGAGCAATTTAAAATTGCGCTTATATTTATAAACTTTTTGACGAATTAAATATTTATAAAACAATGTACAACCCAATAAATTTGGTTGAGTCAAATTTTGCACACGGGTAAAGAGTCGTATTGTCATTTGTTCTTTTTCAGATTTTTACATTTGTTGTTGTCTGCTTCCAAGGAGTCAAATTAATACGCTATTTTGGTTTTTTATAGTGCTTATAAAAGAGTTTAAAAACATTTTAAAACGTTTCCACTAACTTCAAACAAGGATGAGACTTTTTATAAAAATTGGAGTTTACATAGGGCTCGTATGTGTTGGAACCGATGAGTAAGATGCAAGCGCATTAGTTAATTCAATTTCTAGTGGACATTGAATTTTCAATAACCAAAATGTTTATTTAAGTCTCACCTAAGCCTGTGTTCTCATCGATGACATCGGATTTGGAAACATCCTTTCGACTTATCATTGTGCTTAAATAATCTTACCATTCGTATGCAGGTTAAATAAATTGTATTGTTGTTAGGTTTAACTAAGAGCTTGGGTCAAATCCGTGAAGTGTTTAATCAGCGTCAAAAAGATATTTAAGGATTTTGCAAATGTAAACTATGTGGATGTAGACTTATAAACCCCTAATTCTAGCAGCAGTTGAACCACCTGCTTGTTGAATTGCAGCCTTTGTTTATTGGCAGTTGTAATGGCCACGTTCACTACGGTGAGTATACATATTTAGTTCAAAAAACATATGTACCCGTTATTAAAAATAAAGGATCACTCCATCAGAGATCCCTTAGCTCTAACTGCATATCCAAACCATTACAATTTTCAAATATATCCATTATTGAGTCAGTGAGACGTTGGCTTAAAATGTATCTGAATGCACCTAGGTATTTGCGACAGTACAGCCTCAACTTTTAGAAGCAATGTTAAGTCGTTATCTTAGGACCATACTTGACCACATGACAAAGTGATATCATTTAACATGGGGTGTGGATTTTCCATAATTATAAACTCCCGATATAGTAGTGGGCGTTGTTAATAATTGGATTCGACCCAACGATGCGGATCGTTTGTTAAAGCTCATTCAGTTATAAGTCAAAGATTCGGGAATGGGTTTCACCAATTTGCTGTTACTATGTAAGGGAACCGCAATGGACTGGTTTATTAAATGAATCCATCATTTTTTTCCATGTGAGGTCTGGCATGTGGTTTAGTTTGTCAAAGTTTATGCTTCATGCTCTTCAAAAACTGGCGTGCCAACTTAGGGTAGAATCCTTGCACCAATATATTCGCGACTGTGTCATCAAGCTTACGCATGTATTTGGACCATATTCTACCATTTCCAGCGAAGAAAAAAATGCAGTATAATATGCAATTTGCGAATGTATTTAACCAGATGTAAAAAGGTCCTTACCAATACGATTACAAAACATGCTCATGCCGTTCTACCTTGGGGCTCAATGGGTTTTTCTCGCAAGCATTTTCAGGTAAAAATGGCGCAATGGTCACATAACCAGGAAACGGTACTAGGAGCCACCCACAATACCCATAGGTTTTCGCCAACTTCACAGGAAATTATGTTTAGGGTTAGAGTGAGGGTTAAATTCCGGGTTAAGTTCATGTTTGAGGTTAAAGATAGAAATGGGGCTAATGGTTAAGTTTATTTTAACGTTAAAAGAAGGCTTTAGGTTCAGAGGAGGGCTAGGGTTAAGATAAAGGTGATTGCTCTGTTTAGTGCTGGGGTTGGTGTTAGCGGTCATACATGGGTCTATTTGCCCATCCTGAAATTAACCATAAGCTCACTTTTTAAGCGGGCATGATGGTTCCTTTTCCCAGGCACCCATACAAGGCATCTCTACCCACTTGCACTACGACCAGGAACATGCGCAGAATTGAGTTCCAAAAAAAAACAACGGAGATTAAAATGACAGTTTCGGGCATATAAGCCAACATCAGCCAGCCATAAACAACCGCGGATTTTGAGTACATGAATTTTGTATGCAACCAACAGGACAATAGGAACGTGGCTCAATGGTTCAAATGCGGTTTTGTGCCTCACGTGCCCCAAGCCTGGGCTTTATCTGTTTACTTATACTTCCAGCTTTTGGCATATGGTACGATTATACCATTAGTCGCTGCGCAACAAAATGTGCTTTCACAGTCTTATAATATGGTTGCAAATTCGCAGCCTGACAAAACCCCTCTTCTTTTATAACTCACTAAGAGGGCAACAAAAGGACGGAAATGCAGTCCTAAAAGGATTTTTTCAAAAAATATAGTTGGAACCCATGGCTTCCCGATGGTGTCTTAACGACGCCTCTTGGTGGGAACTTGGCCGAACGTTGAGGACAAGTTGTGGGGAGGAGGAGGCCTGGAGGAGGAAAATGGGATGAGTGGAGCAATTTGTGTACAACATGGGAGGGCTCAAAAGTACAGGCTCCTGTTGGATTACTCATGGTTAACCAGAAAAATAGGGTTACATCTGGAATGATCAGGAACTATTCTGATGTCAGTGGACAGTCCAGGGGGAGGGCAAACGTCGGCGTGGTCCGAGCAAGAAATAGTTGTGGTGGAAGAACGAGACATCAGATAAGCGTCGAGCAGGAAGATAATGGCACGACCACCGACGATGGAAGCCATCTGGTAGGCTGTAAGGACCCTGAAAACTCCTTCATCGTGTGCGGGCAGTTATGCGAGTCTTTTGTCAAAGGAAAACAGAATAACATAGACTTCTCATCTTGAAAAATATCTCCTCGAGGCTTGAGCTTAATTATGATTAAATACAATGCAAAAAGCCGTCTTTGGAACATTTGACTGTGTAAAGCAAAAAACTTCGCGAAAAAATTGACGAAAAAAGGCGAAACGAGCAAAGGTGAATGTTGATTATAACTTATTGATCAATTTTTGTATTTGCGTGGCGTTGGACGATAGAAGTGAGTTAACATTGACCTTCTTTAATGTTGCCCAGCTGTTCAAAAATTATAAAAGACCCAATTTGCAGGTATTCAAAATAAACCATCCAATGTGTGACACAGATCCCCGTGGTGCATAACAAGACTAGAGAATTAGCCTGAGGAGGATCTTACCGGAACAAACGGGAACGGGACGAGAGGTTAAATGTAACTAGTTCCGAGTTCTGGTCAGTTAACCTTCAACCCATCATACTTTCGGTTTTCGCATGCCATCGTTGTCAGGGTTGCACATAGGCAATCACCTAGCAACAAGTAATTTAACCGAAAGACCCACTGCTATATCTAGAAATGTTAGAAGATGCTAACCGAACGTGGGCAATTTCGAGGAAACAAATGATTCAGACAATTCGGCAGTCTCTTTTCGAGCATGGTAGGTCAAGCCTGCACCAGTAACAGTGATGGTGAAGTCAACTTCCCAAAAAATGTTCGTTTGACAAGGTCCATTGCCACCTTCAAGTCCGACGGGGGTTATTATATTCGCGAGAGGGCAACTGCTCATGTCATGGTCCTATGGCCGGCAGTTCCTCAGCAAACGCAAGACTTCCCATTTCAAACGCTATGGCTCTGTAGACGGAGAAATCAGCACCGTTCTGTGGACAGTCCTGAACACTGAAATTTGCCTTCTATTATCACAAAAATTATAAAGACGGGTAATAAGGTTTTCAGATGTAGTGGGATAAGACATTTTCATAAGGATTGTAGAAGTAAGCGAGTTTTGTAGACATATCGTTACGTCATTATCCATGTTCTTCAAAAGGTACACGCATAAGTGGCCAATACATCACTTTATTTTGTTCGCTAATGGTGGATTGGTGCAAGCATTTAAAGTTTTTAATCCATTTCCTTTACTATTCCAGTATTTTAAATTAAATATTTGAATCATTCGCATTTTTTGTGGATACAGAATATTGAAGAAATCAATGTCTCAATATCGAATTAAGGAAGAATATCAAGCTCATTAGTTATAAATACAAACATAAAGAATAAAATGGCCCATCTCAACCCTTTCATGTCTACTATGACGTGAAGTGCATTTAATTGACATTGTGTCCAAGCAGCTAAATGAGCGCACTTCTCAGTCAGATAATAGGAAAAAAATATTTCTTGACAATAAAAACTCAATTTATTTAAATAAACTTAATCCGATAGGCAATAATGATAGGATAAACACCAAAAGTTCAAGAAGTCTGCAGACATCGCCGGTATATATAATGTTGACAATTTTCCCTTACAAAACCTTTAAAAAGTCCACTTCCACGATTGGTTAAGATTAGCAGTCTGATGTATTTAAAACAAATTTCAACAAACTTCAAAATAGTTAAATTGCTTTTGTTTGTCTATTTTAAAATACAAACAACAATTTTTAAAGGTTTCAATTAGTGTTCAAGTGTTTTCACTGCGAAATGTCACCCAGAAAATATTTCGCAAGTAGTTTGCTTTCCGCCAAACTCCCTCTAATTTTCGAAAATATTAAGTTTTAGGAAAGCAACGGTGAGGACTAATGCATAGTAGACGCACCGGCTGAGGGCATTGCAGCGTCATGCCCGAATTCACTACCAATCAATGACTAAATAGATCAGATATTGGACAATGTCAAAATTGGTGTCAGTCGAGCCTTGTAAACCTTGTATATCCCCCAAACTACCTGAAAAATTTTCTTGTTTTGTTAAATTGCGACGTATTTCTCCGAAACTCCCGAAGAAACTCTGGCTGTTCGAGTGTCGCGATAAAAACCTCCCTATTGTAAATGACGGTTTGACCTTCGAGTTCAACTATGTCTACTCTATACTCCAAAGCAGGGTTGTGCAGCGACGGTGATTTACGCGTGAATTCGTTTTAAGTGGCAGCGGACTTGCACTGTAACCTTTACACTCTCAATTCCCTTATCCGCCTATGCTCAGTGTCAAGAGAGAACCGAGAAAACCAGAGGTGGGGTCGGGCGCAGGTAACTGCACGGCTGGAGATGCTCACGACCGTGCCTCCATGTTTTAATCCTATCCTACGGAGCAGGAGAGCCATCAATAATAAAAGTGACTAGTGTGGCATGAGCCTGCAACTAGGCGTGCCCATGTTCGGCAAGACCTTCCTCCCATGTTTGGAATTTGTTCTGGGACTTCAACGAAAATAACATTTCCCGTATCGTGATTTGTCCAGTGAATCTATCACGCTCCTCGTTAGGGGGACATCTCTCTATCTTACAATCACACAATGAGTGTCAACCTTCTGACGCGTCTCTATTTCCCACAGGACGCATTATTCCCACCCTATCTGTAGACCAAGAGTTATTCGGTCTAACTCTGGGATAAGTACATGGATGATAGCTCTGGTGAAGGACTAATCTCACGATTAGGATATCGAGGGAATGATAGGATCAAAAAAGCGAAAGGGTGCCATTTTTTGAATTCATGAAAGCCAAGTGTTAGGTCCAATTCATAAATTCAAAAATATGGTACTACATTTTGCCGGCTGTTTTAATGTTTAGAATTTAGAAAATGATTTTTATGCAATAAGGTCAAACTTCACGTGTAAGCGACTCCGGTCATAATCGAAGTGTTGTCATAAATATATGAGCAGAACGGCTCACATTCATACACTCTAAGTAGTCAAGTATTTTAGGGCTGCGGTGTACAGTACTCCCTTGAAATTCAAATTTTAATGAAGCAGTATATAGATTTAAGCTTACTAGCTCCGTTAACACTTTTTATATATATTTTAAAGCTACGTAAACCCTTCACGCTTTCTTATAAAACTTACTATTTTTCCAATGCTCATTTACACGTTTGCTATGTTCTTAAACACTGTACTCTACACTCTTAAGTAAGATAGTGATAGAAGCACAAAATCCCAGATAATATCCACAGTCCACTTACAGTATGCTAGGAAAAAATCCCCGAACGATCAAGACCGTGAAAAACAGAGCGCGAAGTGGTGAGAGATAACCGTATGTTCAAGTTATCGGTAACTTGCACCGCAATTATCAAACTCGTTATCATATGGAGTAACAACGTAAGCTTTTTGAATATTTTAGAAATCCGACTTATTTGCAAGGAATAATGCACAAGGTTAGGCCAGCAACTGTAAACACAATTATTATGTATTTGATTTGGTTTTAAAGTGGTGTCTGGCTAATGTCACTCAGTACAAACCCAAATCCAATCGTGCTGACAAATGTCCATAAATTCAAATGATCTGACGGATTTTTCAGTAAGAACTTAATGGTGACGTTTCTAATTAAATTTTGTCGGAAACATGAAAATGTGTTTTACATTCAAAGGAAGTACTTAGGTGGGGTTGAACTATTGATAAGCATGCAATATAATCCCAAGCCATCCCAGTCAAGTCAAATGCCTTCTTTTTGATGTGATTCTTTCCCGCTACCTGCAAATATCCAACCAGGAAAAATAATTTCTTAAATTGAATAAATTACACGTTGAAATATTTTTTAAAGAATAAACAAACAAAAAGTCCTTCATTGTAATAGAAGGTTATTCAATCATTTTGAAGTTTTAATTGGAGAAATGTTTCAATCAAATAGCATCTTATACGCTAGTTCATTAGTGCTGCCTAGTTAGCATACTAAGCGATACAGATATGTTGCAAAATATTTCGAGCCCTTTATTGCACTTTCATAACAACATAAAACAGTGTATGAGTTTCATTTCCGGAAATGTTACCAGAATTCTAAGTTTCCCAGCAGGAAGGAAAAGAAGCAGTCTTAAATGTTGGCATATTGACAGGATTGTAGTTCATGCTAATAACTGCCACAACAACATTTAGGAAATCCTTCCTAATTGAAAATGCATTTCAGAATTTGGTTTAACTTTTCTTGAGATAAGTCACTAACTGAGTATTAACGGTTTGAGAATAAAGATGGTGAAAATGATAAGATGTTGAAAAATGCAAAATAAACTACTTTAGAGTTAGAATGTATACAGTGATTGGAAAAATAGAAACTGTTCGTAAAGTAGCAACACTCACTTTTCGTCTTACCAAGTACTCTGATGTGCTATGCCGTCCGACCTAAAGAAGACAAATTTTAACTTTAAAATTCAGCATTTAGTAAGAGCCGTTTAATGCGTTATCGTTTCTCTGGGTGAGGATGTACATCGTTGGACTTTAAAAGCGCACTAATTTTGGCGCACATTCCGTTTTGTCTGAACACACTGTGTGATGTATCCCTGCTAACGTGATGGTAGACACAGCAGGATGTTGCAAAAAAAACAGGAATTGCCATTTAAAAAGGAACTGCTTGAATTTTCTGAAAATAAAGAGAAGGAACAACGGCTAAGGTAAGCTGCCAAGATCCTAGATTTTAATTCCGTAGCGGTTTTGTGTATTAAGGACTGTCAACATGATCAAAAGGTTTCAAGCGTAAACAACAATCTGAACCATGAAAAAAATGAAGTACGCGGAAGGCTGAGTGGTTCCTTGGATCAATCCTTGCAAGATAATTACTTTTGACGACGAGTACTCAAACGCCTTGAACTAAGCCCTGTTTCAGGTAACCTTACCTTTCGGCGTTAGCTTGTTTTGTGGGTGCCGAATTTCTTTCACAAGCTAAAAGGCAAAAAGAAATGCAACTGAAGTTACAGAAATTGAGAAGTTTTAATGGTCTGCAACTAAAATTTAGCGTTATTATATTCACCTCACTTATTCCAAAAAATTCCACTGAGCCTAGAAAATGCATTTATAATTAATTTTCGCAAACGAAATGGTTACCTGCTTGAAAGGAAATCTATTTTGCTTTGTGTTTGGACGATTTTTATGCTAATAGATACCCAGAAATAGTTTGCACGTTGGCGAGAGTTATATTCAAGGGCACTTGCCCTTCTTAAAAACTGTTTATTTTTTTCCATGTTAATCAGATAAAGCAAGATTCAAGCTTTTTTATAGAACCCCAGACATTTAATCGAATTTGCAATTCTAGGTGCTTTGATGCTGTAAAAAGCAGTACTAACGTGTAATGGCAATTCAATGTTTAAACTAACCCCAATTTTCTGTCCTTTGTGAAGAGTGTTAAATCTTACTGCCGTGCGCTCCCCACCAAAAGCTTTGTTAAAGTAGAAGCGTATCATATAGTACTTTATACATTATCAGGTTTATGCTTAGGAAAAGAGCGATTGATAAATTGTTTTTCAAAATACCTTTGTATTCATATGGCCACGCCGTTGTATATTAACAATCAAAGAACGAAGTCTTAAAATGAACAAATGTAGCAAAAATGCTTCATAATTAAAAGTTATTTCTTTCATTTGTGGCAGGAAAATAACTACACATTTGCCGGAGGTTTACGTATTGCAGTAACTTTCCCAAATATTGTTTAAATTTTAGATCGGAAAACCTAAAGAACGTACACATCTGTCAGTGAAATACCTTATGAAAACACTTTCTAAAGAAGTATTTGGCAATACCAGACGAAAACCTCATTCTGTTGATAAAATATATCTGAAAAAATGTAGAACGAGAAACAGCTCAGCAAATTCGTATGTAACTATATTAGACCCTTTATTCAAATGGCCATAAAAGACATTACACTTATTCCTAAAAAAAACTATTTAGGCGTAAATTTCACTACACGACTATCTTCAATCGTCATCCTGCATGTGCTGATATATATATTTCTCAGTTTGTGCATAAACAGGCATTGTGTGTACTATAAACTGATATTTACACATTTTAAAAGACTTTTGGTAATTTTTGTATTTTCAGATTTTCTTAAACAATGTTGGTTTTTCTAAAAAACGCATTTATATTGGAACAATCGAATTCTATCATAAATATCCGGCATTTCAAGTAATATTGCGCAGGCAGGTATAAGAATGTTTTGGTGTCAGATGAAATGAACGCCTTCCCGCAAAGATATTCATTTCAGAAAAAATTAAGGGCATGCTAATATTCTGCCAGTATGCAGTCGATGTATTTAGCCAGTTTATGCGCAATCGTGCTGTGATCCAGACGAATTAGCCTTTGGTAGGCAGATTGTTTAATAACCGATCGCAGAGGTCCCTCTCTAGTTAAAATCTAGGAGATCCGAACCCTTTCCGTACTAGACTGCCTTCACTCCATACTAAAATATCATGAGTGGCAGCAATAACGCACATAACCAGATGCGGCTGGGCAAAACTCGCTATCCAAGTGGCTTAAATTTCATCCAAAGTAGAAAATAGAACCATGGGGCAGACACTCATGTATCCCCAATCAAAACAGCAAGGAGTTTGTTTTAAGTTTCACAGCGAACAGTTTGATTTAAACCGTCCGTGCAGATTCGGTCACACAGTTCACTTTGGGGTTCTCATACCCGTGTCCCACCCAAAAGTGTTCCTAAAAAAATCTTTTGTAATCCATCAGAACCCTGACACGATATGAGATCTTAATTCCGTAAGGAAATTAAGATGAATTTCCTTACAGTTAAAGTGAACAGTTAGAAGTAATTAAACCTTAAGAACCAGTGCCGCTGTGGGTCCAGTGCACAACAATTCAGAAATCTGAAAACATTTTGTAAACTTAAATTTACAATTTCTTCAGTTAAATTATTCCAAGGCGACATAATTCTCTTCAAATTGGCTTTAAAATGTATATTTTTACTCCTATTTTCTGTAAAACATGTTTAACTGTATGAGGATGTTGATAATTAGTGATGTAACGTCATGCTACTTAGGCAGTCGATTATATGGCGTGCGCTTTTTGCAGCTGGCGAAAATAAGTGAATTCAAAAGCCAGTTTTCTATTGTGTCGGACATTTCGAGGGATTATGGTGCATGCTCATCAATATGTCAGTCCCAATGAACTTACCCCTCCTAAATGAAACTAAATTTAAGAATTTGAGATAATGGTTCATGAGATAGCCTACCGAGGGTAGAACTTTTATAACCGCACCTTACCTGATATTGCATGTAGAATATGCCTCGTGAGTTCAGAAATGGGGGAGGGGCTGAGTGGCTGATTTCGAAAGAGCGGCCCCAATCGTGGATTAATAATAAATATTCGGCGTACACTGCCACCTTATGCTGAAAATTTAGACCCGTGACAGTTCACCTCAAAGAAAGCTCTATAAGCAGGACCAGAGCAAACGCACCTTGATCGTCTTCAAACCTTCAGATTGAGTGACGGGTGGCGGAAGTGACCGTGTGCCTGCCTGTCGGTACCCGGGTACTACGATATCACGAAGATCGTGGAGCTTGAACCAGTGGGGCTGTCCATCAAGAAGATCTTTGTCTGTGAGACGAAATAATCAGGGAAAGTTCTTTTATTTAAAATAAAAGCTTGCTATTATCTTTCCCGCTATGCGATTTCCATTCTGTTTAATATCCCTTAAGAAATTTTGTTAGCCTAAAACCTGGTATTCTTCGGGGCGTGGATGATGAGAGCTCATGGTTTTTTCAAGTAGGTTAAGGAGCTATCAAGTATTAGCTTACCATTAGCATACTGCTAGAAACTGCGGCGGGTCGTTGATCCTGTTAATTTACAGTTCAAACAAATCAATTTTACACCAAAGGCCTCTACTGCAAGGAACCCTAACACTGTAGTTGACGTACTGAGCAGCAGCCACTAAACTCTCCCCAGCTCGGAGACACACGTCTGTGCAGACAGTCGCTGCCGTCGAAATCCCAAACTAAAAATACCACTGATCGACTAATAAAGCACATACCATAAGGTACAAACAGCCTCTATTTAGCTCGCACACACATATGCTCGTTCACAAGTCACACCCAACGACGTCCGTCATGTGCTCCAAAACTCTGTGGGTGTCCTGAGATGGTGACTAGCGCATGATAATAGACTGCACCGCATCAAACGCACACTTGGTGTCGATCAGAATCAAGAAGAACGGGGGGCAAAGGATTGTGTGCCGTAATTGACAGTGCTTAACATTCCGCCTGCGCGATTCACACGCACCTGGTTCGTACAAGATAGACCATTGCAGCTACGGGTTGTAACGCACAATAATAATGTAAAGTGTCCACTTGTGAAGAGGGAAGAATATGCGCCGCTTGACTGTGGGCACAAGTGAAAATACGATCTTCAAGGCCGCAAATGAGAACGAGGATAGGCTAATAGGGACCCACAGTTTAAATAGCATGTCGCTTCGGATCCACGCTGGAAGCAATCAGCAGAAACAGTGCTTGCACAAATATTATCCTTATCTGAAATAGTTTTTGATGATGTATTCAGATGTGAATCCGAAACGTCTGGCTTTGCGTCCGCTTCTTCTGCTTCTTCTGCTGCTTCTCCGTGTCATTACTGTTAAATTAATTTTCATTCTAAGAGACCGAGCATGAGCCAGTTTTTATAGTTTTTGTCTAAATAATTAGTAATCCTAGAGACTAAAAACAGCCCATCGAATTATATATTTAACCAACCATTAGACACAAAACTGAAAAATGGTACTTTAAGATGACTGCATGTATCCTTTTGACCAAAATCCTTGCATATGACAAGTTATTGGCATCTATGGAGAAAAAACATCACGTAACGTCAATTGATGAGCTTCATCCAGAGCCAGAGGTTCATCCGTCTCAAAATTTGCTTAGATTTTCATGGCCAACACAAATGGCAAGGAACGATGTCCACAAAAATCAAATCATTCCAATCGAAATTGTCCTTCGCGTTTCGCCCAGCTGTATAACGAGTAAAATGTCATCCAGTTCACCACACTCGGAGTCCACGGATGCGCACGCCGTTAACACCAGAACTGGTTTGACGACAATGACGCTGACATCAGTACCTTACTCGCGGAGAAGAATGGACTACACAAAGCCTACATGGACCTTCGGACTGACACCACCAAGCAGCCTTCTTCAGGTGTCGGTGCCTTGTACGGCAACGGCTGCGGGAGATGCAGGATGCCTGGATGATCCAAAAGGCTGAAGAAATCCAGGGGTATGCAGACCGCAATGAAATGAAAAACTTTTTCACAGCCATCAAGGCCATCTACGGCCCATGTATCAAGGGGATTGCACCGCTGCTCAGCTCTGACGGTACAACACTGCTGACAGAGAAATCGCAAATTCTGAAGCGTTGGGCTGAGCACTTCAGAAGTGTCCTTAATTGCTCATCAGCCATCCCTGATGCTGCCATTGACCAGCTCTCTCAAGTGGACACGAACAATGACCTGGATCTGCCGCCTTCCCTACCAGAAAACATCCGGGCCGTGCAGCAGATTTCCAGCGGTAAAGCACCGGGATCCGACGCAATCCCACCGGAAGTCTACAAGCACGGTGGGCCCCGGCTGATGGCAGAACTCACAACACTCTTCCAGGCAATGTGGCGCCAAGGACAAGTTCCTCAGGATTTCAAGGACGCGACCATCGTCCATCTCTACAAACAGAAGGGGAACCGGCAACTCTGTGATAATCACAGAGGCATCTCATTGCTCAACATCGCCGGGAAGATCTTCGCCCTCATCTTTCTCAATCGTCTTAACGGTCACCTAGAGCAGGGCTTGCTCCCGGAAAGCCAATTTGGCTTCCGCCGACACCGCGGAACAACCGATATGATCTTTGCCGCCCGCCAGCTACAAGAGAAGTGTCAGGAGACGCGAACTCACCTATATACTACCTTCGTGGATCTAAAGAAAGCCTTTGACACGGTGAATCGTGACGGACTGTGGAAAGTCATGCAGAAATTCGGCTGTCCTGATCGGTTCACGCACATGGTGCGTCAGTTTCACGACGGGATGACGGCGCGCGTCACTGACAACGGGATGGTATCCGAAGCATTCACAGTGACCAACAGAGTGAAGCAGGGCTGCTTACTGGCCCCCACCCTCTTCAGTCTCATGGTCTCTGCTATGCTGATGGACGCCTACCGCGATGAGCAGCCGGGGATCCGCATCACCTATAGAACTGAAGGGCACCTTATCAACAGTCGGCGTATGCAGGCTTCAACGCGTGTGTACGACTACAGTCCATGACTTGCTATTCGCAGACGACTGCGCCCTTAATACCGTGTCGGAGGAGGACATGCAAAGGAGTATGGACCAATCTGCTGCAGGCTGCGCGGATTGTGGATTAACAATCAGTACAGCCAAAACGGTTGTCATGCGCCAGCCGCCATCTTGCGCGGAATACAATTCTCCTCGAATCAAGGTCAACGGTGCTCAAATCGAAAACGTGGAAACATTCGCTTATCTAGGAAGCACGCTGTCACACAACACGAGAATCGATGACGAGGTTGCCCAACGGATCTCTAAAGCTAGTCAGGCCTTCAGCCGGCTGCAGGCCTCGGTGTGGAATCGCCACGGTATTCACCTGAACACCAAACTGAAGATGTACAAGGCCGTCGTCTTGACGACACTCCATTACGGAGCGGAGAACTTGACCCTCTACTCGAACCAAGCCAGGATGCTTAATCACTTCCATCTTAGCTGCCTCCACAGACGACTGAACCTTAGATGGCAAGACAGGATCCCGGACACAGAAGTCCTGGAGCGAATTGGAATCCTCAGCACCCGCGCCATGTTGAGGCAAGGACAACTGCGATGAAGCGGACACCTGGTAAGAATAGATGATGAGCGACTACCAAAACGACTTTTTCCAAGGAGATGTCACTAGGGGTGCTCGCCGACAGGGAGGTCAAAAACAACGCTACGAGGACACGTTGAAGTAATCACTGAAGCAACTGCAAATCAACCAGGCGACCTGGGAGGACCTCGCACAGGATAGACCGGCATGGCGAAGATCCGTAAAGACTGGCTCAGCAATCCATGAGGCCAACCGGATCGCCACCGCCAAGGCCAAAAGAGCGGCACGAAAGTCACCAGCACCCCGAACCAACACCGCCAATGCCCAGGCCCTGCCAACATGCCCGCGCTGTCAACGCAACTTCCGCGCGCGAATCGGTCTGGTTGGACATCTTCGGACGCAATGCACCAACAATCCGACATTTCCAATTTCTACGTCAAATTCTGCCAACCCTCCTTTTGACTCCCCCACCCTCACTCCTGGCATCAATTCCATTAGCCCCACCATTATACAGACCACATCCCAATACTTATCACCTGTTACCCCCACCACCGCAACCACCACAACCTTAGCCTTTACTACCACCACCATCACCACCATTAGCGATGGGGAATCTCTCCTAAGCTGTTCTCAATGCGACCGCATATTCACCTCACGCATCGGCCTGGTCGGTCACTAACGAACCCATCGTACAGAGACTGGTGAGCCAGTGCCTGGAGCACCAACACACAGCAGAGATCGCCGCCTCCACTGCCCTTACTGTCCTCGCACGTTCACTCATCGCATGGGCCTATTCGGGCACATGCGCATCCATGACAGCGGAATTCACCACAATGCTGACAACACCGATACACCATGAACATCCTTCGCTCCTGCCATTCATACCACCACTGCCACCCCCACTACCGTGAATGACATCCCCCAGCCTCTTCCAATTTCTCCTGCCCACACTGCACCCGCCTTCACTGCCCTCACTGCTTCCCGCACATTTACACACCGCATGGGCCTATTAGGACACATGCGCCTCCACGACAACCTGCGGAAAACCACCGGAGGATAAGCCACATCAGCGCCCAATATCTACCCTAATACATAGACAGCACCCTCACAATCATCATAATGCACCTGTTAAAATCACGGCGTCCTAGAAACCGTGGCTTGGAAGGCTGTCAATCTGACGCTTACACCAGACCACACTGTCGGCCCAGTGTATGTTCTGTGTGTGTCGAGTGGCTGACTAGTGGACTAGGGAGTCAGACGGCGATGGCTCCTCCATGTCCTCTGAGTAAGTAGATCCTGGTGTGTGCGTTATGGGGACCAGGTCGTGCTGTGGCGCGTGAAGACGGGCATGCCGACCCGTCAGCCAATGCGCCCACTCCCACATCAGACAACTGACTGGCTCTGACGGTGGTCTGATTGTGGGGGTGGGGGAGAGAGTGAGGTCAACAGCTCAGCACATTTTCCTCATTATAAACAATCTGCCGCGCTTGAAACTATCATGGTGCGCTAAAAGCCGTGGCTTGGAAGGTTGCCAACTGATGGGATAACTCGGACCAAGTGGTCAGCCCAATGTGTGTTTTGTGTGGAGTGGCTGACTGGCGGACTGAGAGTCAGGCTGCAATGGCTTCTTCTTAATGTGGCCTTTATGGCACTCCCACATCGTGGGATCCGATCCAGGTGTGGTTGTACGCCCAGGGGCGGTTCCGGCCGTGCCAGCCACCTGCGTCCACTCTCACCTCCGGTCTTCTTGGCTCTGTCTTGACACCGGGCCCAGGTGGAGGAGAAGGAGAAGGTGGGGAGCTGCAGCGCAAGGCTACTATCACTTAAAACTAATTCACGCGCAAGTCACCGTCCCTGCACCACCTGGTATGGAGCATACGGTGGACCTCTTCTAAATCGACGGTCGAACGAGTATAACGAGTTAAATTTTTTATAGTGAGGATATGTCTGCGCAGCATATGGAACAGTCAGCCTTTTTAACTTTGCTCTAATGAAAAAGCTGAGACTGCTGGAGGTGGGTGTGGGATTGACGTCTGACCAAAGATAAACATTCTGTCTACGCGTGCCACACGTGACCTCTTACGCACAGCATGTAGCAGGCTCCCACCAAAACAGCATTTTGGCACTTCTGTTCATAATATTGACATGGAGGCAAAAGTAATAAGAAAGATTTGCAGCCTGACACGAAGTTCTGCGAAAGACAGTGTGGTCACGTCGGATAGCCATCTACAAGCCCCAACTCATATCGCGTTTTGGAAGATCTAAGTGCGTGTATTTGTTTCTTAACCAGAATTCCACTACTTTTCTGAGAGGGTAAACTCCACATCGTCAACCTCTATCTATCTTTAATATTTCAGGCCCTGAGGGACTGTCTGAACCTGTTAGTAGGCAAGAGATAAAATGTTATGCACCAGCTGAAGCGGCATGATGGCCTACTTGTAAGCTGTATCATGAGCATTTAAGTTAATAGTTCTGCGCACTTCGAAAAACCTGAGACACGGGTATTTAAGCAAATTCGAAAAACGATTGACTTCATCTCATCCACGGCGCTAGTCCTTGTGAGGGTCAATACCTGCACATCGAAGATTTAAATTTAATATCTCCTGAGGGCCTAGGTATGATGACATTTGTGAGGGATTGACACAGAAAGATAACCAACAGAAGGCATACCTGAGAGGTGGATTATAGCTTGGCCCATAAAATCGTTCATTTTCAGCCGATCGAAATCCCACATGGTCACCTCGAGAACACGCTTCTTTAGCGTGCGCTTCAGGCAGTTCATGAAAACCACGGTCTGTTGCCACTCCGGTTCAAGTGTGTTGGGGATGTATTTCACTTGCCTATTCAAGTCCATGCTTCAGAAAATATGGTAAAAAAAGTGATTAGGAGGACAAAAGTGCAAAAATAACATGGATTCTGAGCGTAAATTCAGCTAGTCGTGATGAGGTGCAAAATAAGTAGAGACTACCATAAAGGCACATAAAAAATACCACATTTAATACATTTCGAAAGAAGATAATTTCTACTAGTTTTTATTCGTTGAAAAAAAGAAACAGATTAAAAGACGCTCATAACGTTCGAAGTGCATTCCGAAATACGCCATTAAAAGTTTTTTCTTCGGAGTACCATATAAATGTGCATCTTCTAAGAATAACCCATAACAGGCGAATTCTCACTACAAGCACCAAGTATGAAACAGGATATTAAAAGAAACAGGAGAGTTTGCGCGAAAATTACTGATACCGGCTATGGAGACTGAATTACCCATTTCTGATTTACTTGGCCTTGCCAGTACACCCTAAATGCCTTTACACGTGGTCATGTTAAGTTACAACTGATGGAAAAAAATTATTTCAAACAATGTCTCCTCACTAGTAAACTGTCATTACTTGTAACACTCTGCTTCCTTTATTGACGAAAACCTACAGAGCGCTAGTGATTCTCTCACTTCCCGTTCTGCCTTGGAGCTCATTCTTGTGCCACCCTCTAGCAGCCGCACAGCGGCTAGCAGAAGAAGAGGCAGATAGATATTTCCGGCAAAGGCAAGGGATACTGGAATGGCTTTTTCTGGCTCAATAACCGTCAGCAGCCTGTCATATCGACGGGCCCGTGAATCAATATTTAGACCGTTGGACTTCTGACCAACAGGTCATGAGTTCGAGTCTCACGTGGGGCTCCGCCTGAATTTGGATATGATTGGCTGATGATGGCTAATGAGCCAGAAAATTCTACTCCAGTCTCGTGTGTTTTCGTTGGCATTTTTCATCCGATTATGCTACCTCTTGTAATGTACACTCCGCTAGATGAAAATGACTTAGTTAAAAACCTGAAAGTAGCGTTTAAACTCTACGATAAATATTTTGCTAACAGGGCTTGCAGAAGCGTAAATTTAAAACGAATTATGTTTATCACTGGGTATGTTTTGTTCCAGGTTTCTGGAAACATTATTTGCATTAGGTTTGCACGCAAATGCTACTGCGTACGGCGGACCATTAAAATACATTTTAACGACATTCTGATGAGCATCCTGTCAACATTTATCTATTTTTATCCCTCACATTGAAAGACGTACACTTCAAATAAAACGCAGATGTAGCCATATCGTATTAACCGCACATAAAAGAACAAGTAACTTAAAAGAGCGCCCTTAAGATCATATGGCTCAACCAAGGGTGTCTATAAGGCATCCCGAAATATTTATCCGCTACCTCTAAGTTGGAGTTAAATTCCTTAAACTCTGTTCATATCCATTAAAAATCAGATGCATCAAGCTCTGCCAAACAAACACAAATGCTGATGTGCCTGAATTTCCTAAGGTTATTTAAATGATGAATGTACACTATCATAAGTAATTCGAGAATATACCAATTCCTTCTTTCATTTTCGGTGCCACGTATGTTGTATTGTATCCAACACATAATACTTGTCAACGCCCAGACTCACTTACTGATACAACAAACGATGTTGATTAAAAAAGCCTTCTTTAAATGACCGGGTTCACTGGAACCAAAACATTTGGTCAGACATGCTTTTTTCCCTGGCGCAGCAAGTTCTATTTTTCAATTTATTCGGCCGTAAGTGTTGCTTAAACAGCAATAATAAAAAGCAGACAAAG
This sequence comes from Schistocephalus solidus, assembly GCA_017591395.1. Lineage (NCBI taxonomy): Eukaryota > Metazoa > Platyhelminthes > Cestoda > Diphyllobothriidea > Diphyllobothriidae > Schistocephalus > Schistocephalus solidus. The sequence continues at coordinate 83,181 of WEDG01004125.1, forward strand.
ATTCTTCGCCCAGCTCTACCTAAAAACATGCAATAAAACAACCGCCTAGCAAGTTAGACCAATTCTATGGTAGTAGGCGCCCTGTTGTGCTTTGGGGCTCAATCTCAAGACATCCTCCCCCAACGGCAAGACAAAGAGTTCGTAGCGCAGTGGATAAGAGCATTGGACTTTAAAAACAGGTCAATAGTTCGAGGCCCTCGTGCCGCAGCGTCTGGGGTTGGGTATAGCTGGCTGATGATGGCTAGTAAGCCAGAATTGGCCATGCAAATCTTCCTTGTCATTTTTAGTTATGTTATTCTGTCAGGACCCATTCGTTTCATTTATAGCTAGTTGCTCTTTCGCATAGAGTGTAAACCGAAATTCTGAAGGATTTTTCGATCAAATTATTACTGAAGTGCAGTTATATAGTGATAATCTTGCAGGATAATCCACCGATATATCAGTCATAACATAATTCGTTATTTTAAATTAGCCTCATTCGGTCGCCTGTGAACACTAAACATGGTAAATGATGGCAGTGTTTTCGAGTGTAAAATTATAATAAGCTATAATTTGTTATCAAATAGGTACTAGAGATACAATATTTTGTGCATTTTTTTAAAAAAACATCTTTGAAAATATATAGGCGATGAAAATGAATGAGACCCTGCAAGTACTTTTGTATTTTTTTATCTAGTGGAGGTTTATCAGGTGGTTAGAAAGAAGCCCCTACAAAAGCCAACACCTTGTCGTGATTGAAATTAATAAAACTTCGACTGCGGAATAGTTCATCTTACAATAAAACGTAAGGAAAGTGTGTCAATCAAAAAGATATTCTGAATTTTCACTGAGTTTTCATGCTATTAAGAAACATTTGTACAACAAGTAGCAACAAAATTAAGCATACACGTTGGAAGCGAAATAAACTATTAACTACAATACGGAGTATGACAATAAAACGCAAAGCATCTTTTACTACTACCATAACGTCTGAGAACAGGAATGCAACTCACTCTTCGGTGGGATCTGGGTGCAGACGCAACTTCACGAACGGATCCGCAAGTCCATTGAGGTCCATTGCACGCAGACCACGAGCTCTAGCCACATGGACAGTCAGGCTCTGGTCGTAGTCATCGAACGTCAGTATCAACTGTAAGTAGATGAAAATGCCATCTGAACGACCTAGCAGAAGTTTTTAACACGCCTTGAAGGCGGTTATATAACCATAAACCCAAAGTTTGATTGACAAGGGGATGAGGAGAGTGCGTGACAATTAAAGTCAATGGGATTCCTGTTCCCTCAGTTCTAAGCTTTTTCTTACGCATAACACCCGCAACTGAGAGCGCCCAACTGCAAGTCATAAAGTCTTGAATTAAGTGATGACCAACAGTTGCAGCCACACGTTTCCATAACGAGCATACATTTACTACTCATTGTGCAGGAAGCTCACATTGCATTGTAGAATTTTACCAGAGGTAGAGGAAAAGATTTGCTGATGCATCTTTGTTGGAAGCAAAATAAACTGCAAATATGAGCATAGGATTTGTAAGTAATCAACCTACTCCACCAAACTGCCAGCATTTTTTCGGGAAGACATTTTATGCCTCATTTATGGATATTTCTTTGTTCCCTGAGGCCACTTTTATGCATCACCCCAAGGCCGAGTTCTGAAGTGTTCATGATATTCTTGCACAATCGATAGATTAACCACTGCAATTGATGACGGTCACCTTGTTTTTCACGGAGTATGCACAGCACCAGGGACTTACGCAGAATCTATCTTACCCTATTCTTGCTAACAAAATTATTTTTATAGCAAATCGAAGTCAAATTGTGGGCGTGGGTGATAAAGACACACAAAACGATATGCCCATGGTTATCCTATCTGCTACAGTTTGGACAATCCCACGCCAGGCGCCATGGTACATTTTGACGTTTGCTGCCACGCAGAGAGATGGGCAAATTGATTAGACGGTCACCCACTTATCTGACCCCGCGTAGTATGTAGACCTTGTAAGAACTATCAGAGCCAATGAAAAGCCGATTATGGACTTTAGTATTATGAAATGCCTAAGATTCACCTCAGAGTGACACCTTCTGTGGACAATCTGCCATGCGTGTGTGTGTGTGTGTGTGTGCTCCTCGAATCAATGTCAACGGTGCTCAAATCAAAAACGTGGAGACCTTCGCTTATCTAGGAAGCACGATTTCGCGCAACACGAGAATCGATGACGAGGTTGCCCAACGGATTTCCAAAGCTAGTCAGGCCTTCGGCCGGCTGCGAACCTCCGTGTGGAATCGCCACGGTATTCACCTGAACACCAAACTGAAGATGTACAAGGCCGTCGTCTTGTCGACACTCCTTTACGGAGCGGAAACCTGGACCGTCTACTCGAACCAAGCCAGGAAGCTGAATCACTTTCATCTCAGCTGCCTCCGCAGAATACTGAAGCTGAGATGGCAAGACAGGATACCGGACACGGAAGTCCTGGAGCGGACCGGAATCCTCAGCATCCATGCCATGCTGAGGCAAGTGCAGCTGCGATGGAGCGGCCACTTGGTAAGAATGGACGACGAGCGACTACCCAAACGACTTTTTCTACGGAGATGTCGCTACGGGTTCTCGTCGGCAGGGGGGTCAAAAACGACGCTACAAGGACACTTTGAAGAAATCGCTGAAGCAACTGCAAATCAACTCGGCGACCTGGGAAGACCTCGCCCAGGATAGACCGGCATGGAGAAGATCAGTGAAGACTGGTTCAGCAATCTACGAGGCCAACCGGATCGCCGCCGCCAAGACTAAAAGAGCGGCACGAAAGTCACCAGCGCCCCGCACCAACACCGCCAATGCCCAGGCCCTGCCAACATGCCCGCGCTGTCAACGCATCTTCCGCGCGCGAATCGGCCTGGTCGGACATCTTCGGACGCAATGCGCCAACAATCCCACAATTCCAATTTCTACGTCAAATTCTGAAAACCCTCATTCTGACTCCCCCACCCTCACTCCTGACATCAATTCCATTACTCCCACCATCATAGAGACCACATCCATCTACTCATCGCCTGTTACCCCCACCACCGCAACCACCATTGCCTTCGCCTTCACTACTACCACCACAACCACCATCAGCGATGGGGAATCTCTCCTAAGCTGTACTCAATGCGACCGCACATTCACCTCACGCATCGGCCTGGTCGGTCACTTGCGAATACATCGTACAGAGACCGGTGAGCCAGTGCCTGGAACACCATCACACAGCAGAGATCGTCGCCTCCACTGCCCTCACTGTACTCGCGCATTCACTCATCGCATGGGCCTATTCGGTCACATGCGCATCCATGACAGCGGAATTCACCACAATGCCGACAACACCGATACACCATTCACACCTCCGCTCCTGCCATTCTTAGCGCCCTGCCACCCCCACTACCATGAATGACATCGCTCCCAGCCTCTGCGGATTTCTCCTGCCCACTGCGCCCGCAACTTCCAGCTCACGCATCGGCCTGGCCGGTCACCTGCGAATCCATCGCACGGAGGCTGGTGAACCAGTGCCTGGGGCTCGACACATAGTCGACGCACCCGCCTTCACTGACCTCCTTGCTCCCGCACATTTACACACCGCATGGGCCTCTTAGGACACATGCACTCACGACAACCTCCGGTAAACCACCGGAGGCTAAGCTGCATCAGCACACACTACCTACACTAATACATCGATTACACCCTCACAATCACCATTTACCAGAGTATATCACGGTTTCCTAGAAACCGTGGCTGAAGTCTGCCAATCTGACGCTTCCACCAGACCACGCCGTCGGCTCAGTGTATGTGCTGTGTGTGTCGAGTGGCTGACCAGTGGACTGCTAGTCAGACGGTGAGTGGCTGCTCCATATCCCTGAGTTTGTGAATCCTGGTGTGTGCGTTATGGGGCCAGGTCGTGCTGTGGCGCGCGAAGACGGGTACGCCGATCCAGCCAATGCGCCCGCTCCACATCAGGCAACTGACCGGCTCGGACAGTAGTCTGACTGTGGGGGTGGGGAGAGAGTGAGGTCGACATCTCAGTGCATATTCTTCACTGTAAAAATCTGACGCGCTTGGAAACTATCACGGTGCGCTAAAAGCCGTGGCTTGGAAGGTTGCCAACTGACGGGATAACTCGGACCGCGTGGCCAGCCCAATGTGTGTTTTTGTGTGGAGTGGCTGACTGGCGGACTGAGAGTCAGGGTTGCAATGGCTCCTTCTTAATGTGGCCTTTTATGGCACTCCTACACCCGTGGAATCCGAGCCAGGTGTGGTGGCACGCCCAGGGCGGCTCCGGCCGCGCCAGGCCACCCGCGCCCTCTCCCATCTCCGGTCTTCTTGACTCTGTCTTGACACAGGGCTCAGGTGGGGAGGAGGAGAGTGCGGTAGCTGCAGCGCAAGGCTACTATCACTTAAAACTAATTCACGCGCAAGTCACCGTCCCTGCACCACCTGGTGTGGAGCATACGGTGGACCTCGTTGAAATCGACGGTCGAACTGTCGTGTGTGTGTGTGTGTGTGTGTGTGTGTGTGTGTGTGTGTGTGTGCATGTTTGTTGTTCAGGGAGTCTCCTTCCGGGCCAGCCACTTGCGTCCGAACGCCCATCCAGTCCTATTGACTCTGTTTTGGCATCGGGCACGGATGGGTGTGGAAAGAGAGGGGGAGTGCGGTAACTGCATCGCAAGTCTACTATAAATGAAATCTAATCAGCGTGGAAGCCACCGTCCAAGCACCACCATGTAGTGGAGCATAACGTAGAGATCTTCAGCCTACGACGGTCAAACTGTCGGACCTAGTTTCCGCTTTTAATAAGGGTTATGCTTGGCAAAATGAAGGCAGCATGAATAGAAAACAAGGATATACTAACACACCCCCATTCTCAATCGTTACCCGCGCCCCTTTACCACAGCCTGACTGATTTTGTCCTGGAAAGCGGCTGACTCTCCACCGGTCGGAACTTGTTTTCTTTTGGAAGTGCACCCAATCCTGTATGAACTCATAATATGTTTCCTTTTTGGAGAGAAGCACATTATGAAAAATGGAAATCAGGTGCCCTCAATCAGAATCTAACGACTTTTTTCCCAACGCCGCTCTTGAGTTACAAATGGTGTACTCACCAGCACTTACGACAGGGCCACAGTCTTTTTCTGACAGTTCAAGTCATGGCTTGCCATATGGTGCTATTAAGTTAATGAACATTTTGATAATATGCACTGGAATATAAACTATTTAGTCGAAATACATAAAATACTGAACCAATTTCCCCCGCAAGGACCCCTTAAGTTTGCACTTGGGAAGTAAATTTTGTTTCATAACGCGCGTTAGCTGCCTAACCATGCTTTGATTCTTTCGAAACCACGTCTCACAGCTGCGGGCTGCAGGGTCCAAGAAGAACAATAAGAAGGATGTCACGAGTGAAGGGCATATTATTTGAAATTTGGCTGTTCCCGAGACAGTAATATGAGAAATTGGGCATATTTATTAACCAGAAGACGTTTGATCAAGTCCGTGAGCGTGACTACGAGGATAATGATGACGGTGGTGATGAGGAGGAGCTGCATAATTCTCGTGCTTGCTATCCTGATCCTTATCTTAATAATCGTTACAAACATCTCAATAATCAAAATCAGTGGGCTTATTTCTAGCCCATTCTCTTCGTCCACCGGCGCTTGTCTCCTTTACACCACTCCCACCCCAATTCCTTTGCTATCATCCAACATTTTTCGTGGAGAAAATTGCAGATTCCAACTGATGTCGCCAATTGAGTATGAAAAAATTTCCACTTCTGCCACGAGAGGGAGTTCGCGCAAATATATTCGTGGCCCGGTACAATAGTTACCTCCAACGATGAAATCTTGTTTGATTTTGAAACGTCAGGACAATATTAACATGGTTCCCGTGATCGCCTCTTCTTCTCATATATATATATATATATATATATATATATATATATATATATATATATATATATATATATATATATATATATATATATATATATATATATATAATAATAGGTGGTAACATTTCGGCTAATACGGGAATACTTAGGTTTTTGAATTTGCGTAGAGAAGGGGCCAGGTTGGGGGTAGAGATCTTCAGTCATCATGCTGCTTGATGAGCCTGGTTGTGTTTCATCCTTGGCGATCATCCTTTGCCTGTTCACTGAGTCCGCGGTGGACTGGGGGAGGGCGGGTGATGGCTTGTTCTCAATCTGGTCGGTGGCCGGCGTTCGCACGTTGGCGGTAGTCGTCAGTACCCTCATCGACCGAAGCTGCCACCCCAGGCTGTTAATCTTGGTTGCGATCGCACCTCCGTGTGTATTCGTTCCTGCCGGATAAGTGGTTGAGCTGGCCGAGGCGATAACTGTTCCTTCGTCGGGTCTGGGTTTTGTTGCGATTGCGTGCGTGTCCGCCATCGACTCACCCATTTTCGGATGCCCGTTAGGCCCATATTCACGTTGGCTCTTTCGATCATTGAGCTGCGTCCGGAGGGCTTGGTGGGCCGTAGGGAGCGTCACACAACGATTGATGGAGGTTGTTCCCGTGTGCCAAGCCTCGATTGTTTCCCTTGCCAAGCGGTCACTTCCCGACCCAGAATTTCCGCATTCTGGAAGGCGAACGTGTGTCCAGTATCTGCGCAGTGTTCCGCCACCATAGAAAATGGGTCCATTCTTCTTATTGCCCTCATGTGTTCTCCGACTCGGGTTCGTAGCCGTTTCTCGGTCTCTGCAATGTAGTTAAATGAGCAGAGATTGCATTGAAGCCGTTAGATGACGTTTGTTGTTTCACCTCGGGGGCGGGGGCCTTAGGCCTCATAACCAGATGTTGAATGGTTGACTCCGGCCGGTGGGCGATTCCAATCCCCATCGGTCTTAGGAGGCGGGAGACCACCTCCGAAACACTGTCAATGTATGGCAAACCTCGCCATATCTTTGGCTGTTCGGTCGCTGGCCTTCGGTTTTGCCTGCACTGTCTACTGCGTTCGATGAAGTTCCGGGGATACCCGTTGGCCATGAAGAGGCGTTGGAGGTATCGAAGTTCTGCCTTTCTTTCGCCTGGATCGCTGCAGTGTGTTTTCGCCCTTTTGTATAGTGTTCGAACACAACTGCGTTTGTGGCATAACGGATGTTTGCTATGGTAGCTCAGGATTTGGTGGGTACTGGTGGCCTTCCTATATACCGTCGTTTTTAGGCCCCCACTGGGTTTTCGGTGGACGAGAACGTCTAGGAATGGCAGCTGGTTGTTGATTTCCACCTCCATTGTAAACTGGATGTCAGGGAAAATATAATTCAGGCTGTAATGAAATTCCTTGCCCATTTCCCGCTCGATGATGACAAAGGTATCGTCCACATACCGAGTCCAGAATTTCGGTTTGTAGTTTGCGAAAACCAGGGTCCCTACTTTTTCGAGAACTGCCTCTGCGATGAAGCCCGAGAGTGGCGATCCCATTGGTGTCCCCTTGACCTGCTCGTACGTTTTTCCTTCAAAAGTGAAGTACATCTTCAGGCAGAATTTTAAGAGCTGGATTAGATGTCTCCGTTTCACCGTCTCTTTTGTCTCGTTGTACCTGCTCTCAAGCAGTTCGTTGACCGTTTCGACTGCCAGACCTTGTGGGAATCGACGTGAAGAAAAAGGTGACATCGAATGACACCATCACCTCGTCTGCAGTCATTTGCATTCCCTGGAGCTGCTGCAGGAATTGAGTTGCTGAACAGACCGTCGTGGTCGCGTCCAAGGTGAGCGACTGCAAATTTCGGAAAAGCAATTTCGCCAGATGAAAGGTTGGTGCACCGCGCAATGACACGATTGGCCAGAGGGGGATAGCAGCCTTGTGTACTTTTGGCAGTCCGTAGAACCTTGCTGCGGCCACGTCTTTTGGTTTAATGGCCAGTCGTACCGACTAAGTAATGGCCTTGTTCTTTTGCATGTCGGCGAGTGTCTTGTCGAGTTCCGTTACAAGTTTCTTCATTGGTTCATCGTCACATGGCACGTACGCCTGTCGGTCTTCCAGTAAGGCGTTGGCCTTCTGGATTTAGTGTGTCTTATTCATCACTACTGTGGAGCGTCCTTTTTCGGCTGGCAGAATCACGATGCTGGTGTCAGCATATATATATATACATGTCGCAAGGCTAGAACGACTAAAAAAGAGGAGCACTTTGGACAAAAAGTGGATGAAAATTTCTGATCAAAGCTACAATAATCCGACGTTCCCAAAAAAGGTTGTAAACCTGTCATCAAAAGTTCTAACCACAACAGAAGAAAGAGTACTCAGCAAAGGAATGAAATACAATCCATCTGATTGCAATTACTTGGATTTCCTGGCTAGTTTTGAATCAATTCTATCCTCAACTGATCTGACAGAAGACGAACGGCTCGCAATTCGAAATAATACAGTCCAAACTTTAAAAACCGCAGGACATACTCGACATTATCTTGTGACGAAAAGAAAGCATTAAATTCACTTAAGAAAGATGAAAATATTATAATTTTGCCGGCCGACAAAGGAGGTTCCATGGCTATTTTAAACAAGACGGAGTACATAGATAAAGATGACATCAATTTTAACGGATAACCTCAACTTACATGCCACTAACTACCGACCCCACAAAGTCACAAAACTCAAATATCGAGAAGGTATTGAAACGCCTCAAAGGAAGAAAATTAATTTCTGGAGTACTGGCTAAATCCTTGAAGCAGGATGAACCTACGATTGCCAAAATATACGGACTTCCCAAAAGTTCACAAAAGTGGCATTCCGCTGCGACCGATAGTCTCCTTAATCGGTGCACCAAATTATAAGATTTCCAAGTGGCTATTTCATCAACTCAACCCCACTTACAAAGAACTGTGAATTCTCTATCCAAGACTCGCTACAGTTCCTCGAGAAGATAAAAGACTTTAAAATTGCAAATGACGAAATAATGGTGTCATTTGATGTTATTTCTTTATTTACGTCTATCCCTGCTGGACTTAGCGAGGACTTGTACTGCAGAACTCCTACAGGCCTATTCTACCGATGTACCTGCAGAAGTCCTCCTGAACTCCTCGATATTTGCCTTGAAACAAACTTTTTCCTTTGCTGAAAAATTATTATCGACAACTAAAAGGCGCCCCCTATGGGTTCGCCAATATCCGGTTTTTTTGGCGGAGGCTGTAATGCAGAAACTAGAGGCTACAGCTCTCCCCAGAATTAACCCGAGATTGTGGTTACGCTACGTGGACGATACATTTGTTATCGTCAAAAAAGATCAACTTGATCCACTCCACAAAAGCCTGAACTCCACGTTCCCAGGAATTCAATTCACCCTTGAAACAGAAGTTGATAAACGACTCCCTTTCTTAGACGTCCTCGTACATAGGAAGACAGACGGGACACTACATACCTCAGTCTATCGTAAAGATATATACTCCGAGGTTATTTTTACATTTTGGGAGTAACCACCCCATGTCTCACAAACGCAGCTCTGTTAACAGCTTACTACGTCGAGCAAAAACTCACTGTTCCGATGAAGAAACATATCGAACAGAAATGAAATACCTTTTTCAAATTATTTTTCCCAAAATGGATATCCTCCTGACTTTGTCCGTCGATGCATGCGACGACAACAATTAAAAAGAAAAAAAGGTATTTCCAGAGCTACGACCTCCCAGGCGTCTAAAACAACAAACTGGCGAACCCTCCCGTATGTAAAAATGTATCTGAGCTCGTTGAAAGACAGCTCAAGAAACACAATATACAAATAGCGCACAAACCAACAACAACTTTGCGCACCCAGCTTGTACACCCTAAGGACAGGGTTGGCTATTTCAATAGAAAAGAAGTCGTCTACAAGATACCGTGTACCAGTTGTGATGCAGTTTATTGTGGCCAAAACCGGAAAAATCTCTATCCACCCGTTTACATGAACATCAGTTAGCGGTGAGGAGACGAGACCCTTTATCGCAAGTAGCCATGCACACACTGGACACAGGACACCTATTTGGATGGGAGGATACCCACATCGTTGGCGCCTGCCCAACAAGAAGAGGCCGCGAATTCCTGGAGGCAATGCACTCAGACGAGGCATGCATTAACAGGCATATCGATTTAGATGCCAATTACAAATTTCTCAAGGTCAAGTGGAGGCGAAAACAGCCACTATCGATCAGATAACTTCAAACTCCGGATGTCTATTGGCTTAAACTTTAGCCAACCATAGAATCTTGTGTTAGGCATTATTTAAGGTTAACTGTTTTCTGTACATCTCCCATTTGTCTGACGACGAACTGGGGCACCAGATTCGAAAATTTACACAATAAAAGTTATTTTGTTCCCCAAAGAACTCAACTTTATTTAATTAAATTTCTTGGGATGCCGATATTTCAGTACATATATATATATATATATAGTTTGAACTCGGTCAGCTTCTGTCGAATGAGCGTTTACTATGCACAGTCCGCTAGCAAACGGTCAGCAGTAAAGAATTTTGGTCGATATATGGTGGTTTATGTACGTTTGCCAGCTCAAAAACGGATACTTGTTTTGCCAATTTTGCTTCGTAGCTTGTAGCAGCTGCGAGAATTTCGGTTACGCAGAGGATCAGTAAGCGTGCTACACGTGCTTTTGTCATAAAGAGCAGTTATTAAATTTATATCGAAGTCGATTTTTGACATTGGTATATATGCATTTGAAAGACTGCACAGTTTTGATTCAACAATTGGTCCTAATGATTGAGCTTAACGTCTTTCGTTTTGGCGGGATAACTATGTAAAGTTTATTTATAATTGACAACCTTAGCATAAATTAAATGGGTTGCAAAGTGTGGTAGACATAAAGACAACAACCAGTGCGGTTAACATGTAATTCCATAACAGATAGTTTGTTCATAGATGTTTGAGTGCAGCGCTCTACCAAGAAGCCCAAACATAGTGAATGGAGAACCGGTCACGTGGCTACATGGTAAAACACTACAAGAATCCAAAAACAAATCTGGTTTCAAATCCAAAATTGGAAAAACCTGTATATTTTTATGGCTGACTGACGACAGATAAAATGTTAAAATTGTCATTCCGGTCTCCCTGGTCTTTTTCAATATCCCATTATCGACATTTACACAGAAGGAGACTATCACAAAGGATAAGGGAGACAATACTGCACACGCCTGCGGGGCTGGAGATCCTGTAATGCGTTCAGTGAGCGCCCATGTATTCATTACGCTCATTATCGTCCAATGAAGCTGAAGACTCCGTTGCCCGTGTTGTACATTCGGCTCTAAGAGACGAAGATAAGGACTGCCATGCATACGCATGTGCATTTCTTGACTGCTCGTCTGCCCTCAACACCATCCAGCGCCATCGTTCCCTTAAAAAGATCATCCACATGAGGCTTTCCCGGCTGGGTTGTCTCTTGGCTCCAAGACTATTTTACTTTCCGCACTCAATTCATACAATCCAGCAAGTGGAAATCTACTGTTCTTCCAAACAACTGCGGTATTCTTAAAGGTGCCATCCTATTCCCTCACGTCTTCTCCCTCCATATTGACGATAGGAGATCACCAAACGACTGTCTGTACACAAAATATGCTGATGATATGGTTGTTGGCCATCCTTTAAAAATCAGAAATATCTCCAGTCTCTGAAGAATGGTCTGAAGCATTTCTCAGCTGTGTCATCAGATAATGGTCTCCAACTCAGCCATGCTAAATCTGCCCACTGTGTTTTTCACATGCGACCCTCTCCTGGTTCTGAACCCTCAGCGGTCCTTCCCAACGACGCTTCCTCTTTCCAGTACCTTGGCGTTACTATGACATTCAATTTTTCATTCTCCCTTTATATTGATAATCCTTTTACTAAACTTCATAACCTATATATTTTTCCATCGCTTACATTCCTACCACACCGCAAACCATAAGCTGGCGATTGATAGAGACATTTATTCTTGCCTTCATCCTTGATTGTAATCTTCCATTATTTTTTCTAGGCTTTACATAAAAAGGATGTTGTAATTTTGAAAAAAATATCACCCGAATGCTTTCTTCTACTGCCGGTGTTTCTTATAATGTTTAAGTGGATTTGGTAACAAAACGGCACTTTACATTAGTCAGGAAATTTTCTGGACGAATACTTGATGATGTTAACCATCCTCTCCTCTCCGAGCTGATGGCCATGAAGTCTTCCCGTCTGATGCACGTTGTGCGTTAGTTTTCTTGTTGGCCTTGACTTTTCAGGGTTTCCGTCAGTCTCTTAGGATGACAGTGTTTGAAGCACCTAATTTTGTCTGTCTGTATAAATGCTGTTGGCTGGTTTTGGCTTACTCGAGGTCAAACCATTGACTGTCTCGAGTTAATCGTATCCCTTTTTTGGTTTTGTTACCTGCAGCTATCTCGGTATGATTTTTAGCTTCCCTCTCGTGAATTGGCTGACCGATAAGTTGGCCCTGCTTAGGCCTAGTGCTGACGGTCTCACAGCTGCATCGGCGACTAATTATTTCACGTTGGTAATGTAAATTTCAGTCAGAGCTTCCTTATTTTCCCGTTGGTATCGACTGTCGTTTAGGTGACACACTTTTTTGCTCACCCGATTGACCTTTTTCCAACTGACTCGATTCGCGTGCGTAGCACCTAATTTGCGATGTGCAGGTCCATGGCTCGATATACTTATATATAGCTTACAGAACACTTTAAAAAGCTGAATATTTGGATATTTTCTCCCTATAATTAAATCAATTGAGAATCCATGCCTCTCCATTTTTCTTATATGCACATATATAGGAGGACGTTGCATTGAGCTCCGTCGCTGCTGCACTCTTCAAAATCGCAACAAAGATACAAGTAACCGCCAGTCAGCACATCTTCTTGACTTAGATTTGCAAGCTAGACTGTATTTTATTTCGTAGCGACTCGCAACGTCTATGTGAGAGATCAGGGTTGCAATGAAGGCTAATTTGGGCAGTCCTTCATTTTCGGGAGCATAGGTAGTCATCGGCCTCTCTGTAGATCAGACTCCTCAGCCGAACTGGATTCGAATATTTGGAATGCAGCTTCTAATCAACACAACGAAATTACACACTCAAAGGGAAAGTGAAGGGTTTGGGAGGTGCAAAATTCAAATAACTCTGGTTTTCTCCCCTCCTTGTCGAGTTTAGATCGGTGGGATTGTAAACTGACCTCGGATGATGATCAGAGGCAGCGCATTGAGACCTGGCAGAGAGTAGCCCGTGCATTAAACAGAGGGAATGCCTTGTTCATCATAGTCTAAGTGTAATAATTTACAGTGTTGCATCGAGCTATAAATGGAAAATATCCCATGCGCTTTATGCGTTTTGCGAATACTCCCGAGTCCGAATGAGCTTTTCGATAATAAATGCGACAGCATGTGCCCATAGAAGTACGATTATGGAGCAAAACAATATGGTGAAAAGGCCCATTTTAGCTTGAAGACGGAGGGCTAGAACGACCGTTAACAGTTGTAGATCGGCTAGTGACTAGCAACGAAAAACGGCTTGTGACCAGTGAAAAGGTTGGAAAAAGTGTCTTTTTTTACAGTTTTGTAGCCATAAAGCTTTAGATTAGACACCAAAACCCGGTAAAAACACTTTTGCGTTTTGCCCACGAAAACGCTTGTTTTAAGCACATGTATGTCGGTTGTGAGAGGAATTTGTTAAACTGCCTGTGATCTAACTAGTCTGGGGTTAAGATATGATTGGCATTTAAGGGCCACCTTTTACGGTATTTCTCTCCATTGGCCAGTAATAAAATGGCCCTTTTTTTTTCCTAAAATTTACAACTTAGTTTCTTTACAGAATGGATGAAATTAAAGTAGTTTTAGGATATCTAGGAATATCTGAATGTTGTATCCGTGTTCTCCGCCTTACCTCTATCTCACCGAATGATTTGCGAGACTCAGCGCTGTCACTGTGAATGCTGGGTTCGTCCCCCTGTTGATTAGAAAGAAAGATGAATAAACAAGAAGAAGATAAATAACAAAACAGATGCCCTTTCACCGGCTTGAAGTTAAGTATAATAGGAATATTTATGCGTACAATATTTAACTTTGCAGTAGGGAACGTGTATAGAGAAATGTTACCAAAAATTCTGAAATGCGCTTACAACTAGAAACGCGCACTTATATGCATTTTCTAATACGTATCATTATGTTCTCTATTGTTTTACTCAAAAAAGATACATTCAAGCTTGTGAAACGTTTGCAATTTTGAGGTTCTTGAGAACGTGAAATGGCCATTCCAATAATATTCTAGCTGTCAATTTATTGATGTTTCGCATGGAATTTACCAAATAATTCACATCTTTGGTCAAATTTTGAGAGCCCTATAAGTTACCTTCATAGACAGATGTGTAGCTGACTTAACATGAAAATTATAAAATTGATACACGATATCAAGTTCCACTTGTTTGGGAATTTTAAGATAAATAATCTAAAATATTTATTTTCTCAGCATAAAACGTTGAAATAGAAGTATAAGACCGTCGAGTGCGTAGAAGAACGAATGTTTTGTGCATATTTTCTAAAACAGATATTTAACTTTTCAAGAGCACCGAACACTTATCGTAAAATAATAATATTTACGTAGTCTTTTTTGCCTGCTGTGGTTTATTACGTATTCGAAAATAATCAAATTTTAAAAACAGCATCCTGCTTTGTCTGAATTAAAATGGGAATTAGGCTGCATAGTAACTTTCATCTACGTCGTTCTTTTTTTATAAATTTCATGAGTAATGTCACCTCATGCGTGTTGCAACTCAAAAAATTATAAATGCACCTATTTCTTTAACTTAGCCGTACATTTTGATAGCTAGGACCTTCAGAAAAGGCAGGAGAGTGCAGATAACCGATAAGTTGATGCAATTTAAAAAGCAGCTACATCTAAAAATCGTCCTAAATCAGCAAAATGAAATTTAATTCTTATTTATAATCCAAAGTTGTTTTATGTTCGATCAATCAGTTTCAAAATAAGTTTACTTTAGAACACCAGATAAGTTACTTTATTTAATATTGGTGTACAGACCCCCATTACGGCAGACGTAAGACCTGAGCTAATCTCAACGCTAATTTCCATTAGAAGAAGTGAGTTTAAATTGCAACCCGATCCCAGTGTAGTGTTGTAAAAATTAATAATGTAACTGTACTCGAAAATGTGCTTTATTGACTGAGAACTAGAGGGAAAAATTGTCAAGAAAATCTTCAGATGCTTTCAGAACCTTGTGGAAACCGATCTGGCCAGCATTGATGAACCGGTAGACTGCCTTCTTGGAAAATCAATCTTCCCAGTATTTACGATACTTTTGGTAAATTTAATTATCATATCCACATGCCACATAATAAATTGACCTTCTGAACATGAAAAAAACCAGACCAGACTCTTCTGGGTTCCAGAAAGTTGTCCAAACCTACGGGGGACCTCCATAACGTTGCACAGTGTAGATACACATTACTACCCTTAAACGTTGCACTGTGACTTGAAACGGCCTACTCTGCCCACTTGTTCTTCGTCGAAATTGAAACTCAGCTCCATTGTGAGTATGCCACTAACTATTGTTATTTATGGACGAAAATAAACCAATCGAGCAATGCGAATAATAAACGTTAAACTTTCAGCGTAAACAGAGCTTTCCCTGTGTCTGATTAGTAATTTGGAACTCGGTATATTAACTTTTCAAGTACATTACACAGTTCAACCAGATAACCCCGACTCTGTGCATTTTTGGACCACTCTGTGTCAGTACAGTCATATGGTCCACATGGTTACTCAGAGATTAAACGATTTTAACTCAACTGGAGACCTTGCACAATGCTATATTACTACCCTAGCCTCAAAACCGAAACATGATATTTCCTTTCGATATAACAGATGTTGAGATTTTGTGTCACAATAACCGTTTACCACTGAAGAAAACGGTAACAATGGAAATTCGGCTGAAAAAACATAAAAAGCCACAGAGACATACGCTTCCATCAATTAAATAAATCAGAATCTCACCTACTGGATTTTCCAGTAGTGAATGTTTAAAAAAGTTAAGATGGAGACAGTAAAGTCTAAACAACCATCCGGAGAACCAATTCACTCCTTTGATGGGTAAAATTGTCAATCATTATTATAAAATCAGTCAGGAAATTCAAAACACGTCCTTTTTATAGTGAGGTCATGTTTTGCGGCATTAGAGTTACACATAAGGAACCAACAGCATAACAGCGTTTCTTCAAATCTATTCGAAACTCGTGCTTTACAAGACGACTTATGCTTATTGCATAACAAAATTTCATGTGTGTAACCTATTTGAAAGCTTCGCTTTTAGATCTGTGTCGTTCATAGGTCTTCTGTCCTTTAATGCAAATAAAGTGATTGATGATTGATGGAGGAGGATTGGCTAAGTTTGTAGGTTCTTCGTTTTACGCCAGTTTCTTTTGCCGACTGACATGCCGGTCTGTTTCATAACGCACGCGTAGTCTTTCTGAAGTTGCACTGACAAGATCCACGCACAAATAACGCCGTGTTTATTGGATTGCGCAGAACAGAATCACTCGCTTCACATACGTCGATTGATTGCAATGTAAAAAACCTGGCTGCCCGGGTTAAAAGTAAAAACCCTGACAAAAATAGAAGGGTATGAAGGCAGCTCACGCTCTAGCTACGGGAACTAAGTGAGTAAGGTTAAGAGTCATGAGTTTTATAGCATTGGGACTAAGGTATCCGTCCAGCCTACCGCCGCGCATGAAATTCACCACGTCCGATAGAGTAATCTGAGTACCCAAGCGGGTTTTCCTAGGCAATCCGTCCAAAATGCACCAGAGTTTTATGTAAACTTAAAACTCACCCCGGCCGTCGTGGGTTCTAAATCCGCCGAGACAGACCAAGTGTCCACAGCTGGGTCAGATTAACTATTTAAAATCTGCTTGATTAGGATTATTGATATGACCGTCGCAACAGGAGCTAGGTACGTAGACCGTAATTAATAAAAGGTGGCATGGTCCTAAATGCCATGGAAATTTAGCTTAGGTAGAGGTTGAGGGTAAGGGTTAATAAAAGGGTTGAGTTTTTAGGTAAGGTTAGAGGTAAGGAGACGGTAAATATTAGGTGCAGGTTTATGATTTGAGGTATTTTTAAGAATAGGTTGACGTTGTTGTCTTGCCGGTTTCGATCGGGAATATTGACATTGGTAATGGGGCGCTCACCGATCGGTTACAGGACTCACTCGTCTCGTTGTGCCTTGGGACAAACTCTCAAGCCCCGCCAGCAACCGTAAGGCAGCTAAGTATATAGGCAGAATAACATAGGCGGAAAACATAAACCCCAACGTTTTACCGTAGAGCCCTAACCGTAACCACAAAAAAACAAACCTTAACTGTAACCCATGTCTCGATTACGATCAAAAAACTCAAATGCTCACCCCTACCTCAAAGCTTAGTCATAAAAGCCTAGATCCAACCTTAAACCTCGAATCCTTTACCTGAAAACCTACACTCCAACCTTAACTCATGAACCTTTATTCCAGATATCCTTAAACAAACACATAATCCTGTAGGCCGAACCACAAAGCACAAAACTAACGCTCAGAAAAGTATCACAGCCATCAACTCTAAGCCTAAACTCATAACCCTTTCACGATATATAGCCAATCAAACTGCTCTAAACCATATCTTACTAATTGAAATGAACAGGCAGTTCTTAAAAATGCACTACGGCTACACATCATGTCCTAGCCTAGATAAGGGTCAAAGTTAATACCATTCTTTCGTTTAATAATCATTTAATGACTGCATGTGTCCTACAGTGTCACTAATTGCACCAAAAATTAATTAAAACAGACAGCGCTTACAGCCATTCCACCACCGTTACCACCACCACCACTGTGATGTGAGGCGGCGTCTGAGGGTTCGCGCCTAATGTTCTGCGCTTCCTCCGTCCCCGGCGGTCGTGGTGTTGGGGGTGTTGTGAAGTTCTGTCGGCCACACTGTCTACCTCGGGAAACTGCGGCATTTAATGAACGACTGGGCGATCCAGAGGCCTCACTCTCCACACAGGAGGCCCCATTGTTGGCGGGAGTTTTGGGTGACGAAGGTTCTTGGTTCTCAAGATTGGAGAGCTGGGGGAAGGAAAGGCGATTACAGTGTAGCGCCTGCGTCTGTGGAAGTCTATGGGTTTCATCGATGACAGCCGTCGTCTTGCTTCGCGAGTTGGCGCCCACGGGGTATGCGGGCACGCCGTCTGGCCAGTCGTTGCGACATACGTGACCTAGCATAGGATGCTGTAGACCGCTCATGTGGGCTTTGTGCATGCAGAGATGCATTTCGCAGTGCAGAGGAAGGGAGCGCTGGCAGGTGTGTGGATGCTGGTGGAAACACGAATGCGTGGCGTCATGCATGTGGGAAGGAACCTGGTTGTGCGAGGGGCAGAGTTTGGCGTGTCGATGAGCATCAGCCGCTGCAGAGAAAAAGTCGATATTTATACGCAGGATATGGCCCTCAGTAAGTTCGCTGGGCCCTTGTTTAAATTAACTAGTGCTCCACCTGTACACACAGGAGGTAGTGATAACTTGCGATTAAATTGGATGAAACATTTTGCAGCCTCGAGGTCACTCTCGTTTCCACTTTGTTCAAGTGGCAAGGGCAAGGGAATACGACCGGAGACTTAGACTTGTCGTCCTGTGGCACAGCTCTGTTGTTGTTTGAGCAAGCCGTCGTATTGGTTACGTTCGTCAAGCTACATGGAGGCCAGTTTTGACACGGGTTGGACGGCAGCTTATGACCAATGTCAGCCCGGGTACATATTGAGTAGTTGCATGTGGTAATATAATTATCTGGACTGGTCAGGTGTTGCAGTAGGCAGTTGCTAGGCCGCTGCCTGCCCGTCATAAGTATCGGTTCCCGCGTTCATAACAGGTGCCGGCACGTGAGGGGATAATGACACCCAGACGACATGTTAACTGACGTAATTTCGTAACTTATGGGGATTCTTGGGCCAGTTGGCTTGCTGACGACTGCTTAAGGAACAGTGGTCGTCCGCGCGGCTACCAACGTTACCTAGACAAGTTCTGATCACCGGATATGGAGTGGAGAGGTCAGTGCTCTTGTTACTCAGCTGAATACCAGAAACCCATGCATTGACCTAGAAACTAAATCCTATAAATACTAAGGCACCTGTCAAATCTTCTATCCTTATCTGACTTTGCCTCTGAGGATGGATGCGAGTGAGAATCTGAAACGTGCGGTTAATACCACTCTTGTTCAGGCGATAGTGGTTCCTTCTTCACAGAGTCCTTAATGCAATAATTTGAAGAGAAAACGTAAAAATATTTTAACCAGCAAAAGATGCAGCCAAGAGAACATATCCCTTAAAGAGGAAAGTTGGCCATTGATTACCGACTTCAGTGCAGGCATAAGATATGCACATATACTGAGAAAATCATCTGTCAGCAGCTCGCACAAATGCATGAGCATCAGTAGCTGTAAAGGGTTAACACAGAGTCAGCGATATCAACGTGTGCTTCGCATACGGGGCGCATCTTCACCTTCTGCGCCATTGACATTGCGAAACAAGAAGAGAATCACACGTCAAGGCAAATAAAAAAATTGAACGTTTACCGACTGCTCATTTAATATCCACATTTATTCGTTTGCCTCCTGCCTGTTTTTCACGACAGTAGACTGTTGCTTCCTCGAGCAATCGGACTGCCAATAATCTGCACAGTTAACGATAGTGGGGGTAAAACAAGTCAAAGTGAGATGCAGGCCGATGCAGCGCCAAAACCGGTAATGGCAGGCTACGCATCAGGCAAAAACCGGCATATTAGCAGCGCTGTATTCGTTGTTTTCAAATCACTGAAGCTGCGTAGACGTAGCTACTCTTCGAAATGTCAGAACCCAAAAAGCTCTGCCAGTGAACGAAACTTCTTCTTTAGACATGCAACCTGAGAATCACATTTTGCGTACAAATAACGTTCAAGGAGATGTATGCCTAAATGTTATTAAGCCGCTGAGTCATGACCTTGTGTAACAAAGGTCTAGATTAAAGCTTACTACATAAATAAACTGGGATTAGCAAATAACCTGGTCATTTTTGCGTGCAATGAACTTTCCAGTTTTAGGATTGCCGATGTAACTTGGCTTATATCAGAGAGGTCAAAATATCTTTAGATCAATGCTCGCAAAAATGGGCAATTACCGACGGAAAACTGCTTAAAGGTCCTTGTTTAGCAAAACTTTGCCTGGCACCATTACGAAAACTTTCGTTTTTATATGGTACGGTTAAATTAAAATGTATTAAGAAAACATTGCAAATCAACCAACAAGGCCTAGCTAACCGTAGTGCCAGCTTCCATCAACCGCTGAGATCTGATCTGCCCTCATGGTGTTTTACACATAACGTCTCTCTAATGGCACAATGATGCCTATAGGCTGGAATACAGACGCCAACTTCTTATCCCTAAACAGCAGCCAGGTTTTGTTATACCGACAGCAGTGCTAAAATAAAATTTAGCAGGTAAACTATATCTTCTTGGTTGGTTACGTTTAAATTTAAGCATGAAAGTCCTTAACGTATATCACCAAAAAAAATCTGGTATATCACCAAATCTGGTATATCACCAAAAAAAATCTGGTATGAATGCACTACTTAAACGGCAATAATTCACAATAAAAGATGCTACTAGTTCTGCTTAGTTTGCAAACGCCAACAGGGGGAGTTAAAACAACAACCCGAAGTCAACCAACGGGGGCATGCTTTCCCCGATACGAAAGAATCATCCTAAAAAGCCTCAGCTATGCTCTTAGCGAATACTACTGCAAATTTCTGTTGTCGGGTGGATCGAACCGTATCAGCATCACGCGATAGGGAGCGCTTGAAACGCACTTTCGGCCTGTTATCCAGCGCGCATGAACGACTCGCGTACACTTTTGCAGTTTGCACAGAGCAAGCCAAATTTCACTGGGTAGATTTAATCGGTGCAGTTGCTAAGGGACACTACTTACACGCACGTATTTTTTTAAGTGAAACACCTGTAAGGAACTCCTTTAAGAGTCAATATTATGCGCAAGATATTTCAGCTAGTATCTGTACTCTAAACATCGGCCATATTCAATTAAGACATTTAAAGCATGCCTAGCTAGAAACGAAAATGTTCGTTCACAGAATCGCTGCAGTTCATTTGAAACCTTTCCGCATTTGAAGGAAAAATTGATCATAAGACCCAAGAGATTTAACATTTAAATCTCAGGAGAGTGGTCGTTAGACCGAACAGTGTGGTTGGTTTGATAGCAGTGAGAATGAAAGTTTAATTACCTGCAGCACAGATGGACACTCTACGGGTATTTTGGTAAACAGAGCCCCTAACGTTTTCCAGACAGTTACGTTTTTGCCTTTCCACAGGTGGTAATGGTGCTATCAATGAATGACGAATTTTTATACAAAAAAAAGACTTCATAAATACGTCTTAAGCCTAATTATAAACTTCATCTGTGATTAATTGCGTAAAACATTAGGTAAATATTTACGGCTTTAGCTGACAATGCAGATTAAAAGCCAAGGATTTCAAAGTGGTTACTCAGAAGAGATGGTGTCTACCTTGAAGCTTCAAAAAGACAAAAATGCGACATTGCTCATTGTGTTTGAGGAAGACACGCACATAAGCAAGGAATTCGGTAGTATCATGGTCAAAAATGAAAGTAAGTTCCCTTAAAAATCTAGGGCCATATACGGTAACAAAAAAGTGGACTCGATTTCAACTTTTCCAGCAAACATTTTCTTTGAAAAAAACAAACATACGCTATAACGAAAAAAGAGCGAACTGCCAACCCATTTCCAAATATATTTTCGTAGGTTATCCTGGGCTGTCGTTCACTTCCTAAAATGCGTTATCATTTCAAGCTCGCTAGCGTGAACGAAAGACGCCGGTGGCAGACAAAACTACCCGAGAACTTGGCATCCAGAGCGCCGGCAAGACCTCCGTAAAGTTTCACCGCAGCCCCCCATCGCGCATGCAGCCTTCTGCTATGGTGTTTTCCAGCAGCGATATCCGCCGCCGATTGGCAAGATAAAATGTCGGAATTCTGCCAACTTCTCAGTGTCACTGAGAGGCAGTTTTCATGAGTGTCCAACAATTCGGACTAAAACACTGACTAGCCCTTTTAATTGAAAAATTTATGTTTTTGTTTTTGGCGTTCGTTTTTGCATCAACCAACATTTTCTGAGGCTTGTGATCACTGCCTATACTCTGATTGTTCCTCCATTACTCAAATGTGGTCCAGAATTGAACGAGAGAAATGCAGCAGGGAGGAAAAATTATTAAACGGAGGAATTATAATTTTCTTAAAAAACGTATACCGACAGAGACGCTGGAAAAATGCGAAAAACGTACCACAAGGACTTTTATGGGGGCAGGCGTGAAGAGGATACTCCTGAGGATATCGACGCACAAAGGAGGATTCGGAGGGTGTGGGGTTACTAAAGCCGAAGGATTAAAGTATTTAAAAAAGTGAAACTTCAAATAATAGCGAAAAAAGAAAATTTGGGTTTAAATTTGGCTATCTGTTACTAACCACCTTAAATGACGAGATGGCGGTCAAACTTCAGCTTTAGAAATATTCCGTAAAAGGTAGAACAACTCTAAGAACTGAAGGTGCTTTCGGGAGTTGGAAACGACCTGCTGCGGATCTTTATCAAGTGCAGCTTAATAAAGCAATATAGTTAATGTTGCCTTTGAGCTTCATGGCTGCCGCTGTCAATTGGGAGATCAGCTTAACTTTGCCCCGCAATCTCATGCTAATCACACACTCAAATCCAAAGCAAATATGACTTGAGAGTCAAGAAGGAGTGCCCAGTGGCTTTGCAAAAAGTGGGCAGGCTAGGCTACGGATAAGGGATGGCATTCGTTAGATATCATCGCAAAACAAAATCTACTCCATCCTCTATAATATGGGCCAGTATGTGATTATTATTAAGCTCTTTAAAATGAAGGTTTTATCCTTCGTTTGTGGAAAGCAGCCAAATAGCCGCTTTGTTTGGCCTGCTGAATAACTGCAAAGGGCACGTGACCTTGGTCGGAGCGACAAAAGTTTTAAAAAAATACATAAAACAAGATTTCCTACCTCACGACTTGTGAAACGCAATTTCGCAATGTGTTTTCAATTCGAAACATTTCTTAAGAAATGTTGAACAATTAATTATTACGTAGTTTAATCCCAAATATATCAGTCATGTTAGGATGGCGGTTTTTGAATGAATTTCTGTTCAAATGACTGGAATTTTTCTCAATTAGTTGTGATGCCCTCATAAATTTAAGCATATTGGATATAGAAAAAGGGCTATAACGTATTTTTAAAAGACGCATTTGTTAGCATTGAATCTCTTCTTCAAACTTCATGTTTAAAAACCATATTTGTCCGTTTACAATGTTTCTTATTATGTGATTCTTGAAGACCGTAGACATCAATTCATAATGGAGCGTATCTGTTCAATTATTGGTGCTGCTTCTAAGGCATACAAAGTTGTATATCTTTTAATGCGAAATGTGTGAGCACACTGTGACGCCTTCATATACATATCAAGAAATGCATATATTTTGTAGTTTTGGACGCTCAAAGACGCGATAACGGAAGGTTGGCATTAAAAGTTATTCAATAATATAAATAGAGATATATAAAACGGAATGGTTTCTTTTTTCAGCGTAGCATAAAAAGAAGACATACGTTACAACAAAATGTTTAGGAGAACGTATATTATAATGCCTTCTTAAATATATTCAAATATATATAGACATTGAAGGTCAAAAGCAAAAACGCTTACTGCATAAACAGCCATTTTTTACCGAATATATTCTTTGCAAGTGGTCAGAAAAAGCTCATTTAAAAGCCGAAATATTTACATCAATATCGTGGGATTATTGAAGCGTTGAGTCTCGGAAATTGGGACTGTATTTCTGCATCGTGCACGTTTGTGCTTGAGTTTTTTGCTGAGGCTAAACTCAATTAATTTAGACCACCAGATGAGTCATCGAAAGTTCGGGCTATGTTTTCTTCGCAGTTAGCTGCGCAGCACTTTGTATGCTGGCGTCTGTTGTCATCAGAGTACAAGATTCCTTCAACTACCGCTATAGAGTGTTCCTGCGAGAATGTCTGCGCAATATCAAGGCCGAAGACAAAGCCACCCTTCCTCCATGAACAAGCTAACTGGGTATGATTTAGTACCACATTGTTTTAGCAGGCTGCCTACTAGGCTTAGATGAGCAACCGGAATGAAGGTTCCTTAGATGGCTAAATGAATTTAAACAACACGTCACCTCACATAAAGTTGTCCGGATTAGTTTCTATTTTTTTAACAAATAGCTAGCACACTTTGAGTTACCCTTGGAATCTAATATTCTAGTACTGATTTTGCTGGTGTTCTACCAGCCTGAAGTCGTACACGAGGAAAAATGTGAAATATTATTTTATTTTATATTAGTTGAACTGTAGGTTGGCAAACAACAATTTGGCTCGTTTAACTTTCGAGGGAGTAACTGCGCGAACTTGCAGAACATCCCTCCGAAAAACCTTTTCAGGCTTTTTACGAGAGTTAAGATGCATATTGGAGCTGAAATATCTCAGTTACTGCAGAAAAGCTGTGTAATATTTTTTACCTGCCAATAGGCAGTGAGCTGCATACAAGTAACTAATAAGCGGCTGAGTTTTGCCTAAATGGGTAAAATGAATTACTTAATTATCTAGCATAGAGACAGCAGAGCACAGAGCTAGTACCTGCACTGCCTCTATGGAAAATAATTAAGTACTTCCACACGTATATATCAACTCTGAAATTGACGTTCTTCTGACTGCAGCAATCTAAACCGATGCTGTCTACGTGGGAGCGGCTTACCTAAACTGCACCCGCGTCAATTTATAGTGGAATGTATTCACACTGCTCCTACTGTACTACGATATTTCGACCGTCTATTTCGATGAGGTCCAACGTATGCTCCACACAAGGTGGTGCAGGGACGGTGACTTGCGCGTGAATTAGTTTTAAGTTAAAGTAGCCTTGCGCTGCAGCTACAGCACTCTCTCCTCCTCCCCCACCTGAGCCCGGTGTCAAGACAGAGTCAAGAAGACCGGAGATGAGAGAGGTCGCAGGTGGCTGGCGCGGCCGGAGCCGCCCCTGAGTGTACCACCACACCTGACTCGGATTCCACGGAGTGGGAGTGCCATAAAGGCCACATTAAGAAGGAGCCATTGCAGCCTGACTCTCAGTCCGCCGGTCAGCCACTCCACACAAAACACACATTGGGCTGACCACGCGTTCCGAGTTATCCCGTCAGTTGGCAACCTTCCAAGCCACGGCTTTTAGCACATCGTGATAGTTTCAAGCGCGTCAGATTGTATATAGTGAGGAAAATGCGCTGAGCTGTCGACCTCACTCTCCCCCACCCCCAAAATCAGACCACCATCCATGCCAGTCTGTTGTCTGACGTGGGAGTGGGCGCAGTTAGCAGGAAAGACAGAGTCAGAAAGTTTGGAATTAGGTTCGGACACCACCGTTGTAGACACTCATAGAGCGAACAGTAATGATGACGAAAATCATCCTGACGAAAACGAGGGAGATCGGAGTGGTCATTTTTGGTTTAGTCAGCGTACCCAACCATTCCTACTCAACTCAACGGTTGGCCAACAAAGACGAACCGTTGATGTTAACTTTCCGCAACAGAAAGGAGGATGTCCGCGGGGTTCAGTGGTTAATCCTCCGACTATTGAGTTCTCCATGAACAAAGTTCCCGAGTTCGAATATCCGGGTTATCCGAACCTGGCTGACGATATTTATGCGCAAAATATGACCATCTGAAATGCCATTCTCATTATGGGCATTCTTTCTGCGTATTTCATTAACTTATGGACTTTGCGAAGATAATGTCGTATGTTGGAGTGTTAAGAGTTGCGCGGTTAACGATGCTGTTTAACTGAAACCCACTACATTTGCATAGAACTTCAAAAATAGAAAGCAGACAATTTCCACCACTACAGGTTAAATTTGGTTTTGTACTCGAAAATCATAGGCCGAAAATGTGCTATGAAAAAAGGCATAGTATTCACCAAAATGTGTGCATAAATCATCAGGACATAACAGTGATGCCCAGCTGCAACGCCGAGCTTAAGAAAAAGGGTCTCCGCCTTTCGACCTGGTCGTATCCTGAAATTTTATTCCAGTCTGCCATTCAATAATAAAGTCTACTTTTGAGCATTACAGACAAAAAAACGACCAGACAACCGCAAGCACAGGTATATCTACCCACAGGAAGCCCATATGATCCTCATTGCAATCTAGCTTTAGATGGATGGACGACCATGCAAATATCGTATGTCAGTTTGACTGGAGTAAACATCCTCTCTTTTTTGTACATACGGCAGACATTTATTCAATGACCAGGCAACAGGTAATTAGCAGGAGCCTTGGAAGTACACCGTCTTCAGTTTGTTGCTAGTGAGCTTCAAGGTTTTTTGGTTGGTATATACCATCTCTAATCGTGGTTCATCTATAATTTCTAAACCAAATCAGAACTGCGTCCAGCTTCCGCAAATGTAACAACCCTAAAAAGTCATGTTAGTTTAAGATGCAACAGACGGTTCGCCAGCGTAGACGGCAATCAGGTCTCCCGCATACTGGACACAGCACAGTTTACTTGCGGATGATTTTTTTACAATGACGCAGCTTTCTAAGTCAAACGCGCCAGATAGTGAGGAAAAGGCGCTGATTTGCTGCAATGATGGCCTTTCAAGAGTTGGCCTCACTCTTTCCTCTTTCATGCGCCAGTTAACTGTTGGAGCCTGCCAAAATACTGCAATAAGATTGGGATCATTGACCCGCGTGCCTGAAGCTCTACTGAATGTGAACACACGTACGTACGTCACTAATTATTGGCTAATGCCAATTTTAGTCAAACCTGGTACAATCCTTCTGCATGCCAGTAGGAGCCCGTTAATGGGCCAACGTTTTGCTACAATGCGCGCAGTAAGCTCATTAGAAGAACAATATCCTAAATTATTTGGTTTCACAGGTAACCAGCAATCACAAATTCAAACGCCTACCTGAATATGGCTTCATTTATTGAAAAAAACGTAGGCTAAATACTTTGGAAGTACTTGAAATACTTTCAGCTTGCTGGGCGTTATTAAGATATTAAAATACTATATTGCAAATTAAACAAGAGAATGAATACCAAGGAGCAAAACTTATGAAACGGGCCACTTTAGAGCCCACAAAACTGGCCTTTGAGATCTTAAGTCCTCATTAACAACCACCAGCAAAGAATGGAAGCACATTATCAAGTACAAAAGCATGCACCACTACCAACACATCACCACCATCCTCACCATATCCACAATCCCCATCATCACCATCAACACGAAAAAGACAGCAATTTTCCAGTAAAAACTTTTCCACCAATTTTTTTAAAACAGTGGCAGCCTAGGAGTGCGTGGAATGCTAAAGTTCTGCAATCCCACAAGACTTCTTTTTAGCTGTTAAATGGAATCCATATAGTGCAACAAAGGAGGGCATCCTGTCTAGTTTAATTTCTGAGGAAATTAATATGCGAACCTAAAGCATACCATTTTTAGGCTTGGTTTTAAAGTTGATAAGAATATTGGAGCCTAAAACCATTCATTCCTTTCGAATGTTCACCATGTGCTCTGCCAGCTGTAACTTTCTCCCCAGAAAATATCTAAAGTTGGATATTTTAACGAATTCATCGTACCAGTTGCAACCGTAGCTTTTCTAAATCCCCCACCCATATGCAACCATGAACCATTTTTGAGGTTATGTGTAAGGATTTCACTGCTGCTGTGAATATGCACCATTTCTTCCCTTCGATTTCAATTCCGACATGTTTTTCTTTAAAAAATAAAATTTTCTCAGAAATCCATACGCAATAAAGCATTTTAAAACTGGTTTGTGTTAAATTTTTACCTGATAGGTGCGGCAGAGAGATCTTTCGTGATCACCAAACACACATCTTTGCCACAAATTCTCGAGCAAATCAACCCTTTTCAGCATGTAAAGAAAGAAAATGCGCAGTATTTTCGAATCTGCG
Source organism: Schistocephalus solidus (assembly GCA_017591395.1). Classification (NCBI taxonomy): domain Eukaryota; kingdom Metazoa; phylum Platyhelminthes; class Cestoda; order Diphyllobothriidea; family Diphyllobothriidae; genus Schistocephalus; species Schistocephalus solidus. Next base: position 111,236 of record WEDG01004125.1, read on the forward strand.
CAGTAACAGCGGTTTGGAGGGTGCACTGAGTGGGTTCAAAACATTGATTTTCCTCAAACGAACTAGCACATGCCACAAACGAAAAAAAAAAACAACCTTAAAAGCATGTTCGAGTACTCACCTTCTGTCACGGCCTTTAGTATGATAAAGCTTTGTCAATAGCTGGTCGGGTTCTGGTTTTGATAGTGCGATATCCCAAAACGTTTTCTCTGTCATTATGAGGCCGTTGGTTAGCTGTTACGGCAAAACTGTAAAACTTTTTTTATGGTAGGGCATTCACTTCTCAGCTACCAGCGTACCAATTATGCACACAGTAAACAAGTTTGTTGCGAAGCGTAGGAAGGGTGGCTAACCTGCGAACCAACAGCTCGGCTTCATCGGCCGGAGTGTTGACGATAGCTTGAACCTCGGAAGCTTCCTTGTCGACCAGAACGGTACCATTCCACTCAATGATTTCATCACCTTTAGAGAATAAATACCCTCAAATTAGCAAAATGTGCAAGATTTTTGAAGAAAAAAGGCAATTGCTCAGCAAATTGCAAATATTCTCCCTTTATTTTTGGTAATTGAATAGTATTCTAGTGCACAAGGGAGTGCTGTCCACCTACGTAGGCTTGTTTTAAGATGGCCAACACCCATTCTTCTTACCCCCGTGCAGATTACTAATGGTTATCTGAACGCCGAAGAGCAGGAGACAGTAATAGTGCTCTACAGACGAAAAAAAGCGAAGAAAAGGGTCATCGCAGGCATTGTTGATTTCGCTAACCGTCCCCAGTTTAAATATCCACCGAATAAATGAAAATTATAACTGTGGTTTACAGCATGCAGTGCTTTATACAGCAAAGTATACGGATTCACATCGGATGCTGACCAGACCGTCACACTCACCAACGTCTCAATTGATGAAATAAACATTGTAACTTAAAGTGTGATCACTGTATGCGACGAAGGCCACTGAATACCCATAGAATGAATGAAGCAATGCTGATTTTCACGTTAATGATTTGATAGTAAAGCACACTTACTCTGCATATACTGCACGCTTACATTCCATTCAACCTTTTCCGATGACAGACAGTGTCCACGCCACCGTAGAGGTGGGCTCGGACGAAGTTGCCATCAGAATTCAATACTTCGTCTAAACGGGCCACGCACACTACCTCAGGCTGTATAAATGGCGTCTAGGATATCACATCAGTAAGATTGTAAACCCTGAGACGGACCGAGCATCACAAGTATTGGCTGCATTCAAAGTCACAGACCGTAGCGCGTCATATATGCTACTGCGGTGCATTCTTTGATGTGTTATGAAGATGAATGATTGTCCAGTTTCGTCCCTACTCTATTGTCACTCTCTCATGCAGCAGTAAACTCTTTGAGCCTTTCCAATAAGATGGCGAAATTGAGAAGACAGGCTGTGGAGGTTTGACAGCCAACTTCTACGGCATGCCACCACATGCCTTTGCGGCAGTTAATATGAGTTCAAAATAATGTTATAAAAGTGTGTTGGGCGACATTTTGACGCTGGTTTTGATTCTCCATACATGAAACACAGTTCATTTTGGGGTCTCGTACATACTAGATCCCACAGATTAGCTGATTAAATAAAAATTGCTTGGCCGGAATAAGCCAACACACGTGATTGTTAAAACACGAGTTAATGACTGATGATTTGCATTAACCAAGGTACGCTAACCGTGGGGCAAAGTACGAGCGATTCCGAGTTTTCTTTTCAGTTTTCAGTCTTAAACACACATATGAAACTGGAGACTGTCCATTGATTGGGAGGTTCTGTCAACGCATTGAGTCCAGATTGATTAAGACCCTCAGACACAAGATGTAATTATTCCACTTTTACGACCGTCTCCTTGACTTAATATTAACTTTACAACACCTAACTACGCCAGCAATAATTTGATATAAGTAATTTTTATGTTATTTTTTAAAATATGTGGTGGGTCGGCAGCCGAATGTAAAGAATAAAGTGTTTGGTGATTTTCAGCAGGATTCATAATTTAACCATCTATGCCATCAGTATAGTGTTCATGAATATGGCACTTGTACCGTATGCTTAGATGGAATTACCTACAGCATGATATAATTTTTAATTCTTAATTTTCGATTAAATTTCAATCATACATAGAAGCTTTATAATCCATAATCTGTAAGTTCATACTTCTGTTCCACATAACAGACAGTACATGGTCCTGATAAAAGGCACGTCACTAAATTATAGTAAAATAAACCCTTTAGTAAAGAAATGAGCCTTGGGTTTTTAAGTATTAATGCGTTGGTGGGAATTCAAAGGAGGAAATTATCCAAAAAGTTGTAAAGAATATTAATAACTTGCGTTGGAAAAATATAAGATTTTTGAAAATAAGGCATTGGAAAGGCCGTCAGTGACCCTGTTTCTAACTGAAATCAGTTTCAATTTAAAAATCTAGCTACATTTTTACTACCCGGTGTCACATTTCATAGAGATAAAATTTTATTTTTATTACTTATAAAGGGATACTTTAGCAATCGATAAAATTCTTGCTACATTATATTAAATTAACATACAAATAACGCTGTAGATTTCTGTAAATGAACTTAAAGTATTTTAATTGGTCCAATGTATTCACAAGTAACATCATTTACTTATGGGCATGCTCACTGTAAAACGAATTCACAAATTGCTCTTGCTATACATAAAATATAGGAGGTACGCAGTTAACAAATGGCTTGATGATAATAAATGAAACCTTTTAATTTAATATGAGTGGTTGCTTTAGTGTGGCAAGCAACGGTAATCTTGTTTACTTATAGACTGTGCGACCCTGATGAAGTACAGAAAGTATTCCCAAAATTTTTAAATTTTCCAGGAACTAGTCACATGTGTGTCTCGTTACTTATAAGCTGAATTCCTTACATATGTATGTAGACTCGGTGCCTCATGATGTCATGTTGCTAGCTACTAATTCACCGTTAACATCTTATAGTAAATTATTGTAAAAAATGCTAAATGCCTCTTATACGAAAAATCACAGGCAGACGCTCAAAGTACCTTCAGATATTTCCCCATGCAAATAACTGAGCGTCTCCCCTGAGGTTACTTGATCAATGAAGCTTCCCAAACGACCATCAGTTCGCTTCCTTCCACCAGCGATTTTGATTCCAAATCCGTTGCCTGAAATGGGAAATAAAATCACCTGGGTGCCAAATCCACTGTTTTGTGTGCAAATAAATGGCCTATTGAATCCAATTTCACTGAGTTGTTGGCAGTTGTCATGATGTTACCTCTAATGTGAGCAGTTTATCTGTAATTAAAATTAAAAACCTGGAATTCGTGAATCGTCAGTTTGCAGGTCAACTGCCCGACCGATGGCACTAAGGTTCACAATATAGACTCCGATGCAACTGTAACATAGTGCCAGAATATATTTCGCATTGCTAGTACCGTAAAAAGCCAACTGCATGCAGGATGCCACATTTAATTGCATGCCAAGAAGGGCTTTAAGATTATAAAAAATTGAATAGGGCCGGTTTCTGTTCATTTTCCAGAGTTTACTTAACGCATTTAAAGTGCACAGAGTTGGCGATTAAATTGATCAAACGTTTTACGGGAATTATGGTAAATGGCGTGCGTTTACATTGACCTACCTCCAGCCTGTCTATCTTTAGAGTTTCTCATGAGAAGAATACGTTTTGTTGGAAAGTCGTAGGTTTGTCGGACGGTCCTTTTAGGGGTTGATGTAAAGTTCTAAAGAAAAGGAGAACAATTATTTTCTGACTTGATAGAAATTAGCGAATAAAATGATAGTTGATAAAGTGCTTCCTTAAAGGTTAACTTTTTTAGATTTTGTGGAAGCCCCATTGCCTTTACAGTAAAACGATTAATTATAAATGCAGAGACATGCACTTATCAGCCCAATGTATGCTGATCGAAGTGGCGAATTTCATAAGGTACACCAGAAAGACGTTCTTTGATTTTTCAACTGTAGTAAACAAAATCGACATTTGGTAGAAAAACCAGTCGATGCACTGTAGAGACTGCAGCCTTCGAGGAGAAGAGCCATTCCTACCAAATAACTATTCTTTAGGAAGGATGTGTGGTGCTTTTAGAGAGGAATTCACGGCTATGATTTCGTTTATGCCATGGCCGTTTCCAAGTAGTAATATAATGGAATGAGGATAAAAAAGTTGAAGATATTGCTTTTTTCGTCACATTATTAGACCAAGACACTGGGCGAATGCTAGCAGTCGTCTTCCAGCTGAGCTTCTCGCCAATATATAATTAGTTTTTTTTATGGGAAGGCAACTGTATGAGGTGACAGCGCATGTCCATAAAATTCTATCACCTAACTTTGAGTCAATGCTAACAGGCGCCTTGATATCCTTCCAAAATCTTCCGTGGCAGTTCCCCACCAAATGAACTTTCTGCTAAGCTATCCGGTTACGGATATAAATACACGAGAATTGAAAACGCAATTAACACCTAAAAATATAAATAAGTTACAAAGATACAGCCCTGGCCCATTTTTTCGTTTGGTTTGTTAAATTGTTCCTTTGAAACCTTAATTCATGTCATCAGTTCAATTTTAATGTACGGGTCATGGAATATTTGCAAGAAAAGGCAAGATAATGTGCAAGGTTGGTAAGCTTTCAATAACCCCTGATCTAAATTTCATGAAAAGTCTTTTGTCCAATTGCCATAAGGCGAACGGATCGCTTTGATCCAACTCGACTCTTGGTATCAGGTAGTGCAAGCAGCTAACTTTTGATCCCACTCGTAAGTCCGGTAGGATTTTAACAGTCACAAACGAAAAAATAATTATCCAGGCCTTTTAATCCTTTCGACACGACGAAAGCTGTCGAATGCACAAGAACTCCGGTAGACCCTGACGGAGTTCTTCCAAAAAATCAGAATTCTATGATGTGCGCCAGAGATCAAGGCGCACTTAAAAAAATCACTTAAATAAGCTTACCAGCAAAAATTACTTTGACTGTGACTAAGAGATAGCAATCACTTTAGTATATTTGTCGAAAACCATACAAACTGCCGTTACTAAGGGAAAATTCATTACTTAAACGTCAATCCAAAATGTCTGATGGTTGCTAAGGTCACGATGGCTCACGTCATATAACGTAACCAACTATGCGTGCCACACAACAGCTAGCACCTCCACAAAACACATTTACTCGACATACCATTTCCGAATGCTGCCCTTCATATTAAGTTGCAATGCTCCAATGTCACGCTAATTTAAAGAATGCAACTGCAGAAAGGTATAGCAGCTTTCTCCGCAATGACTAGCATAGCGAGCCCTTTCATATAAACCATGCCTAAAAGACCCGTTACACCGTCCTCACCAAAACGGATAACATTTGTTTTTTGTAAGGCTTTTTCAAATTCAAATAGAATAAATCTGACAGATTGACCATGCTCCACGCAAAACTATAGTTCAATAGTCCAGACAATTGTTTCATTGGTGTTGTGCTGCTGCATGAAACCCCTGCACGAGGTTCAGCTCGGCAGCAGGTCTTTCCGTCATTCACATCTGCTTCCCAATCAGTGCCTTAGTTGCTACTTTTCGGTTTTTTAATTCCTTTAGCAAGTAGTGTGTTAGCTTAAAAGAAACGTTTTAATGTGACTTTGAGTCTTCCAGATAGCCACGGATGGGATGTCAGCCCTTTGCTATATGATGGTTATAGTTCGATCGTCATGAATGACGACCTCCACCAGTTGGTCCTGTATTGTGCGAAGGTCTAAGATGTCCATGAATTGGTTTATAATGAACCAGTCTTTTGCAGCATCTATTTCGCATACTTGACATCAACCCATCTTCCACCGATAGTTTGACAAATACAAAACGATTGGAGGTGATTACTGGGGAAATTACAAAAAATGTTAAGCAGTTCGTCTGCGCGTACCACAAATGACCTGGTGCCAACTCCACGAAAAACAGGCTTCATTCAGTAGAATATCAACTAACTCATAAAAATTGAGCATTACATAATATTCAAATCACTGTCAGATCTTGAGTTCTGGATATGGCCAAGGTACATCTTTAATTATCATCTATCGGATTCATATGATTTGGAACTTAGTGATATAGATAAGATGTGCTTTGTTGTTTATAGAAAGGATAGAACACGTATCAGTATAAATTTCTCTATCTTTCTTGTTTCCCTTCCTAGTTAATCATTACTTACGTCGGTCAACTTCCATGAAATCTAAATTGTTTGTAGTATCAGACCTGATATGAGGTCAATTCGCTGGCTCAAAAATACCATATAGGTCACAAAACCAAGGAGCGAATGCAGAGTGGTACTCTTTCGAAACGCTACCAGAGTTATTAAGTAAGTTAGCAGTCTTGCCAGGCTTAGCTCTATGCACCTGAAGGGGGCTAAAACACGTCAGATTTATCACAGTCAGCCTGGGGATTTATTCAAAGTAGAGAGTGATGGTCGAAATGAGCCACACCTATCTCCAGTACGAACGCTTCGTCCTAATTTCAGTTGCTGGTATGACGTAAAATCCAACGCTTAGAGTTCGAAGACAGGAGTGACTGATGTGTACTTTGTTGTGCAATAAAGAGATAACCTAGGGGTGACTCTCACGTGACGCTAGTACGACATATTTTATAGATCAAATTTAGGTAAATGATTGAGCACATTAACACTGTGAATAAATATGTTGAAAGCTGCTTTACTACTGCCAGTTACCTACCTCATAAAATGCCAACGAAAATTATGAAACTCCTTTCCCTTATAAAAGATTAATAACGTGGGGTTGTAAGAATAGTTTGCGTTTAAAATAATCCAAAGATATTTTCGCCTCTTCGGACGCCTGCAAAACCGCAACCGATAGCAAATGACTACTCAAGTCCTATAATGTTTTCTATCGATTTTCGATGCGTTCAAGTATATTTGATAGAAAAAGGAAGCAGACCTGTTTTTACCCTCTAAAACGTATACTCATATTCAAAGTATATTTAGGACTTGAAAAAGGTTTTCGCATTCACAAAAACCTTGAACCTGTGGAAGGAAAAACATACATGTCAATTTCATTAAAAGTATTACACAACACACTTATAAAATTGGTTTTGCCTGTAAAACATTTCGCTTATAATACGATGGGAATCGATAAATGGTGCGATTTCAATGACCACTGTCCTGTCATTCAAAACCGCAAAAACGCCCTACATAGAGAAAAGGCAATTTAAAAAATACGCGGGTGGCTACCAAAAAAGAAACATATATTTGCCTGCATACTTGATTTATTACTACTGGATTTCTAAGGGAGTCGAAAATTAATTGAGCAACCTTTAGCACATAAATAGTCATTGGTTATGAAGTGCTGTATATTTCACTGGCCACAAAGATGTGCCTTCAAAAGACGGCATCTACTCATACCCAAAATAGCATTGGATTCTGTTGCAAGATAATACATATAACAAATCCACTTTAGTAGTCTTTCCCCATCGAAACCAGTTTAGAATGTCGGTTAAGATTTCTTGAGATTGACCCATTAGCCGTGTGGACTGCATTTACGGCTGATTTAAAATGCATACAATTATCATATTTTGGTTTCTATAATCTAGGTATCTATCAATCGATTATAGGTTTGTTTTGAAAATCAAGTCATTTTCCGCTACCTCCTCGCCTCTTCTGCTCTCCACTCGGTGTCTCTCTCTATTTCAGCCAAGAAGCGTAGCATTCCGTGCGTGCATCGTCAGCGTCCCAAGGAAGTTGCCCAGGTGGTTGGTCAGAAGGCGCAGGTCGGTTCGGGCAAATTATGTCACTGAGAACGCAACCGAGGTAATGACCGACGCACGCTCCCTCCTTCAGTTCCCTCAGCCCTAAGTTGCCGGCCCGATAGCATTTGGAGCCCGCCAATTTTTCCAATTTTCCTGACATTTTCCCCATTCCTCCTCCTCCTCCACTCTTTTTCTTTATGCACGGGAAGGAGTAAGAGGGCAAAGAAGGTAAGACCTTACGTGAGGGGGGGCGGTGTGTGTGCATTCGATTCGCCCCACACAGGGGAAAGCGGGCTTCGGCGTCAATTCCCTATCATGCCATTCTAATTTGACAAGTGCTCATTGAGGCAAATCGCATTGGCAACAAACAGTGATTCCGAAAGCATCATTCGCTCCCCAACCCATCTCACTGTTAGCAGAGTTGACCGGGCAAAAGCGGCAGAGTAGAAACAGCTCACATTTATAGCAATATAAACGAGAAGAAAAACCTAACTGGCAATCGCGATGTCCAGATCACAGTGAAAACACAAAAGGTTAAACTCTATAAACGGGAGGTAGATGTATATGTTTTTAGAGAATTGTTGTAATAGGGGTTTTATTAGCGGTAAAAAATACTGAAAGGTTGTTGTTTTCGGGAAGGAAAAGTGAAAAAAATAATTAACTTGACCGGCGTGTATAAGGGCACCAATAAAGTGAAGAAATGTGAAAGCATTACTTCAAATATTGGTAATCAATAAACGGACAAAAACTTGAGTGCGCTGATACTGAGAAATTTTAAGAATATATCGTTATAACCGACTGAAGAGATGGCCACGTCGGAAGATAAACTTAAATCTAACAGCGCCGTTTTAGTGAAAACTAAGCACATATCAATGTCTTAGGCTTAATCATAAACCCAAACAGTCACTTTATCCAAAACCCTGGCCTGCTGGATGACATAAAAAGTTATATCATTTCTGATCGTCAACAGCTCCTTTTCACGGAAATAGGAATACAATTTAACCAAATTGTCATGTCTTGTTACGGAGAAATGGTGTAATTTTGCCTGTTTTTGAATCCTGAGATGCGATCTATGAACATTGTGTTCCTGAATCGCACTATCACATACGGATTGTTTTTTCAAGTGAGAATCAAAACTACTGCATTTTTCATTGCATTGGCCGCATCTTCTCACCTACCAGACTACCAGAAACTGGAGTTTTTGGTTTCTATTTGTGCTAATGTCTGGATTTTAGCTTAACAGTTCGCTCATGCTTTGTGCATCTTCCTTTGATAGAACCTCTGTTTACAGACCACTCATAGAGAAGAAATTCACCACCCCAGAAACGAGAGATGGTATGGATGTGGACGGCACTTGTCAGAAGATAGGCCCTTTCGAAGTCCGTAGTGTCGATTTTGAATAATTTGTCAGAAGTCGAAGAGTCGAGTCATATGGCGATGCTGGTGTTCGTTAGTAGAACCGTTTGTGGAGTTGAAAACTTAATCGCACCACAGTACCCAAGAGAAATCCGCCCTGATATCTGAAGCTTAATTTAGTTTACCGTGTGCGTTAAAATGTTCGAACAAGCCCAGACTGAACCAACTTCATTCAGGAATTGATCTGAGTTAAATAACCAACTGACGGCTTTGGAGAGAATTCCGGACGTCCGTTCTTCACTTTCATATTTCATTAAACGTGCTTATTTTGATTACAGACAAAAATGTTAATTTTAACAGTTTCCCCACCAACAAAAATGTATATTGCTTTAAAAAAATTTAAAATTGTTTAGATTAACTTGGAATCTCTTAAAATATCGTTTTTTTATTTTCCAGGCCTGTTCGCTAAACCGTACCGAACGAAAAATGCTAATAAATATTGATAATTGGGAGTGAGATAAAACAATTTTATTTGGCGATGTAGAGATCAAGAGGCGTGCTCTGTGAGCATAAACTTTAATAGTCCGTATATTTTCTCTACAGTTATTTTTTGTACACCAAACTGATTAGCAGCGTATGGCCACATGTGTAAGGATGAATGATCATTCCTCACTGCTCAATCCATTATCGTAGAAGTGGTTTTTTTAATTATACATGGTGGGCTCCTTTAATGTGCCCTAACCGAAATCCAAATCGTTGTAATAAATTTGATCTCGCATTTAGGAGGTGTGTAAGGGGTTGGGTGTTGAACTCGTCGATAGACTGCATTGATTTTTCGGAAACTTACAGACGTTTTCTAAAACCGAAAGGTAACATTTCTTCAAGTATAAAATTAAACGATGAAGTAATGCCAAATAAGTAGAAGAAGAATATTTTGTGCATGTGTTCTACAAATTATATTTCAATTAATGAGTGTATTGGAAATCATATAGAAAATTGCCTTCTAAATAAGCATTCATTTATTATAGAGTATGCCTTTCTCGACTGCACACAAATAAGCTCTTGCAAAATCCGTCCTTATACTCTGAGTGAACTATCTTGGGAGGGGGCTGAACAATGATCAAAACGACAACACTAATTAAGTAATCGGTTTGAATCGAAAAAAAATTCCGAATTTAGGTTGACGTTTCATGAGATAGGGTATCTACTGTACATACATGTAATCTGCCTATTTACTGCCCGAAGGTAATACTTATACACCTGAGCAATACAAATACGGCAATATGACAGCAAGAAATGTCATTCTTTGTTTCTTTATGTCCGTAATTGGACTGCCAGAGTCGACTGGATCAGAAAGACACGGGAATAGGAATAAACCATATGCTTGTAATATATGTGACTCTATCTTCGAGAATGGTATGTGGGGTCGAAATGCACGTGGCCTGCGTAGACGGCGACGTTATATGAGATCAGTCACCTCGCTCCTACGCGTCTTCAAACATGCACAATGTATACGTAACAATGGTCTCTGACGCCTTCCCTTAACTTCACCTCAATCTCCCTGTTAATTAGTTTAAGGTCCCGGCGTATGAATAAGATTTATATGCTCAGTTTTAACGCCCTAATTCTAATGCATAACCTCCCGGATACAACTGAGAATCTTTTGTACCCGTATTTGCAAAAAAATGTCTGATTTTTAAAAGGAATTAAAGCTAATGTTCTGAAGGCGAGGATAGAACCAATTTTTTTAATGAAAACAAGTGTTTTGGAAGTTTTATGACCTCATGTTATTAATTTTGACAATAACCAATTTCAGGGAACTTTGATGGCACACATTTTACAATTTGATATTAAGGCAAGGCTATCAAACATTGTAGGGAATTTTTCACTGCTTATCTGGATCCATGTTTTTGATTTAGTAGCTGCAAGTTAACTTACTGCCAGGGAGGCAAGTGCGCAAAAACTGGTAGTAAAGTAAATTTGATCGATAAGCAAAAGTAAAATGAAGAACCAATGCACACATGAGGTAGCAAGATGCAAAGACGTCCGGCATTTATGATCGCTTGATTCTCATTATGAAGCCCCAGTGTGAACATGTTCTTTGTGATCATTAATTTTCTACCGACTCGAAAAGAAATTTGTCATGAATGGGCCCCAACATCTGAGGCTCCTCTAGCTTCGCGTGTTAAAAGTTTAGAATTGAAATCTGTTGGTTACAAATTTAAGTATATAAACAATAACTGCAGTTAAGAAAAAAAATATGTATCAAAAAGCCTTTTACTTAGATCATCATCCTCATCTGAATTATTGTCAACAACGGCGATTGATACATCAGCTGCAGCTTGGAAATCAACTTGGGCATTGCTGATGCACACTGTCCTCAGCAGCAATCCACTTAACGCAAGATGTCTGATCTAGCACGTCTAACTCAACAAATCGGCCCTTCAGAGCGGCCTTTTTTTAGACCATGATATTTGAGCGATGGTTAGACAAGAGACCAGGGCTCATTCCCCCTCACTTTTATTCGTCAGTTTTTTTCCACTTGAAGAGGTAAACCATGGCAATGGGAAACTCATCCACAAATGCGGATGGTGTTGTTTTAAATACCTGTAAGCGTACATCTTGCCATGTTAAACCGTGTCTGTGTCCCAAACGTCAAATCTCAATTCAACCCTACCCATAAAACTTCCGGAAATATAACCCTGACGTTAATCTCTCTGATTTTAACGCAAGATCAGTTAAAGTACAAAGGGAGGGGTCTCTTACCGTGCATTATCTTATGGTATTTGTTTTGGGCTTTTATTTTCATTTTCAGAACCCATTCCCCATAACTACGTATTCATTGATGCCAACCAGTTGAACAAATTGAACTTCCCATCTGCGCCTGTTAGTCAAATATTTAGCTAATTAAATCATCTTTGTGTGTGGAAATGCATAATCAGTGTGCATGGTATATTACATACAGTGGTCTGTCACCACGTTGGAGGTTTAAATGACTGCTAGGCTTTATATAATGACCCATTGGGCTCCCAATAGTTTGACTTAGTTTCAAATAAGAATTCCAAACAAATGCTCAAAAACCTATATAAGAACGTGGTTTAGGGACAATTATTTGAAAGTCAGCCAGTGACTCCTTAATTCTGCAAATCACAGCTGCTTTTACTAATTCATCGTAACAATCTCGACAGCGACCTGAGGCCTGACTGCTTTAAAGTAAAGAAGGACGTGAAACTAGAATTATTAATTGGAACAAGTCGTTTAGATTTTCCTTAAACATACGATGAAAATTTACCTTGTTTCCTGATACCGGCGCTGGTGCTGTTGCCCCATTTGACGACGTGACCTGATTCGTCCTCATAGTATCTTGTGCTTCTATACAGGAAAAAAGTCTTACGTTATTTGTAACTAAACATAATTGTGCTTTACTTATGTTAAGTTTTGTGGTCTTCAGCTTCATAGCAGACACGCCCTTCTCGTTTATTTACTTTACGTAATAAAATATATTGTCTTGAAAAAGCAAACAATTACAGATTGACTTCATATTACCATATTTAACAGGCAAAAAGTAAGGCAACAGTAAGTGGTACTTTCGCTCAGAATTGTCCTGCATAAATTACTCTTGATACACTATAACTTCTCTCAAAGCGATGCTGTCCGAGACCGTAATGCAGATCCTGTATCAAAAATGAATATTGCGAGTTACACGGTGTAGTATATCATTGTGTTCAGAAGTGCCTCCTGTTATCCTTCGCCTCCTGCTCCTGCTCCACCTCCTCCTCCGTCTTAACATGATCACAATCATCATAAGCAGCAGTAGCATCATCGTCATCAACAACACAACTTTACATATCACACATACTAAAGGCATTATCGTAGCGGGTAGTAACGAACCCCCATCAACAATCACAAGCTGAATTTTCCCGGATGCGGTATTCTGACGTGGACTACCAATAAGGAAATAATAGTGCTGAAATTCCTTCATTCAAATAGAATACATGGGCAAATATCCCGACGCAAATGACCTTTAATATTCGACCTGCAAATGACAGGGCAGTTGAACCCGTGGAGAGTATTGTGGAATATTTTCCATGCATGCTGGATGACCATCTGACGTGGGCTGAAATCGCCTTCGTTATTTCTGACTGCTCGTAATCATACAGCAATTCGCGGCATCTTAGGGCTTTAATAGAGGTAAAAATATATGTGGTAGTGAGACATTCATGTGTCGTTTTGTAGACACACGTCCTTGTTGCCTTTTGGCTCAATGTACGGCCTCACGAACAGCCGCTCATGGGCTTGTAGATTAAAGGCAACAAGGTTGCAAACGACAAAAATGACAATTAAGTAGTCATTTCTAGTTTATTGGAAATCATAATCAGCCAACCATAGTGAGCCCCAGCTCTTGCTACCCCAGGGGCTTGACATAAAAGTATTGATTTACATGCCTACTGCCCTGTCTTCTGCGTTCGAAAATATTGAAGGCCGATATAGGGTGGTCAGCTGGGACTGGTTGGTAAAAGCTTATAATCATTCCAGCACCCCTTGTCTTTGTAGATAATACCATTCGGTGACTATAGCGCTTTATTTAAGAGTACTCAGAAATCAGCTTTTGCAAATGACTAATAATCTTCTTTAAGGAAATATTGTTTGCGAAAATAACTGGCATCAGATCAGAAACTTCTTAAGAGTCGGACAATCACAGTCTTTGGTATCTCTACCAGTTACCTTAACTTTACCTAACCCCTTGGGGAATGAACGAAGATGGTGAGTTTAACTTAGGGAGGCATTTTCAGCAATGCTTTTTTACTGGCATTTGAAACTCAAACGACAAGTAGAGTAGATAGCTCCTCTCGGGGTATGTTAACAGCACTTCAAAAATGGGCTTCTGATTAGACATCTTTGCAGAGATATGGGTGTTATACTGAGTAATATACAACTTGAAGATTTTTTAGTACTTATCAAGTTCACTTTTAAAGCATGATACAGTTTATAAGATATCTTATAAAATGTCCAACGAAATATAACATGTTTTTTCGAATCTAAAAAAGGACTTAAGTCGAGTTGTTAAAGTGAATTTCTTGCAGCCTAGTCCAAGGGTATTTATAGAAAAAATGCAGAAAATTTTCTTATTGACACTCCTGTGTTAACAGATTGTGTCTTTTAGAAATTGTGTACTCAAAGAAAATGTTACATTTGATTTTGTACATTTTCAAGGTTTTAGAATTTTCATACCCTTTTAATTTTCATTCACAATGCATCGTATAATTCAAGCTACTAATGTTAATTATAATGATTACAACGTAATCCAATGTTTTTCATATTATTTTGAGCAATTTGACTTCTTTCTCATAGCAAAGAGTAATGCATGCTTTTCATCGCACAGCATTTATACAGCATGCTCTTTGGAAAACTTGAGTGCAAATAATCTGTTGTTATTGTTCAAAATTACTCGGCCAGTTAGACAATTTTTGAAGCTCTAAGCTACGATTTCTTTGAGTATAAAATTTTGAAAAATGCGATTTCTTGCCGAAGAATTTTAAAAATTAAATATTTGTTATTTGTTCTATAAAAAGATTTGAATTCATAAGGACAGCAAAAAGAAAAGAAAAAAATCATGCTACTTAAGTACCCGTTATTGACTGAGAAATTAATTTCAGGTGGCCAAAAAAGCTATATCAAAAGTCAGCATGCTAATTTGACCAAAATAAATTTGTGTTAAGGCTGCAAGATAATAAGTGAAACAAACCCACATAAGTGCATTGATTGAATTGAATCGCATGTGAAAATTTTGATTGTCAGTTTATGGGATAGGGGATCAAAATTACCAACGGATTTTAGCTTTTGAATGCATGTACTTCCAGCCGCATCTAAACGTTAAAACTTAAAGTTGTATTGGCTCTTCAATTTTATCACCATACACGCTTTAAAGAAAGCCTAAATTAAGCATTTTTTCATGCTTATTTTAAAGAATATTACCTTTAAAACGATTTTTCATATAAAATGAATGAATTTTAAGATTTCTAACATCATAAAATGTCTATCCATACCATATCATTTAGGTCTATTTATGAGTGCAACTTATGACTTATACAGGTTGACGTATATGCGGCAGAATATTTTGCAAGCCCTGCAAGTAATCTTCTTAGTACCACAGAGTAATGCGTTATTTTTTACGTGAATAAAAAACTCTGAACATTTTAGTTTAACCTTTCTAAAAATGGTATATTTGAAGATGAAAATGCCCGTCAAACTATTACGAAAAATTTTATATTCACACGTTTTTTATAAAATGTGTGGTTTATGTGAGCATATAAACCCACAGCCAATATCGATATTTTTTGAGCTGCCATATTTGGAGTACAGTTTTACTGTGGTTTCGACAGCCGGTATCCTGATTTTGATAACATAACCTAGAGCAGTGCTACGTGATAGTAAATATAACAAACTACTTGTGTATAACTCGTTTGCGGAAATTGCCTTTTAGACTTCTAGCCAATTTTTCATGAAATATTGCACCTACTGAGCATATATCAATACACTTAGGTGAACGTCTTTCAACTGATAGCAGATTTTAGCTGCTTTCTAGGAGCATGCGCTGAGACTCCTTAAAGATTGGCTGAAATGATTGAAAGTGCTATAGTCCGACATTTAAAAGTGCTGTATTTCCCATATTTTCCGGTTTTTCTCTCACAATCCAACTTTGCCTGCTGAATATGCATCTATCTAATGTTAGTCTTCCTAATGTTAACAAAACGAAGGAGAAATCCTAGGTTCTTAAAATTTCAGTAATTTTCACTGTTAATATTGGCCCCAGGCTTAGTGGGTACACATGAACATGCCGTTTTCTTTCAATGGACAGGAATTTGATTCTTAGTTTTATCAAACAAGACTCCAAGTTGGAGCATTTACGGCAAAATGTTATAAAACTGTCAAGGATATTTAAAATGATATGGACGAGAACACAATTAAATCATATTTAGTGATAAAAAATAATATGTAACAATTCGGCCAACGCACTTTATGGAAAACATGCAGCAACGTGAACGTTTTTAAGCAAGTTTTATGGTTGATAATGCTTTTGTAGATTTTTACACAAAAAATAAACAAGTTTAATTTTTTAAAACAGTATTTGTTATTTTGCACTAATTGACACTGCCGTTGCACGTACATTTCGGTTTTTGAAAATACCATCTGCACACTTGCGACTGGAGCAAAATCATAAAGCATCATATGCTATTGAGAAGAAATACGTGTGTGGCTCATACGATTGTACAATTTTTCTAGAGCACGTTGGATGGCTCATAAGGAGAACTACCGTTTGAAAATCCATTTTGTGTCATTTACGCATCTCATAGTTACAAAAGTTTTTTCATCAAAATGCACGAACTTTGAAGAATTTTCTACGAAATGCAAAACACACAAAATGGGGAAAATTCTTCTCAAGTTTCCTAGAAAATATTTTTTAATTTAGTAGGTAATAAAAATACATCATAACTATATATTACGCCAGTAAACATTTTAGCGAAAAGGCTTTAAGCTTCCAAATAACCAGTATCCTGGTGTGACTGAAATATCCTGGGGGTAAGTTTTCCCGATAGTAAATATAAATCTAACATACTATTCTGCGTGTTCACAGCAATTAGCGCTTTATCGAGAAGGCAGGGTTTTACTTTCCGTTTTGCCGTCTGAGAGTATAACCCCCAGATTCACCTTCATTTTAGGTGACACAGTTTTCGTGGATTAATGCACTCGATCTTATGCTAGCGTCTCTTGGTTTCGTCGGAATGCGGCATAGTCAGGAAGTGAAGGTTTCAGTGTTTGCTGCATGATAAGTACACTGTTGACTGCCTGATAATATTTGGCAAATCCTCGACAGATATACTACCATTAAACAATTGCACCTTGTTCCTCGAAGCTAGATGCCTGGTTGGTTGCAGGATAAAAACTCCAGGTAATCATTGAAAACTGCAATATTTTGTAAAAACTCTCCTGGAAGACGTGGGGAACCCGGATGGTTATATTTAACGCCATAAAAGTCTCCCAAACATGGCGAGTTAAAGAGACTATCGGAGGAGTAAGCGATCCAGAAGTTTGGGTTTGGGGTTTCTGGTTGTCAGTGGGGTACCGGATGGGGTATTCTGCAGAGTAGGACTGCGAGAGTGTCGGTACGATTGCTGGTTGTGCCGCTATTGCCGTGCCGGCACCAGGTGAGCTCTCGGCTGGTGGTTAAGTACCAGGCAGACCGTATAAAAACCTCCTACTTGAAATCTTCCGAAGTTCTCACTGGAGGGCCTTCAGGGTCAAGGGGCAGTAAATTGCAAAGTGGGGGCTTAAATCTGCCTGATGCTTGTCAACGAGTAGGCTTCTGTGTCCTGAGAATCACACAACATTTGCGGGAAGATTGTACTAGCCTGCCAAGTATGGCTAGCAAAACCAATCGGTTTATCAAACAATTATCCTTTCCGTTCGGCACCTTTCTTTTCCAAAACTGTGAAATTCTATTTTATTTCACGGATACATGAGCAATGCATTTTACCACACTTTATTTTTTTGAAGTTAAAAGTGAAGGTATTTCGTGCAAAATTAGGTTTTCAAGGGCAATGTCACATATCCATAGGCATATAAATATCCCAAACCCGTATGACTGGCAAAATAAAGACTATAAGCTGTCAGAGTGCTGAAAGTATTTGGATGATGTGTTGTAATCTTTCTTAATGGAATTCACTAGTCCATAATATACTCACAGAACTCCCGATACTTATAGCCTAGTGCAACTACAGTCAGTGACCAGTGTCATGTTATTTTAACCTAAATTCTGAAATGCGTTTCTGATTAGGTGAAACTATTTACGTAGGGTTGTAAAATTTATTCCCTGAATGTATAGTCCCAAGATATTTCCAATACACCAAGATTGCGTCTTTTTAATCTACATCTTTTCAACCATGTGTAACAATAACTCCCGCAGTTTAATGACTTCTTATATAATATTCAGTTAATTTCTTTATTTATGACGTTTTTATAAATTCAAAGATATTTTATAGCAGAAGTTAGCAAGCTATTCATTCTCATATTCATATGGTACGAAAGAACGTTGCATTAAATTTTTAAATTTAAAGAAATGGTATACTGAGATTTCAAAATTTTTGCGTTTTAAATTTTGGACAGCATACAGCTGGAATGTTGAGAACCCTAAATGCAAATTCAATAGCAGTTCAGGCTTAAAATTATTTTGAAATTTGACAAATTTTTGCAAGACTTGCTGAAGTCTGCTTTTGAGAATATACTTTAGAAAGATGCGAGATGCTACCTGATGAACACAATAAAGAAAATTTAAGATTACGTTTTCTATACAATGTATAACGGCATCGAGCATAAATAGAAAAAATTCATATAAAGAAGAAGTCCGTTTTAACCAAGCTGATTTTTTTGCAGATGATTGAATAGATGAGAATCCAGAAGCCTGAAACATTGCGTGGGCTGGAACTAACTTTGGATTATACTGTAAGATATCTTATCTTACAACCCCACTTAAGTAACCTTTCATAATCAAAAACGAATTTCACGGGAGACGTCACTTAGCGCAGTTAGCGTGACGGCGAATATATTTTTGAGGAACATCGAACAGCCTACGTACAGCAAACTGCATGCATGATCACGATGAATGTTCCAAATAAGCATAAATGAGATCAACTCTTCTCCTTATGCTTTGCTGGGTGCTTGGCTAAAAGAAAAGGGGCTGCTATTTAGGAATTGCTTTGGAAGCTCGCTTCAAGGAACTCAATTGTAAAATATCCCATAAATCAAATTATCCGCGTGACAGAGTATCTTGAAATGCAAAACGGAGGTGTGTGAGTTCGGCAGCTAGGTAAAAGAAAAACAGGCGCAAAAAGGACGATAAAAACGCCACTAAAAGCCTCTTTTGAAACCAAAATTTATGCACAAGGTTTTAAGCAAACGGTTACTTTGCTGAAGCCTAAAATCTAAATCTGGGAAATGAGAGCGAACAATTCGAGAAGGATCTAAATGAAGGTATGTTTGCTATCCAAATTAAAAATGCACTTTAAGAATCTAGAGGTAAGAACCTGGGCACCAGCGGAAAGACATCCCATTGGCAGAAGCTAATGCGCAAAGTTGCAGACAATATATTTTATTGTGCATGTGAATAAAAATCGGACTTAAGTTTGGACGATCAAAGTGGCTAACCGTTGGGTTCCTTTTCAGCTGCCGGACGAGAAACGTCCTCGAGTAAAAATGAGGGCTTAGGCTGATGCCTGGTTTGACTATCATTCTGCAGATAAGAGGAGACTGGTATCGTCCGTGTAGAGCCGGCATCCGACGCAAATGTCCTTGCCTTCTCTTCTGGCACCTTCTCTTGCATCGCAGTCACCTGGGTTTGCGAAATCGTAGCGCGTGTCTGCGCCTCAAATGCCTGCTCCCCCGCCAGCTTCGCCGACACCTCTCTTTGGTGGTGCAGCAGCGTGGCTGCGAGCTCCGGAGTCAGCTGCTTCAACAACGCCTCCTCTCCGCCGCTGGCTTCAGCCAGTGCGTTGTACGCTGCGAGCAGAGTCTCCGGATCATTCCAGTCAATGTTTGTGGCCTCATATGCGCCCTCCACATAGGTGGGACCGGAAGGGGCTTCATTACTGCCCAGGATGCCAGCATTGGCCATCGCAGTAGCGGCTGCAGCGCCGGCAACGGCAGCCAAGGTCACCTGATCGGTAAACGTTGATTGGTCAGGACAATCACCGGCGCCACCAGAGGTACCTCCGGATGCATTTTGTTGGTTAAGTAGCTGCAGCAGTGCTGGACTCCTAAGCAACTTCTCGAGGCTGGCTGCGTCAAATTGCAGTCCAGTGAGGTCCTGGTTTGTGGTTCGTGGTGCCGTGAGCACTGTTGCCTCACGAACGGGTAAGACAACACCATTGGCAATGAGGGCCTTAGGAGGGCTACCATAGTAGCCGTCGGGTTTCTGGTTGTCAGTGGGGTACCGGATGGGGTATTCTGCAGAGTAGGACTGCGAGAGTGTCGGTACGATTGCTGGTTGTGCCGCTATTGCCGTGCCGGCACCAGGTGAGCTCTCGGCTGAGGGGCCTACTGACAGCAGGGACTTCTCCCAATTATCAGACATGAGGTTCTTCAACAGGCGCCTGTGTTCCCTCTCACATTGCCTGCGAAGTCGTTCCGCGGTCATATCATGCCCAAACCAAACGATCAGTGCTGCCGATTATCTCTGAGTATCTGTGGGGCTTGGCTTTTGCGTACTGCCTATCAAGCAGACGGGATTCAGAGGTGGCAGCTTCGAGGTTAGCTCTCAGTGTGTCAAATGAGGTCTCAAAACCCTGATATGTATCAAGAAATCCGGTACTAAGTTGTTCTGTCGACTTAGCGAGCTCCTTGATATGCTTGGTGTGGAGACTGTGTTGTCGGTTGTAGAAGGGGACATTAGAGGTTACATCGAGAGTCGTCTCCGATATGTAATTTCGACCGACAGAGGCGTCGGTGGCAGGGTTTTCAGACAGGAAGCCCGTCAGACCATCAGGACTAAAACTCCTCCACCGGCTTCTCGGAGACCATTTTTCCTCCAACAAACTTCGAGGAGAGTTCAGATCTGCCAAAGAACTGTCCATTCGCCTATCCACATGCCAGCTACCTCGGCGTTTATAAGGTAGAGTTGAAGAACGAGCGTAGTCGTGCGTTGAACGCATACCCCGGGTCTCACCTCCCTGGAAGTGCGAGTTATCCACAGTTGGATTTAATAATGACTTTGGCTCCCCTGGTTGTCGTTTCTGCTGCCAACGCGGCAGTTGCATAGGGTCAGTCAATCGTGGTCGTTGGCTGCCGGTGGAGCTACCAGAATCTCCACTCGTATATTCGTCATAAGTGGTCCTTTCCAGGGGTCCCAGAGAGTATCGCGAGGGACGAAGCAAACTGCTACCGCCTCCGCTACCACCACCCGTTGGCCTCGATGCTGCACCTGTTGCAGCTGCATTACCCTCCTTAACCCTGCTACTAGAGATGCGACTATTCACCTGAGATATCTTGTGCGACTGTCCGGGAGAGAAGCAGGCCGAAGAGGATTTGTTGATGGGCGGACTCCACATAGCAGGGAACACGTTGCCCTGATCGCAGTACTGACGCACTCGTGGGGAATTGGCTGCTCGCGACACAGAGGATAGGGTGTAACTGCGAGTTCGATTCTCATTGGAGGCTAGGTCGGGCAGCCGAGGGCTGGAACGATGCAGAGGTAGGTAGGTGTGACTCGGCTCACCAGATGAGACGTATGACTGGCTCCTACGGCGTCTGATACTGTCCATATTCATGGTGGTTGGCCAGGGGATACTACTTTCCACTGTAGGCAACAAATGAAGGGCAGTCAATTGGGTTGCACAAAGGCGCTGGGTCAGCAGACCGACCGTGTTGTTTGTCTCAAGGTTCGATGGATGGAAGGCGGAAGTGGTTTCGGTTAGTAAGTAATTCGCGCCAAAGGAAGTAAAACCGTGTAAATGCGAGCACTCTGTCTCCACGTGGTCGATTGTTGTATCATAGATTTGGGTTAATGTCAAACTGCGGGTTTTTAGGCAGCGAGCACCGGCAACAGGGTGACTGGTACTGGGGTACTCACTCGAAAAAACCGGTTTAGAGTCCTGTAGTAGGGAGAGTACTGCGTCCGATGGATCCTGCTCCTGATCGGAGGTGCGAATAAGGGCCTCAATCGCCCGAGCTCGCCTCTGCGTGTACTGAATCGGTTGTCTGGTTGGCTGAGCGAAAAAGTACTGAGATAGACTGAAGCGTGGAAGACGACACAGTGCGGTCCAAAGACAACCTCCGAACACTGTCGTACGGTTTCCGGTTTCAGTGACTACGAGCTCCTGTAGTCCTTTGCTGGCAGAGTCCGCTTGACCTATCTGCGAAATGCAAATAACAGGCCTCGTAATATGTTGTCCTCCGGTTGGTCCGAAATCTGTACTACGATTGGAATGAATTACACAGGCACCGCCACCGCTGTAGCGCTGGTTGTCACTGCTAGTTGGCCTGAGCGCAGCAGCTCTGGTAGTGAAATCATCTATGTCTGTCCCACCTCCACCCTTGCATCTAATTTCAACCCCTTTCACCTCCTCCTCCCTTCTCCTCCTCCTCCTCCTCCTCCTCCTCCTTCGTCTCCGCTCTTGCAGTCGACTCTTGCGCCGGCTTCCCTGCCTCGGCAGTCTGGGAATCCAGTTGGCCTGTCGTGCCTGCCGATCGATGCTGGCCTGGCAACGAGTACAACTCAGTTGACGTTGGTCGATGCGTGGGCGGTGACGACGGCGCTAACGGTGAGGGTGATGCGCGCGCGCTAGAGCA
Organism: Schistocephalus solidus; assembly: GCA_017591395.1. Taxonomy (NCBI): domain Eukaryota; kingdom Metazoa; phylum Platyhelminthes; class Cestoda; order Diphyllobothriidea; family Diphyllobothriidae; genus Schistocephalus; species Schistocephalus solidus. Next base: position 133,675 of record WEDG01004125.1, read on the forward strand.
CATGTCCGCCGCACGATCTTCACCGTGCCCTGGTCGTTGGCTTGTCTGTTCGTCGCTAACACTCCTCCCGCCTCCCCCATCTGACTGCTGGCGTGGAGTTTGGTCGGTGTGTAACAGCGCGGTACTGCTGCTGTGAGCTGAGCGTAGCGGAGACGACGAAGGACCCGGAAAAGGCACTGCTATAGTGTCTGTAATGCACGTTACGTTGGTGTCGTCAATTTCATTCTCGCAAGCAGTGGTTTGGCAACTGGCTTTCTGACGTGCAGTGAGTCGGTTTACAGCGCCGAGTTGTTGCCTGATCCCAGGAAGGCTGTCTGCTGTAGTTGTCGGCTGCTCCTGACTTGGTAGAGTCACTGCATTTCTGGGTAGTGTAGGAAGACGTCGATGAGCTTTTGGGGTTTTCAGAGGGACTATGGGACGGGATTGACCTCTCACAGCGCGTGCATCAGAAACTAGAGTATTGCCTATGGGTTCGTTATGTGTGTTTGGCCTAGATATCGCAGGTAAGGCGGTTGGCGCGGACGCTTGGTCAGTCGTATTTAAGGCTAGTTCGGCTACTTGGCTTGAGAAGGGTTCGCTGTTTATTAGCCGGTTCGCCCCTGATTGGGTATTCGCTTCTTCTTCTAATTTTACCTGCGGTAAACAAAACACGAAGTGAGAACCCATTTATGGAAATCTGCTTTTTGAATGAGCAAGAGATATGTATGTTTTTAACTTAAGTAACTTTCTGAATTGTTTGATGCAGCATATACAACGTAATATTATTTTAGTCAACACAAGTCAAATGCTGAGGTCCGCCGGCTTCCCACGAGCTTCGTAGAACACGAAGGAATTGTGATCGTTCACAAATTTCATCTATTTTCCGCATTTTAAAATAACTATTGAAGTATTTTTGTCGAAAATGTTACCTTAGCTATTCAAAATTTCGGCAGCCAGGCTCAACTAAATTGTATTTCATTTCAAGACGGTTTTACGAACGCTCATGTTTCAAGTTGTAATCATATTTAGATTAAATCTGTCGTACCCACCTGGTCTTTCACTTTTTGTGGATTCGCTGCATCGAATTCCTCATTTTCATCAAAGTGAGCCATTTCCTCCAGTTGTGTTGAGAAGCCCTTCGCTGACTGCATTATGCACTCAGAGGGTGGGAAAAGGCTGGCCCACACACGATCATCGTGCTTCTCCAACACCCGGTCTTCTGCGAAGATGCTCAAACTTGGCACAGCATCACCATCCGCGACAGATGAGCACTAGAACCAAGCGGATGATGCACCTTATAACACAAAAGCAAGCTTACTTCAAACAATTAAGTAGACTATTTTAACTTACTTCAAATTGTGGTTTCGTGTTCCTGCCCCATCTGTGTATTGGTAAGCTGTCAAGGGAAGCTGAATAGTTTGTCTCCCAGAGAAAACCTTGATCGGAATATTCCGTTTTTGCCGAGTAAATGTCAACCTTACTGTTAAACTCGAGTACAGACACGTCTCCATTCTCTTCAGGGACGGGAGAAAGACTGAGCTGACTAATATTCTCAAAGTTCCTGCAACGCCTTATTGATAAGAAATTTTCGTCTTTCTTCTCAGACTGATGGATATAGATATCGTTATCCTTCTGATACTCATTGTCCCCCTCGTCCTCCACGTCTTCTTCTACTTCCTCTTCATCCTCTGAGGTACATACGTTTTCAGGCATAATGATAATTTTCGGCATTTCTGCTTCGTCCTGGCGCTGTTCCTCGTACAAGCATTCGGCTCCATCCCAGAGTTGAAGAATTGAATTTTCAAAAGTTTTTGAAAATATTTCCGTCGTGTCTTCCACTGTATGTTGACGGTCTTGCTCATCTGCGGACACAATCGTATCATGTAAATTGAGTATCTGAACGGTAGAAGTTGACAGTTGCTTTTCTAAGGGGACAAAGCTGTACTCAATCGGTTTTTGACGAATTGTCAGATGGAAGAGTTGCTGATCCTCAAAACCAACTTGCGCTCTTTTCAACGGCACGTTCAAAATATCTTTAATGGTACTGGCGTCATAAAATTTAGTGTCCAACTGTCTTATGGCAGCGTGGAGAAGCGACCGGGGTTCGCGGGTGTACATTTCCCCCAAGTTGTATTGACTAATCGGCGGAACCTGAACTTCCGCTGTATTCTCGCAGACTTGCAGGTCATTGTGCTTGTGGCACACACTTGCATGAAGAATATTTTGACCCGCTGACGCCCGCAATTTCATGGTAGATAGCATCGGGTCTGACGAAGGTCGTCCGCTTAATCGGGTGGCAACATCAGTCGATTTAAGTTCCAGTGAGTGGTGTCGACAGCGGGATTTAAGAACGAAAAATAGTTCTGCATGAGCTTGGGAATATTCCTCGCTGGTCGATGAGTCGAAACTGTGATCGGTGCTGGGGCCTGTCTCCTCCAAGAAGGATGAGGAGGGGGAGGATGAGGAGGAGGAGGTTGAGCATCTGCTCGATTCTTGCCTTATCTCCTCATCGACTTCTGTGATTGGTGCAAAGGTCTGATATTCGACCCCATAAGCTTCGACCCCTTCCACCAACTCATCCTCATCCTGGAGATAGGGCAGCTGCATCGGACCCCAGGTATCTGCATACACGTCACCATAGTAACTTGGGTCATAGTCGCGAAAGGAGCCATACAGTTTCTGCTCATAAGCAATAGAAATGGGCCGAACAGGATCCGCGGAATTTTGGAGCTGGTTGAGGAAGAGTGACTTGACGCCTTCGGTGTCCGGTTGGTCGAGGCACTCACTGTCGCTGCAGACGCTATCCTCAGGAATGGCCAAGGTCTTCTGCCGCTGCTGGACGTCCGCAGCCGCAATCTGGGATTGGTTTAAATTGCTGTATGATAAATTTCCATCGGGCCAGCCTTTCGGACTGTCAACTGTGATGGTCGGCAGCTGCAGTTTTATGGGAGAATGACCTATGAAAACAGTAGAAAAGGCTTTTTAACGGTTTCAGTTAAACTGAACGCTCAAAAGTGACATCGGACCCTTATTAAAGTAGCCTACTGAGTTTATTGTCTCTTTTATTGGTCTATAGGAAAGCTGGGAGAATTAACCCTGCTTTTATTCTTCGGATGAGATTCGCTACCTAGCATTGCAGAAGATTCATAGAATAGTCTGAAAAGCTTACCTTATCTGCCTAAAACAGTAAGAGCCTATGAAGGGCAACATTTTTTATGGGCAACCAGTCATGATATTCATTAAAAATACTGTTGACTCCGTTGTCCTAAGGAGTTAAGGGGACAGAAAATCACGAAATATCAGGATTCATCCTTGCATTCCGACGCCTGCCATTAGAAGCGAATAGGTGAGTTCTACGAATCAGTTCAGAATACGAACATACAACAACTGAAAAAAGAGCTTATTTGATTGAAGTTTTGAATTTTCACTCTTATTCGTTATCTAAGACAGTCAGAGTTGCTCCTCGTGACTCTGTAACCATCTTCAATGCCTGTATCCGATGATGGGTTCGAGTGAGAATCCGAAGCCTCATGCCAATAGTCTTTGGCAGGTCGCTAACGATGACCACCTTAACAGGAAATGGGAACAGGTAACGCAAGCAATACATGTGAAAATGCGTAAAATTCCGAAAAAATTTAGGTTGAGGATTAAGGTGCGAGTTAGGGTTAAGTAAAGGGCTATGCGTCAAATTTAAGATTATGGTCAGAGTTGGGAATAAAGTCAGGAGTGTAGTAAAGGTTTTAGTTTGGGTTCACGATATATGTAGGGCTTAGATTTATTTTAGGGTTGGGGATTTATGACAAAAGTTAAAGTAAACTTTTATGCAAAGGTTAGTTTTGGGGTCTAATGGGAATGCTCATTCTCACGATGAGTCATCCCACAGAAATGCACCTGTGCGTGCGTTTCGCACGCTGCATGCCACGAAAGATGCTCGACAATTTTTCGCATTAACTGTGGCCACAGAGATCTCGTCAGAACTGAACGATCCATGTCTGCGAGAATTTGGCTCAGCTCTTATCTCTCTTCCTCTTAAAGCTGATTTTAGAGAATATACGTAAGCTGGACGAAAGGCTATAACTGCATTCAGCTTTTCCTGAAACTTTTGTTTAAATATAAATTTGCTAGCTGATCGTGTTCTCTTGCTCTCCCGCGTTGGCGTTGGGAAAACCGACGATTATGCATACACTTTGTGCGTCATTTAAGTACCAGACCGCGTCATAACAATTTGGTCACGTAGTTTTTCACTTACGATGACTGACAATAACGCGTACTTGAAGCAGATGTTGCACCAGCAATTGATGCTAATGGAGGCCCTTCACCGTTATGTTATTTAGCTCATCCATGGGCCAATCGAATGCAACTGGTTTTTCAAAATCCATACATCCCATTGCCGGCAGCATGGCTGACTTCCTGTATGACTCGCATGCCCACATCACCTTTGATTCCTGGTACAAACGATACGAGGCCTTGTTCTCTGTCGATCTGCTTGCCCATGACGATGCATGGAAGGTGCGACTCCTACTTCGCCAACTGGGCCCTGCCGAGCACGAAAGTTATGCTAACTTTCTCCTTCTCAAGAACCCACGAGAAATCACCTTCGTGGACACGTTAAAGACGTCGTCACAGCTTTTTGGTGAGCATTCGTCCCTGTTCAACACTCGATTCCAAACGGGAATCCGACGATTTCATCACGTACGCGGGCATTGTCAATCGCGAGTGTTGGCGTTTTCAGCTCGGTTCTCTCACATAAGACCAGTTTAAATGCCTCATATTTATCTGTGGCCTCCAGTCCTCCAAGCATGCTGACATCCGGGCACGTCTCCTATCCCAAGTGCAACTGAACCGCACATTCACACTGAAAGAACTAGCTGCGGAGTGTCAAGTGTTGATAAACCTCAAATACGATTCCGATATGAGTCAAGGTGTTTCCACTTCTTGCTCAGTCCATACGATTGCAGCAACAAAGCCATATCCCATAATTTAGCTCAAACAAGCATCCAAGGCGAAAACACCGCCATCTCCTTGCACTGTGGCACGTGATATTTCTATCGGGATTGCACATTCCGCCAACATCGTTGACCAAGCTGTAACCAGGTTATGCCAAACACCATCAACTACGGAAAGGAAGGCTGCCCCCGCCACTTCCAACTCCAAACGCCGTTTCTGTCCCAAACGCAAGCCTAAAACCCAGTCCATTGGCAATTCTCTGAGCCTGTGAGCCACTTTCCAACTCAATGTGGCTGATCGCAGAGATTTTGTTGATATTTTGCTCAATGGTCACGCAGTCTACCTACAGTCTACCTACACTGCTTCAGACATCACTATCATCTCTGAGAGACTGTGGCAGTCACTTGGTAGCCCCACGATGCAACAGACTACCCAGTCCGCCACAAACGCGTGTGGTGGTCTCGTCAGGCTGATGGGGCAACTGTACTGCCGTGTGTCTTTCCGCGGCACAACCATCTGCTACGTTAGCAAGTTCAAGCTCGAACTTCTTGGTCCAGACTGCATTGAACAGCTTGGTTTGCTCGACATGCCGCTCAGCATTGTTTGCAGTCAGCTGCAGATTCCTGCCATGCCCACAGACCCCCCCAAGGACATTCTCGAACGGTTCGCTTCAGTGTTTCAAGACGGCCTGGGTCGTTGCACATACACTCAAGTCGTGCTGCACCTGCGTCCTTAAAGTCAACCAGTCTTCCGTCTGAAGAGCCCAGTTCCCTATGCATCCTTGAATCTTGTCGACGTTGCACTGAATCGTCCAAAGGAATTGAAAGTTGTGACACCTGCGTCCTACTCCGCCTGGGCTGATCAAATCTTTGTGGTTGAAAAGCCGAATGGCTCGATCCGTAATTGTGCTAACTTTTCCACTGGTCGCAATGCCGCCCTGACTACGAACCGCTATCGTCTGCCGGTCTCTGCTGATCTGTTCACCCTGCTGAATGGTGACACTTGCTTTACAAAGTTAGACCTGACCGATGCGTACTTGCAGCTCGAAATCACTCCAGAGTTGCATGAATTGTTGACGATTAAACACTCACCATGGTCTGTTCCAATACACCAGGCTGTCCTTCGGTGTCAAGACCACCCCAGCTCTGTTTCAGCAAACGATGTACGCAATGCTCTCCGGCATTCCGGGTACATATGGGTACCTGGACGACATTATCATCATGGGTTGCTTCCCTACTGAACTTTAAGATCAAGTGTGTGCAGTACTCGAACGCGTACAGGAATATGGCTTCAACCTGATGGCTGACAAGTGCATATTCTTCCTCGAGTCAATCAAGTACCTCGGATTCAGATCGGACAGCTTCTGGTCACCATCCAGATCCCGAAAATATTCGTGCCATCCAACGAATGCCTGCAGCCAAGGGTTTATCAAAGCTTCGGTCATTCCTTGGCCTGATCAGCTAATACAGCGCCTTCCTACCGTCGATAAATGACTTTCGAACCCCACTCAACCGTCTGCTGCAGAAGGATGCTCCCTGGTGCCGGTCCTCCGACTGTGAAAAGGCCTTTTTCTAGCTCAAGTTTATGCTGAATTCAGATCTGCTGCTCACGCACTATGACCCGACTCTGCCGATCATCGTTGCTGCAGACGCATCCAATCATGGGGTTGGTGCTGTCATCTCGCATACTTTTCACGATTTGTCTGAATAGGCGATCATGCACGCAACCAGCGCGTTAACTCTTGAGGAGAAAAAAATATGGCCAAATCGAGAAAAAGGCATTTGCCATCTTCGCCGTCAAGAAGTCCCAAAAGCTGTTGCATAGTCGTCAGTTCACGTTGTTGACAGACCATAAACCGTTGCTGTCAGTCATCGGTTCGAAGAAGGGCATTCCGGTCTATTCAGCCAGTGGACTTCAACGATGGGCAACTATTCTTCGCGGTTACTCCTTTGATACTCACTGCTGCCGCTCTACCAAATTTGGTCAGGCTGACGTCCTATCCCACCTCACATGCAATCATCATAAAACTAAGGAAGACACCGTGATTACTGCCATTTCAATTGAGGACGATTTGTGCCGTCAACTTTCAGACCCCATGCGAGGCATACCTGTCACTGCCGCCGATATCTGGCGCGCTACCGAAGAGGATCATACTATCCGTCAAGCTATCACCTACGGGCAGACAAGGTGGCCACCCACTGCCCTCACTGGCGATCATCACCAGTTTTTTCTGCGCCGAGCATCGCTATCAGTGGTTGATTCTCACCTTATGTTTGCAGACCCTGTGGTGATTCCTTTTTTACTTCGGCCTGTTGTCCTACGGCAGTTTCATGCTGCTCATCCTGGTATCAGTTGAATGAATTTCATCACTCGCAGTTTTGTCTTCTACCGAATATGGACGGGGACATCAGAGACCTCTTTTGACGCTGTCCCTGTTGTCAGCAAGCTGCCAAGATGCCGTCTCGTCAATCCCCAGTGCAATGGCAAACACCGGATAGGCCTTGGTCAGGTTTGCATGTCGATTTCGCTGGCCCATTTGATGGCTTACCATACCTAATCTTGGTCGAAGCCTACTCAAAGTGGCCCGAATCGCTGAATCCGGCAACGACACCTGCCACTATTTCTGTCCTACGACGCATTTTCAGCCAACACGGCCTACCGGATGTTCTTGTTTCAGATAATGGTTCCCAATATACCTAATCGGCATTTGAGGATTTCTGCCGCCAGCACAACATCCAGCATCCTCGTTTTCCTCACTACCAACCTCAGTCTAACGGTCAGGTGAGCGTTTTGTTGACACATTCAAGAGAGTCCTCTGGAAAGCTCGTGGGGAGAGGACCACGGATGAGATCATCCAGGCATTCCTGTCTTCTTAACGGACTACTCCGAACCCGAGGTTTCCCGGTGGTGTTTCTCTGGCTGAGGCCTTGATGGGTCGAAAACTACGCACAAATTTCCATGCACTGGTTCCTACCAATGTACCGTCCGCGCAGCTAACTTAATCTGTCTCTCGCAGCAAGATTCTCATCGGAACGCCCGTCTTCGTTCGCGATTATCGAGCTGGTTTTCCGAACCGGATTGAGACGACCGTAGCAGCGCACAGAGGCAGCATGTTGTTCGACGTCTACGTGCGTGACGACACCTGGGTTCGTCACCAAAATCAGATTTGTCGGTGACATTGCAGTAAACCAACTGAGCCCGAGTCATTGTCATCACTCCCTCTCGACATCCTGCTGGATACTTTCGCCATTCCGACCGATCACCCTGTCTCCAAACCCAACGCTGCATCTCCTTCAGATGTACCAACTTCAGTATCAGTTGCTGGCTCCACCCTTTGAGAACGCAAACTGCTCCGAAGACGCCGGACAAGCCGAGTGCGCCGAACAACTCTGCCAATAAAAGCCAAACCGCGTCAGAAGCGGTACGGACCTACTTGAATGGGGGGTTTTGGGTATGCTCATTCCCACGATTAGACATCCCACATCCCACTTGAATGGGGGGTTTGTGTATGCTCATTCCCACGATGAGTCATCCACGATGAGTCATCCCACGATGAGTCATCCCACATCCCACTTGAATGGGGGGTTTTGGGTATGCTCATTCCCACGATGAGTCATCTACGATGAGTCATCCACGATGAGTCATCCACGATGAGTCATCCACGATGAGTTATCCCACGATGAATCATCCCACATCCCACTTGAATGGGAGGTTTTGGGTATGCTCATCCCCACGATGAGTCATCTCACAGAAATGCACCTGCGCGCGCGTTTCTCACGCTGCGCGCCACGAACTATGCTCGGCAATGTTCTGCATTGACTGTGGCCACAGAGCTCTCGTCAGATCTGATCGATCCATGTCTACGATAAATTTGCTCAGTTTTTTTCTATCCTGCATCAAATAATGTCCTTATGAGATTTGTTCCTGAACCATTGGAGAATTTTTAAAGTCACAGAAATAGGAACTGCGTCAGCAATATAGGTTGCCTAGCGCTAAATTCCAGGAAGGCTGCCTATTCCCGTGCTCATACCCGAAAAATACACCTAAACCAAACATTACCCTGAAACTTAACACTTAGCATAGCCTTAACTTTACCCTTATATTAATTACCGTGGAATTTAGTGAGGGACCATTCATATTAAAAGGGTTAATATTCTAGTGTCTTACCGAGCATTTTTTATATCTTTAAGGCATTTTTTGTCACTCGCATCACGTTTCATGCAGACAGACTCCCTCCAACTTATTTGTTTTACTCACGCAGTATAATAAGTTGTTTATTACAACGAAAATAGGAGTTCATACGGAAAAACCTTGCGTTGTTACCTCGGTGTCCCCTAACCCATCATCAATGTAGAGGAAGGAATCTACCGGCAATAACACGGTAGACTGGGATAGTTATTATGCGAGATATGATTGATACAACTGTTTATCGATCGGCACCGACGGCTCCGTGGACAAATTGATATCGTTCTGGAATTAATAATGTTCGATGAACAAAAAATCGTTGTTCGAATTCTAAGGCACCCAAAGCATGTGGTCATAAAAGACTGACTGTTTTCCATTCTGCACCGTTACTGGATGCAAAATGCGGTTAGAAAGAGGGCCTTAGCTCAACAGATCTTGCAAATTCTGTAACCTTTTTTTAATAAAGTGCAGTTCAGTATAGGGTTTTCATTAATATAGCAGCCTGTTCATCTCAGGAAATGTCAACCAAAATTCTGATTTATGTTTTCATTATGAATATACTTCAGTAGAGTTGTTATGTATAATAGTGTCCGAACAATTTCCTTCACTTCAGGAAGCTGGCTTTTAAATTAACTCCCTTGCAGCCATCTCTATGAACAACAAACGGAAAAAAATAACAGTTGTATACATGTTTTCCAATGAATTTCAGTAGTCTTATAAATCCAAATGAATACGATATTCTTCCTTCTGGTAGCAACTTATGTTTTCTTTAAATTTTATAATTTAAGAAAGTGTTATTAACATGTTTAAAAATGGGTCTATTTATGAGATTTCTAGACTGTGCACGTTTCATTAGTAGCTATGGCAGAGGGCGTTCACCGATCGCATTACATGACCCACGTGTCTCATTGCGCCTTTGAACTCCATTCAGAGCCACATATGCAAATGCCAAATGATTAATAAAACATGCAGAGTAGAACGTACAAAAACAGTGGTTAATGCTTCGGAATTCTAACCAACTAAATCCACTGACAAAAGCGAACAGGTGAGTTCACGGAAGTAGTTCAGAAGAAGAAAAGGCAACCACTAGAACACGGTGTTTATTGGCCTGACAATTTTGATTCTCTTTCAGATACAATTGCAGAAAATGGTACTTTGGGCACAAGTTGCGCAGTATGTATAGGGCGTGGTTGCCAAGCCTAATATCACTGGCAGTCCTCAATTTCCTCACTGGTGTTTGTAGTTGATGCGATTATCGCTTCTTGGTCCCTTACCTCAGTCGTTTATATCTGTGATTTCATCACATTTATCGATTACTCGGCCATTTGGCTCGCTGTCACCGGGACTACTGGTCGCCCGCATCCACGCCACGTGATTAGCAATTTCGCCCAGACAAAATTGCAACACAGAATATGGAGCCGCGAGTTCATTGCACTTATTAATCGACTACAGGCCAGTGAGGAGGAAATACACTACCGCTCAAGTCACGGCTCATGCGACAGGACCCGGCAGCACGTTCATCTTTGATGAGGTCGAAATTTTCACAGGGGCTGACAACCGCGTGAGCCGTTAACTGCTTGAGTCGATTAATGAGCGCAGTGATCTTGCGGCTCCATATTCTGTGTCGCTTTTTTGTCTAGGCAAAATTGCAAGCCACGCGTGGTGGATGCGGGTGACAGCGAGTCAAATTACCGAGTAATTGTCGTGCTAGGAATCAACAGCGGTGATGTTATCGTGGCAATTAACGACTCGGTATGGAGCAAGAACCAATCATCGCATCAACTACGAATCAAAGCGATAGTAGGCCTGTTGTCGCCTAGCCACCACGTCCTATAAATACTGCGCAAGTTGTGCCCCAAGTACCCTTTTCTGCTATTGTCTCTGATGATGTGTTCGAGAGAGAATCCGAAACGTCAGGTCAATAAACACTATGTTCCAGTGATTGGCTCTTCTTTTTCTTAAATAAACACCGATACAAGCCCCAGGCATTGTAAAAGTGGGGTTCAGTTTTAATTGCTGACGACAGCTCGTAATCCAGATATGGACATTTCAGTCACCCTTGACTTTGTCGGTTATACCTTTCTGCCTCTAATGTATGTTTAAATACACTGAACGTTGGACGTGCATCTGACTGATTTGAATTCATATTGATCGGGTCAAGAAGGATGAAAGTTCTAAACTAAAGTCCCGAACAATGTTTTGGTTACGTAGAAATGATTTTGGTACTGCTCTTCTGCGCATAAATATCTATATGTAACTTAACAGCTGTTCTCTTTGTTCATCCTGTCACGTTATAGTTGCGTGTATATTGGAAAATGTTAACAAGAGATGCGCCGATATAGCCACTCAGCTCATTTGCGCATTGCTTTACTCATCTGTTTTGACCTGTCAAGTAGCCAACGTTCCTATGTGAGTGCTAATTGTACTGATCTGTTTAACAATAATGGATAAATAAGCACACCAACTAAGCTGCTCCAACTAACCATAGTAAACTCTGTCCGGACTGATTGGTTATCTTACAATTTGTTGACTGTGTTTGGTTAGAAGAGAGCCCCATCAAAACCCAGTGATTTACACTTTCGGAAATAAGTCAAAATAATGCTCTCCAATGGCTGATCTTGCAGATTCCCTTGGAAAATCTCTCGACGGTTTTCAGTCACTTGGCCCTCGAGATTATACAGCCAGAGCACTGTCTCGCTGTCAGCGCCGTTGTTTATAAAAAAACACGTCAGACTAACAATGCACCCTAAGAGCCGCTGCATATGAAAATTCGAGGTCACCAAACCTTGAATGCTGGTTCTCTGTGTATCAAGTCAAGCATGAAATGAGTTGCGCCACTGAGTAAGGTCATCCCAATGTGATCCGAAACGTTCAAATCGAACTGACCAATTCTTACTCCAGAGCAATATGGAACCTACCTTTACATCCGTTTTAGTTGAGTTTGACTCACAGTTAATTATAGTCTGTGATTTAATGATGGATTACTTTTGAAGGAAAATTAGGCAATACTGCACACCACCGTCTCACTTTCAACTTCCGAAATCTCCACATCACATTAAAATTCCATTGAATGGGGTAAGGTAGGGCTGCAACTCTTCCGGAACAGAATTGGAAAACTTGGTTTGCAATGCATACAATTAATACAGAGCGTAAGAACACATAGAGGGCCGAATTACATGAAGTAGTATTTCAGTAAGTGCCGGAGACTAGATGGTACCCTAAACATGCCATAATCACAGTGAAAATGGTGATGTCAGGTTCCTGTAAGAAAACAATACTTTGAAGTCTAAAAACATGACCGGTGTATTAAAAGGCCCATGTAGACAAAACGCATCCATCAAAAGACCTCACAAATTCGATCACCTTAGCTGTTTTACTGCCTAGAGTACCGATTTCGTTCTTTAGGTAAGATAACGTGCTGGCCGTGAATAAGCAGATTAAAATTTCAAGCGGTATTGAATTTGCAGATGAAGAAATGCAGTGGAGGATTAAGACTTTAATAAACTGCTTTCTTTGTGCTCATCCCTATCAACAGGTTTAGCAGGAGATATTGTGATGGGTCTCTTAAAAGCGGGCGGCATCCCACTGGGAGTGGGAATGTCATAAAGTCTACATTAAAAAGGAGACACAACAGTCTACCTTATCGGTTTTTTAGCGGATCATGATATTCCGTCATTTGGCAACCTTCCATGTCGCGGATCTACTGGAAGCGATAAACGAAGGCATATTATATAATGTATGCTGACAAGTATTCTTCGAGTGCTGTCGCAATCTCTCTTCTCTTTCCATGCACAAATCAATAGTCCAAGTCAGTCTATCAAATGCTGATCTCAGAGGGAGATAGAGAGGGAGAGAGAGATGACAGTGACCAACAAAGCTAGGCATGCAGTCTCCTCGTGCCACACAGACACTACGAAAGTTCCACCGTCGTATTTCAACGATGTCCACCATATGCTCCACAGGGACGGTGACTTGCGTGTGATTTAGTTTAAAGTGATAGTAGACTTGCGCTGCATCTACCGCACTCTCTCCTCCTCCCCCAACTGAGCACAGTTTCATGAAAAAGTCAATAATACCGGAGATGTGAAAGGGCGCAGGTGGCTGGCGCGGCCGTAGCCGCCCCTGGGCGTACAACCACACCTGGCTCGGATCCCACGGAGTGCGAGTGCTATAAAAGCCACACTAAGAAGGAGCCATTACAGCCTGACTCTCAGTCTGCCAGTCAGCCACTCCACACAAAACACACATTAAGCTGACCACGTGGTCCGAGTTATCCCGTCAGTTGGCAACCTTCCAAGCCACGGCTTTTAGCGCACCGTGATAGTTCCAAGCGCTTCAGATTGTTTATAGTGAGGAACATGCGCTGAGCCGTCGACTTCACTCCCTTCCCCACCCCCACAGTCAAACCACTGTCCAAGCCGGTCAGTTGTCTGATGCGGAAGTGGGCGCAGCTGCTGGTGACCTCGTCTACGTGTACTACGTGCGCGACATGGCCCCCAAACACGAGCACCAGGATTTCACACAACAGGGGGTTGAACGGTGTACATCTCACATGTGTGATATAGCCAGAGGTCATGTTAAGAATGAGCCATCGCAGCCTGACTCTCAGACCATCAGTTAACCACTCCACATAACACACATTGGACTGACTGCGAGGTCACACACACATACGACCAGGCCTCTCAAAAATCACACTTGGATTTCAAACGAAAGGATATACAACTCCGATCTGACATGTGTGAAAGTGTAATACAGGCTGCAAAGAGAAGGAGACGAAGTACACGATTCCTTACTTATGCTGGACTATTAGGGGCGTGTTTGTCTGCGGTGGGTGCTTGCGAAGAGATGTAGGTAATGTGGTTGTGTGATCAGCTGAGATAAATGCGATGGGTGCCTGATGGAGCTCCAGGCATCGGTTTATCAATCACTTCGTGACTGACTGTCCTAGACCAGGTATTTCAATCACCTCAATATGTGAGCTTTTTATTAGTGTCCTTTTGGCCGGCAGCAACCATGACACTCTGTAAAAATGACGAATTATTTATATGCATTTTCTCTCATTGATTTCCGATTGTGCTATGTTTTTGAGAACATACAAAACAATAATTTCTTGTTCCTTTTGGTATTAAATTACTTCTTCCTTACACGTTAATCTCGAGAGGGGTTATCTCGTGGTTAAATAAATTTATAATTATGGGATTTTCTAAGAGGAAGTTTTGACCATTAATAATGCATCGTGTCTGTACATTTTTAACGTACATGGTTCAAATCCACTGCAGAACATTCTTTATAGGGTAAACAATTTTGATGTTCCTTCTACGGACAAAATATGGCTTGCTGTCTGTAGACCCTACAGGCAAGCGTAACAGCAACAGAGGTCAAAATTATTTAGAAGTCACACATTTTTAAAACCGAAAGTTGCATCAGCTTTAATTATAAACTTATTAAATACATCCTTTTCTATTAAATAGGAAGATTAAAAGATACGCTTGCAGAGTTTCTATAGCATATATATATATATAGGAAATATAAAGCTGTAAAATTAATGGGAACATTTCATTCTTATTAAACAGTCGATTTTTTACTTTGTGAACATTTCTAGGTGGATGAAAAAAAGAAACCAAATGACGAGAATCTGACGCGACCAAAAGGACCTGGAAACATCTACACACGATAATTAATAATAAAAAACCCCCAAGTAATATGTTCTTATTGAATTCGCGAGAAGAATTTAGGTGAATATTTCATGACGTAGCACATCCACCGCATATCCGTTTCGTAGGATCGTGTTACAGGACATTTTCCCCCCATTGCAAGAAGGTTGTGCGAAAAAAGGTAAGATATGGTGAAATGACCAGTTTTGGCTTATGTAGTTTCACCAGCCAGCCAAATGCAACCACATCATTGGAGCACCCTCATTTAAACTCGAGATCTTTGGGTTTTGAACCCGCCATCCCTCTCAAATTTACTGGTTCCCAGGGAAACCTACAGGAAAACAGGCTTAGGATTCATTTTTATAACGACAAGACCATTCCCGGGTGGCAGCAGGTAGACACGGTCGCTATGGTATACAACACTTCGAAGCGCGTTCACAAGTGAGTGGGGCCCCAAAACATTTAACGGGTTTTTCTGAGTGGGAGCCGAGTCTTTTATGCATGTGAGTTTGTGAGAGAGAGAGAGAGAGAGAGAGAGAGAGAGAGAGAGAGAGAGAGAGAGAGAGAGAGAGAGAGAGAGAGTCATAAAACGGCGCATTAAGAATGGATCATCACAAAATAACACTTAGTTCTCAGATTAAACGAGTTATTCCGCGAGCTTGATACCTACCGATTCACAAATCAACTATTTATGATAAGTGTCAACCCGTCTAATTTATTTAAGTGAAAAGTGGATTAATGGACTAATAGTATGGATTCCCTAGTGCCAGCCTCAATCCCTTTCTAATGTTCCTGTCGGCTTTCTGGACCTGTGTTACGGAGACGGGACCAGCAGTTGAGTCGGGGCCCAAGGCGGAAACGCCGAAATAGGCCAAGCCGGCTGAGAAAAGGCGCAGCAACCAGACAACCAATCAGTATGCGCCACTGCACCGAGCACGCGTCAAGCCCCCACGCACGCGTGCGGCGCAAATTCGAGAAGTTTCCGCGAGGCGTTTTCCAGCATAAGAGGCGACCAATCAATGCGAGCCACGTTGCAGGCCAGAAAGTTCCAGAACGCTCTCCGTCACGATTGGTCGGAATGTTCGGAACCCCGAGAACTCAATAAATAGATGAGAGTTGGTGAGCTTGAGATCTGCCGTTTTCTGTCGGCCCAGAATAGTGTTTTTTCAGAAACCGGCTTTACGTTCTCTATCACACCCGTCAGGATATAACAAACTGGCGACGCCGATGTCCGAACTAATGATTACAGCAGAACAAATGCAGCAGTTACTCGACGCACAATGGGCCAGTTTTGCGGCTCTGTTTTCAGAAACGCAAAAAAGTTGGACTCTGGCTGGGAAGAACAACCGAAAAGAAATTGAAGATCGGATCACAGAATTTAATTACGATCCCGACGGCGGCGTCAAATTTGAAGTTTGGTACCGAAAATATGCACTTCTATTTGAGGAGCAAGGCTCAAATATGGAGGAAGGTAGGCCAGCGCGAACATGAGTGGTGCGTGATGTTTATTTTGCACAAAAAAGCCGGTGGATATTTCCTTTGAGGAAACGGTTAAGAATTTGAAATCGTTGTTTAGTTTCTCAAAGTCCTTATTCAATCGACGTTACCAGTGCTTTAACATAGAACGGCAGCCTCACGAAGACTATTTTGACCTAGCTGGCCGATTGAATGATGCCTATCATCAAGCAGACCTAGAACAGGCCACTAGTCTGCAGAGAAAGGCACTCATTTTGATTAAAGCACTAACTCTGCCGGAGGATACTGACGTCCACACACGATTGCTCACTCAGACAGCCGAGATGACTGTGCAACAACTAGCAGAGGAGTATGTCCGGATCATGAATATCAAAAACAACACTAGGCAGATCGGTGACGTTAACATCCAACCTGTGCATGTTTTTGAAACGAAAGCGAGCAGAACGAAGGAGAACACTAGATTTTGAAAGGACACCAAAGACGGCTTGCTGGCAGTATGACGGGTGGCATTTTATGTCAAATTGTCCATATCGCACGAGAAGGTGTTACAAGTGTTCGCGGGTAGGTCACAAAGCGACACACTGTCGCACAAAACAATCGAGTCCAGAAAAGAGATAAAATGTTATTGCGCAGCGCGATTCCCTAGTGCTTAGTTGCAAAGACAGAAAATACCTGACAGTTAGTATTGATGGACAACCCACTAGGCTGCAGGTCGTCACAGCTTCAGACCTCACGATAATCAGCATAGCCATGTGGAAGGCTCTTGGGTCGCCTGAACTGAAAACAACAGCCGTTCGTACCTGGGTATCAAATAACACACAAATGCAATTTGAGGGTGTTTTCCAGGCCACTATAGTTTTCGAGGACAAAGCTTGTCTCGCTGACATTAACGTCTCTAAGTCCGAAAACAATCTGCTTGGCAACAAGACCATCTCACAATTGGGTGTCACAATTGGAGTCAACCATTCCAGGAGATATGCTGCGCTGTGAACATAACGGAAGAGGACCTGAAGAAAAAGTATGCCGAACGCATGGAGATGTCAGTCGGAACGTGCACAAAAACTAAAATTAGTTTCAGGGTGAAGCCAAGGAGGAAGCCAGTATTCAAACAGAGTCGAAGCGTTCCATTTGCAGTACAATCAGTGGTTAAGGAAGAACTGGAACGTTTACAGCAGAATGGCATTAACTGCCAAACGAACTATTCAGCGTGGGCAGCCCCGATAGTGGTGGTATAGAAGCCTAACAGGAGAATAAGGTTGTGTGAAAATTATTCAACTGGGTTGAACGACGATTTAGAAGACTTTCATTACCCTCTGCCAGCTGTAGATCACATTTTTGTGACGTTGAATAGAGGAAAAGTTTTCGCAAGGATTAATCTTTCTGCGGCATATCTACAGCTACCGGTTAATGAGGCCGCGAAGAAGATGTTGACAATTAATACACTTAAGGGTCTATTCAAATATACTCGTCTCAAATATGGCGTTAAAACGGCACCCAGTATATTCCAGCAGCTTTTGGACACCATGCTAACAAATATCCCTGGGACTGTTGCTTACTTGGATGAAATTTTGGTCATCGGTCGTGAAGAGATGCTTCGGAAACTCGATAAGTTCATGAAAAATCTTATTGATTATGGCCTGAAAATCAATCCACTTTGGATTTGCGGTAAGTGAGGCAGGACGCTCAACAGATCCAGAGAGAGTTACAGCATTCAAGAATGTGAAGATGCCAAGGATCATTTATAGGCTTGGTCAGTTAAAACTTGCCATTTATTGCAGGGCTGCAGGCGACTGCTTTGAAAAGATGCAAAAGTTGACTTTTCCGCAGACTGTCAGGAAGCGTTTGACATTATCAAGGTGAAGATTATTAAGTCAACTGTGCTCTCACATTTCGGAGCCGATAAAGAAACAATCGTCCTGGCGGATGCATCTGAGTATGGGTTAGGCGGCGTTCTCCTTCAGAAGGATTTGGACGGAAAAATCTTGGCCTTAATGCATGTCACCAGAGCACTCACAAAGACAGAAAGAAACTACATTCGAATCGAGAAAGAGGCCCTGGCAATCATCTTTGCAGTACAGAAATGTCATCAGTTCATTTACGGTAGAGATTTTGTCCTCCACACAGATCATCAACCACTTAAGTTTTTGTTGGGCACAAATCGTGGCATGCCCCATTACGCGCCGAAGAGGATACAACGGCAAAGTACCATCCTCTTGAGTTATGACTTCACAATTCAATACGTGCCCACTCGGAAGTTCGGGGCTCCAGATGCTTTATCCCGACTGAGCGTAAGTGACGAAAATCCGGAATATGTGGTGGTCGCAAGCACTTTGATACAAGGCGACGAAGAATTTACAGGCGTCATACGGCAGGTACCCATCACAGCCGAACATATCAAAGCAACCAATACAGCAGACCCACTATTACGCCAGGTTAATGCGTTTTTTCGGAACGGTTGGCCCAATGAAGATAAGGTACACCCAGCTATAAGGCCCTTCAAGAACCGGAAGGAGCAGTTGTACATTACTGAAGAATGTATAATGTATGATGGTAGAGGGGTGATTCCAGCCAGACATAAGCAACAAGTTTTACGTGAACTTCATGCTGGACACCAGGGTATGACTCGTATGAAACAACTCGCCAGGAATTGATAACGATGTTGAATCTTTCGTTCGAAGTTGTGATATAGCCACCCCAGATCGTGATTCAGTTGATGGGACTTGAACCGATATACTCAAGAGCCACAAACTGTTGCGTTCATTGTTCACCGGACCGCAATCTCTTAACAAATGCAGTGAGTTCCTGCCTCCAACTGTTGTGAAGAAACTTTGCCCATACAGATTAGACAATTGAGGAGCCTGTGGCCTCCCCAGTTCCTCAAACAACTTCTCGTGATTCAAAGTACCAAGAATTAACGCTGCAATTTATCAGCTTCGCCATCAGTGAGCAACTTGAAATTTGCTAATTATGCTTGGTATATGGTTGCATGGTGACTGCATCATATAAATACTGCAATATTTTGTGTGAAAATAAACTCTCTCTCTATAGAGCTGGGATGAGAGGATCCAGTGACAATTCAAAATGTCAGACGAACGAAAGGTTCTATTTCACGGATCGCGTGTTCATCTTCCAGGTCAGCATAACAAGGAATGTGTATCTATTGTTCTGTATATCTATAGACGATAAAGATTACTGTGGTTTCAGGAAGCGTGAAACTAAAATTTTTAAACCGGTTGGAAAGGTTTATTTGTTTAAATAGTTGGTAAGGAGGTGACTGCAGTGAGTCATGATGCATGAGCCATTCCGTTTTCTCGTCCGTTAACCGCTTCGGTACAGTACCAAGACTTATGCTGTCGAACTGATCAAGATAAGTGTTAAGCGTTCGCAATTGGGCAACATATGAGATCAAATTCATTCAAGGTGGCCAGCTAGGTAAGCTTATTTTTTTGAATTTTATTTGGAATGTTGTAGCAACGTTTCGATGGTTATTTAATGTTTGGTTTTAGCCGCTACAGCTTTCATCCCAATTCCTTCAATATTACCCTGCCTTGTGTGCAAAAATGCAGGTTAACTTATAGGCACTGCAGAAAGATAGTATTTATACAACGAAAGCACAAGAAATCGCTCAAATTAGGCGTGGAATTGTAACAGGTAAAATTGGAGTAGTTTTACCACGACAAGGCGGCTTCTATGAGAGCAGCATGGGTGATTAAATAGTGTGTTTTAAAGTTTTGGAAGGCTTCAAGTGGATTTATAACAGTGAGGTAATAGTCATTCATGTAGGGTCACCGAGCTCACAATAAACCTCATACAACGCTTCTTAAGAGATCATGAACCAGGCACCTTGACATATTTCTTCCTGGAGCGGAAGCAATACTTTGGGTGCGGACTTACCGTTGTCCCACGAACCTGGCTACTGACCATTCAGACCTTAGCATTATAATCAAAGTTTTCAGGCAATTTACGGTTGGCATCTAGCTTTTAAACAGAAAAACATATTCACCTATAGGAAGGCAAGCCATAGTCATTAGGTCTTCAGTGCGCGCGAAGGTATATTTAAGATTAGTGCTTTCAGCTTAACGTTAATTGACCGCCATCTATCATGAAACCGTTTGTTTGATCGGAAAAGATGTTTTAAAATAGACCACACTTCCTGCGTAGGTATTTTATACTTCGTTACTGGAAAAAAACTTTTCAGCCTAGTTTCTCTCGGCCACTTTAGTTGAGCAGACAATTTGACGATTTAAAGCAAAAAACAGGAATGCTTGCAAACAATGCATAAAATAAACGTCCCTACATTATTTTTAAGGTGTCCAAACGCTAGAAAATGTCTTTTTAACGTCATTTCCTTGTGCGGATAACAAACGTGTGACATCTGTATTAATTGATGAAACAAATGGAGCTAACAAATCATCCATCTGACTTTGATTAAGTAAAATTTAATATTAAAATCCAATCCATTTTGACACGTCTTAATGATGAAATGTTCAAAAATTTTATACATTTTGAGAATAGATTTCATTTGCGATGTTTAATAAATGGCTGATTTAGACATGCTCAGATTGTGCTGCGGACGAATAGCAATTCTTTACTTAAATGAATTCAGTAGTATTGCATAGAAGATGGGCTATGTTCTTGTCGAAGTTATTGAAACAACACTTCAAGCTACACTACGTGGAGCATAGAGGCTTCAGCATAGCTAGTCTTTTAAAAAATAATTCAAACACTTTCCATATTTGTATCTCCATCTTAGTCATAAAATGAAGCAAGCTGATCAACCATATTTATTTTTTGAAGATTTCTTAAATATTTCAGCACCATGGCGCGCTTGTTGACGTCAAGAAATTTGCTTTGAAATCAAGGGTCCTGCCTGCGAAGATTCATCTTTTATAGCTTAAAAAAGAGCACTGACAGGAGAAGAACGTCAGTAGCTTTGCATCCTAATCTGCGCATAGGCTAGGCGGAGTGGTAATCCTCATTATTAGCATACCCGGCTGGTGACATAGTCAGCCTTATTCGCCCAACAAAACGTAATCCTTTGCTAAGTCTGCGAAACATTGGGCCAAAAAGTTCTTATGTGACTGAAATCCGCGATTCTTGCAAAAGCGCCTGTAGACACTTTTCATTTAAATGTATTATGCAAAGAGAGACAGGACTATGGAGAATTTTAACAGATGTACGTGTACTCTTGAATTCAGTCTGGAGGTAAGTAATGTCTTCCACTGAAAACAAGGCTGAAAATGCATAAAAATTATTAAGTAAGCTTGCGTAGTTCTGGGTTTCAAGAGTGAGACCTGCAATCAATTCGGTTTTGTCAAACCTGCTGACGTCTTTTAGATAAAAAAAGGTATGGTAACTGTGCCATTTTATTTGCTTTGGAAGTTAAAGTGCAAATTCGAAACATACGCTTTTGGGCTCAAACATAAAATTGGCGAAACTTATATCTGCCGCATTATCCCTCGATATTTCGGTCACGACAGGATGCTGGCTTTTAAATGAAATTCTTTAGAACCACTTTCAAACATGCGGCTCTGGACAAAGGATTTTTAAAGTTGAATGAATTTTCACCAAATAAATGTACGTGGTCTGTTAAATTAAAAATCTAATTTAAATCTCCTTTTTTATACTCTTAGTATATAATTTTACATACGAACCTGATTTACCTTGAACCTTCAGTTTTGCCCCTTGTAAATGGTTGTGGTTAGCATTTGAATATTGACCTTTTGCCAAAATAATCAGCGAAGAGGATAAAATTGTCATTTTTTACTCGTTGGGCGTAACTACTATCTGAAAACTTGACACAAAATCCGATTTTAGGCATGAAATTCCCCAAGCTGAAGGGTTGAGGAGTGGCAAACTGCCCATAACCGGTAGTTTTTTATATGTTCATTGGAATCTTTCCTGTACCTGTCAATGTGCCCTAACAATGCGCTCCTTTGTATATGCCAGCTGACTCGAGGTGCCTGTTTACCAGGCTGCTCGTGTATACATGTGATGGCAGGCTTAAGTCATACGCCACCAAACCGCATCTTGACCAATCACACTAGTAGTTGTTTCAAATGCCACTGGGGCATGGAAGAGGCAGGTAAACGAGAGAATATGTTCGACAACTGACCGAATAGCTCTCTATATTAAGTCAGAATAGCTAAGTTTATAAACACGCGTTAAAATTGTTGACTTAGCAGTAATGCCTTCCAGCTAGGTTAACAACGTTTTTCCAAAATGAGAGTCCGTTTGTAAATACTCCTTCTTCCTGTGGTCCGTATGACTCTACCACGCATTTCCGATAGCAGCCGCCCTTACTGAAGCCTGGTAAGTGTAACGGGGCCAAGCTCAATGTGCCACGCGTAGACGGGTTGTTTAGCTTTTGTCAGCCACCATGACCGCGCCAATTGCACTTGTCCTAAATATATTTTTTTTGTCATTGGAGCTTGGCATGTGTGGAAGAAAATAGTATGATAGGTGCAACAAAAGCCGTCCTGAGTATCGCGTACTTTTCCGCGGATTCGTCCACTAGATATGGCACACTGTAGACATTACCGTTCATGGTGATCGAATTATTTTCTTGTTTCGTTAGCTCATCTTGATATTTTTAGAACCATAAAAATTTAAACAACTGTGACATAAATAACATTTCGCAATCGTGAGCGCAGCTTTATGAATCATACATTTTACATTCAATACTTCTTGTGGAATTTAATTCTCAACATTAATAATGCTTCCGCAATGCCCGCGACTTCAAATGCATCATATATTTTACCAAATAAAAATACAACCTATCCGCAATAAAGTATTTTCCCACGTAAAAATGCGTAACTACTGGTCATACTGCATGTGCTTATGAAACGTGACTGCCAGCCAATGCCATCCCGCGGCTCATGTTATGCTGTTTCTAACCTGCGCTTGTCAACCATTCAAGCCTACTTACCCAGGTTGATAGGTTCCGGACAGTGCTTCACCGCCTTTTTAGTCGTCAGGACAGTGGAAGTGGTCGTTCGGTTGACCAATTCCTTTGAAGATTTGCGCGTTCGATCGAGAAGTTCATCGTAATCGCAGCAGGAATAAGCCCTTTGCATGCGTCTTGAGGACGACAGCTAAAGTGCAGAAAATTATAAATAATCAAAGATCAGGAAACCCTATCTATGAGACATATTTTATGACCAATGCACGCTGAAGGGAACTCTTGTGGGTACAATGAACGAACTTGGTGGTCAAAAATAGTTGAATATATCAGCAGTTTTCTTCCAGAAGTTTCTTTCAGTCTCTAGGTTGTGTAAACACAATTTACCAATGCTCTCAGCTTTGACACTTGATTAAACCCCAGACACCAGTTGGGAGCGAATTCCACTACCTGACATAAATGGACTTGGTAGTACCATTCTCTATAGAAATCGTGGTATGGTCCACAGGTTTGCGCACTTTTTCGGTTGGATTTTTTTCATAGCCAATTGTCACTCGCACCTCAAAAAACGCCTGTAACGGAAGCAGCAAGCTGTTGTTTAGCTTCGAAAAAATTTCTTATTTATTCCAATTTTTAACATTGACCTATCGCAATACTGACAGTCACAGTCCACGATATATCCTACTGGCAGGAACAAAAAGTAGATGAAAAATGCACAGAGAACACTGGTAGACCGAATGAGGAGCCAAATCCATCGCTGGTGCTTAATGCAGCTTTAGAAACATAGGTGAAACTGGTGTCTGGGATTGTAGCTACTACAAACCAACAAGATTACTGTATTCCATCATTACCAAATACATGTTATCCAGCTTGATTAAAGAATGGACATGACCTGGTTATTCCACAGCAATGGATTGTCATCACCACAAAATTTAATTGTAATTTTAGGGTCTGACCATTAAACGTCATGTCATGGCATGACATGTCATGTCCATATATATATATATATATATATATAATATATATATATATATATATATATATATATATATTTATATATATATATTTAAAAGCAAAGACGTTCTTTGGGAAACAATTGGTAACTTTATTATGTAAATTTTTGACGCTGGTACCCCAGGTCGTCGTCAGACTTGTGGATAGTGTGCAAAAAAACAGTTCACATTTAACACGTGCCGGAAAAATCGATATCGCTTAGTCATTCCTGCCAATTGTTGTTATTTGGGGTGAATTTCCATTTTGATTGGCTCTCGCCTCTTCCCGCTTTCTTTCAGATTGCCGTACACATGGTCCATTTCGATGTGTCAGTTAATGCATGAGTTATCTGAGAAAATGGCCTCTAAAAATTATCGGCCTTTCTTAGATGGACAGGAGGCAACAATGCGGGTTTTGTCCCAAGAAAATTTGTGTCCAGTTTCTAGCATATGCATAGAAACTTGTGACAAGTGGTCTAGCCTCCTTTCTGCTAATTGATGTTCATGTATGCGCGTGGAGGCTGACTTTCATGTCTGACCACAGTACACCGCATTGCAGCTGTTACATGGTATCTTGTATACGACTTCTTTTTTATCTGCATAGCCAGCCCTATCCTTAGGGTGTACAAGCTGATTTTGTAGTGTAGTCATTGGTTTGTGCGCCACTTGGATTTGATGTTCCCGCAGGTGCCTTTCAACGAGTTCAGACACATTCTTGATGTACGGAAGTGTTCGCCAGTTCTTTGATTTGGGCACTTGGCCGGAACAATCTAGTTCCCTGTCTTTTCCTTTTTCTTTTAACTTCTGTCGTCTCATGCATCGACGCATAAATTCTCTTGGATAACCATTTCTGCAAAATAGTTTGAATAAATAACTGAGTTCGTTTTGGTAGAGTTCATTATCAGAACAGTGCATTTGAGCTCGATTGAGTAAGCTGTTAAAAGTACTCCGCTTGTGAGCAATAGGGTGGTTGCTCTGGTAAGTCAGGTTAATTTCCGCATAAGCTTCCTTGCGGTACACCGATGTTTGAAATGTCCCGTCAGTCTTTCGCTGTACGAGGACATCAATAAATGGGAGTTTACTGTCAAATTCTCTTTCGAGTTTGAAGGTGATACCTGGCTACGTTGAGTTTATAATGCTATGCAGCCTTTCTAGTTGATCTTATTTAATGATAACAAACGTGTCATCAACTTAGCGTACCCATAATTTTGGGTTAACTAGTGGTAAGGCTGAAGCTTCTAATTTTTGCATAGTTACTTCAGCCAAGAAGCCGGAGATGGGTGAACCCATAGGGGCTCCATTTAACTGTTTGTAGTATCCTTGTGAGAAGGAAAAATTCGGTTCCAGGCATAGATCCAAAAGTTCCAGTTAGATAAATACAGAAACATCCATGCCATAAGACTGCAGTAATTCTTCTGCGTATCGCCTTGCCGAATCTATTGACATGGATGTGAAAAGAGAGACAACATCGAAAGATACCTTTATTTCATCTTCTGCGATCTGGAGTCCTCGCAATTTGTTTAAAAATTCTATAGAGTTTTCGATAGAGGTTTCACAATCCCTTGTCAATGGATGTAACTTTTGGAATAGACACTTCGAAATTTTATTATTGGGTGCACCAATTACTGATACTATCAGTCGTAATGGTACTTCGGCATTGTGAACCTAAGGTTATCCGTAGATTTTAGCTATGGTCGGTTCAGTTTGTCTTAGGGACTTGGCAATATCTTCTGATATTTGCTTCTTCCCTGTAAGACGCTTTAAAAACCCTTTTCAATAGTTGAATTTTGCGTTTTGTAGGATCCGCGTTAAGAGGTTTTATAGGTTGAAATATCTTGTAACAACGACAGCATCTTCTCATCATAGTCCACTTTGTTCAAAAATGGCTGTTGAACCTCCTTTGTCCGCAGGTAGGATGACGATGTTTTTATCGGTTTTTAAAGTTTTTAATGCCTTCTTCTCTTCATGTGATAGGGTTGAAAAAGGATTTCAGTTCCTTAAGGCATGTACAGTGCTATTCCGTATTGTGAAAAGTTCCTCGTCTGTAAAAGATTCTGCTGAAATGACGGACTCCAAATTCGCAAAGAAATCATAGGTATTTTGAATCCGAAAGATTGTATTTCATTCCTTTAGAAAGTATTCGTTCTTCGGTTATTGTGAGGCTTCTGGATGACAAGTTTACAACATTTTTTGACTGATTTTGGTTTGTGTAAAATCTGTGGGAAATAGCCATTCATTTCGTGTCCTAGGCCTCTCTCTTCTTCTGCCGTTCAATGTCGGCAACACAAGTAATCGTCTCATTTAGTGATTGAAATAAGTGTCTAGAAAGTTTATCTCGACAAAACTGCATATTTTGCTCTTTAGAAGTTTTGAATTTCTGTAGTCTGTAGTGGTTATCCAAGAGAATTTATACGTCGATGCATGAGACGACAGAAGTTAAAAGAAAAAGGAAAAGACGAGGAACTAGATTGTTCCGGCCAAGCGCCCAAATCAAAGAACTGGCAAACACTTTCCGTACATTTAGAATGTGTCTGAACTCGTTGAAAGGCACCTGCGGAAACATAAAATCCAAGTGGCGCACAAACCAATGACTACACTACGAAATCAGCTTGTACACCCTAAGGATAGGGTTGGCTATTTAGATAAAAAAGGAGTCGTATACAAGATACCATGTAACAGCTGCAATGCGGTGTACTGTGGTCAGACATGAAAGTCAGCCTCCACGCGCATACATGAACATCAATTAGCAGTAAAGGAGGCTAGACCACTTGTCACAAGTTTCTATGCATATGCTAGAAACTGGACACAAATTTTCTTGGGACAAAACCCGCATTGTTGCCTCCTGTCCATCTAAGAAAGGCCAAGAATTTTTAGAGGCCATTTTCTCAGAAAACTCATGCATTAACTGACACATCGAATTGGACCATGTGTACGGCAATCTGAAAGAAAGCGGGAAGAGGCGAGAGCCAATCAAAATGGAAATTCACCCCAAATGACAACAATTGACAGGAATGACTAAGCGATATCGATTTTTACCGGCACGTGTTAAATGTGAACTGTTTTTGCACACTATCCACAAGTCTGACGTCGACCTGGGATACCAGCGTCAAAATTTTACATAATAAAGTTACCAATTGTTTCCCAAAGAACGTCTTTGCTTCGAATTATACTTCTTGGGAGGCCTATTTTCCAATTGATATATATATATATATATATATATATATATATATATATATTGAATAGCTGAGGTAGAGTGCATTCCGAGATGATATAGTGAAGAAAAAAGAGCTCGTCGGAAAATAGAGTTGTACTCGTGAATTTTCAAGTTGGTCACACCAACCTGTCGTCAGACGAAATGAACGAAAATGAACGAAATGACGAATATATATATATATTTCGGGTCTGACCCTAAAAAGTCATGTCCGAAGCACCTGACTCCATGTCCTGCACTTAATAATTTCAGAAATTATTTACCCGATTATTCTCTGGAGTCCATATACCAGAAACCGCATAGAGAACGCTGGGGACCCACTGAGGAGCCGAACCGCTCGTTGCTGTGTCACACAGCAGCAGAAACATCGGCGAAACACGTGTCTGGGCTTTTAAGCTAGTATCTATGTCGGAAGTACGGTATAACGTCTTTGCCATATAAGATTCATACTACTTGTAGTACTACTTGTTTGTAGAATGGGCATTACGTGGTTATTCCACAGTGGTTGATTGTCTTCGACCCAAATGTTCATTGAAATTTCGGGTCTGACCCTGAAAAGTCATGTCCGAAGCACCTGACTCCATGTCCTGCACTTAATAATTTCAGAAATTATTTACCCGATATATATATATATATATATATATATATATATATATATATATATATATATATATTAAATAGGGAATAGGCGCTCACCGATCTAGTGGCTTCCCGAAGCAAACAAGCTCCGTATGGGTGGCAAAGTTCAAGAATAGGCAACCAATTACCAGGCCGAAGTCGGCCAAGTTATAATTGCAGAGAGGAGACACGACAGAAAATATGGGTAGATTGATATTCAGTCTGGGGGCTGGAAACCCAAACATGCACTCGAGTACGGCGCAGACAGTCCACACAATAGGTCTAGCAGATGGATCATAAGCACTTCATTGAACCGAATTTCATCAATGCCTCACCACCTGTCATTCTCTGTCGCTGCAGATCGGGTATTTATTCAAACAGGAATAGGCGCACACCAATCTAGTTGCTTCCCGAAGCAAACAAGCTCCGTATAAGTGGCAAAGGTCACGAATAGACAAGCAATTACCATGCCGAAGTCGGCCAAGTTCTAATTGCAGAGAGGAGACACGACAGACAATATGGGTAGATTGATATTCAGTCTGTTTCGGGCTTATTCTGCCTTCAGTCAGCCAATCATATCCCTGACTACCAGCTGGGACTGGAAACACAAACATGCACTCGAGTACGGCGCAGACAGTCCACACAATGTGTCTAGCAGATGGGTCATCAGCACTTCATTGAACCGAAGTTCATCAGTGCCTCACCACCTGTCATTCTCTGTCGCTGCAGATCGGGTATTTATTCAAACAGGAATAGGCCCACACCGATCTAGTGGCTTCCCAAAGCAAACATGCTCCGTATGGATGGCAAAGGTCACGAACAGGCAACCAATTACCAGGCCGAAGTCGGCCAAGTTCTAATTGAAGAGAGGAGACACGACAGACAATATGGGTAGATCGATATTCAGTCTGTTTCGGGCTTATTCTGCCTTCAGTCAGCCAATCATAACCCTGACTACAAGCTGGGACTGGAAACGCAAACATGCGCTCGAGTACGGCGCAGACAGTCCACGCAATGGGTCTAGCAGATGGGTCATAAGCACTTCATTGAACCGAAGTTCATCAGTGCCTCACAACCTGTCATTCTTTGTCGCTGCAGATCGGGTATTTATTAAAACAGGAATAGGCCCACACCGATCTAGTGGCTTCCCGAAGCAAACAAGCTCCGTATGGGTGGCAAAGGTCACGAATAGGCAACCAATTACCATGCCGAGGTCGGCCAAGTTATAATTGCAGAGAGGAGACACGACAGAGAATATGGGTAGATTGATACAGTCTGTTTCGGGCTTATTTTGCCTTCATTCAGCCAATAATAACCCTGACTACCAGCTGTGACTGGAAACACAAACATGCACTCGAGTACGGCGCAGACAGTCCACGCAATGGGTCTAGCAGATGGGTCATAAGCACTTCATTGAACCGAAGTTCATCAGTGCCTCACAACCTGTCATTCTCTGTCGCTGCAGATCGGGTATTTATTCAAACAGGAATAGGCGCACACCGATCTAGTGGCTTCCCGAAGCAAACAATCTCCGTATGGGTGGCAAAGGTCATGAATAGGCAACCAATTACCATTCCGAAGTCGGCCAAGTTATAATTGCAGAGAGGAAACACGACAGAATATGGGTAGATTGATACAGTCTGTTTCGGGCTTATTCTGCCTTCAATCAGCCAATCATAACCCTGACAACCAGCTGGGACTGGAAACACAAACATGCACTCGAGTACGGCGCAGAAAATCAATCTACCCATATTCTCTGTCGTGTCTCCTCTCTGCAATTATAACTTGGCCGACTTCGGCCTGGTAATTGGTTGCCTATTCGTGACCTTTGCCACCCATACGGAGCTTGTTTGCTTCGGGAAGCCACTAGATCGGTTTGCGCCTATTCCTGTTTTAATAAATACCTGATCTGCAGCGACAGAGAATGACAGGTGGTGAGGCACTGATGAACTTCGGTTCAATGAAGTGCTGATGACCCATCTGCTAGACCATTGTGTGGACTGTCTGCGCCGTACTCGAGTGCATGTTTGTGTTTCCAGTCCCAGCTGGTAGTCAGGGTTATGATTGGCTGACTGAAGGCAGAATAAGCCCGAAACAGACTGTTTAAATCTACCCATATTCTCTGTCGTGTCTCCTCTCTGCAATATATATATATATATATATATATATATTTATATATATATATATTATGATAGTGAGGTGTTCACCGATCTGGCTAAGGAACATGGATGTTCCGTTGTGCCCTGGAGCTCACTTTAGAGCTAGCAGGCCGTTGCATAGCAACTTGGGGAATATGATGATGAGGTGGAACCGACAAAGACAAGGGAGACCGGAATGGCCATTTCTGGCTTATTAGCCGTCATCAGCCAGGCATACCCAATCCCGGGTGTGGATCACCCTGAGATTCGAACCCGCGACCTTTGGTCATTGAGTG
Source organism: Schistocephalus solidus (assembly GCA_017591395.1). Lineage (NCBI taxonomy): Eukaryota > Metazoa > Platyhelminthes > Cestoda > Diphyllobothriidea > Diphyllobothriidae > Schistocephalus > Schistocephalus solidus. The sequence goes on from WEDG01004125.1 coordinate 164,072, forward strand.
CAACACTCTACCATTGAGCCACGAGTCCGTTGTTTTGTCGGTTTCGATCGGGACTATGAATTATGATAGTGAGGTGTTCACCGATCTGGCTAAGGAACATGGATGTTCCGTTGTGCCCTGGAGCTCACTTTAGAGCCCTCGCAGGCCGTTGCATAGCAACTTGGGGAATATGATGATAAGGGGATATATATATATGGCAAAGACGTTATAACGTTCTTCCGACATAGATACTAGCTAAAAGCCCAGACACGTGTCTCGCCAATGTTTCTGCTACTGCGTAATACAGCAACGAGGGGTTCGGCGCATCAGTGGGTCCCCCAGCGTGATCTAAGCGGTTTCTGGTATATGGACTCCAGAGAATAATCGGGGAAAAAATATATGAAATTATTAACTGCAGGACATGGGGTCAGGTGATTAAGACTTTTAAGGGTCAGAAATTATTTCCCTGATTATTCTCTGGAGTTCATATCCCAGAAACCGCATAGAGAACGCTGGGGGACCCACTGAGGAGCCGAACCCCTCGTTGCTGTGTCACGCAGTAGCAGAAACATCGGCGAGACACGTGTCTGGGCTTTTAGCTAGTATCTATGTCGGAAGTACGTTATGACGTCTTCGCCCTATATATATATATATATATATATATATATATATATATATATATATATATATATATTGCAGAGAGAAGACACGACAGAGAATATGGGTAGATTGATATTCAGTCTGTTTCGGGCTTATTCTGCCTTCAGTCAGCCAATCATAACCCTGACTACCAGCTGGGACTGGAAAAACAAACATGCACTCGAGTACGGCGCAGACAGTCCACACAATGGGTCTAGCAGATGGATCATAAGCACTTCATTGAACAGAAGTTCATCAGTGCCTCACCACCTGTCATTCTCTGTCGCTGCAGATCGGGTATTTATTAAAACAGGAATAGGCGCACACCGATCTAGTGGCTTCCCGAAGCAAACAAGCTCCGTATGGGTGGCAAAGGTCATGAAAAGGCAACCCATTACCGGGCCGAAGTCGGCCAAGTTATAATTGCAGAGAGGAGACACGACAGACAATATGGGTAGATCGATATTCAGTCTGTTTCGGGCTTATTCTGCCTTCAGTCAGCCAATCATAACCCTGACTACCAGCTGGGACTGGAAACACAAACATGCGCTCGAGTACGGCGCAGACAGTCCACACAATGGGTCTAGCAGATGGATCATAAGCACTTCATTGAACCGAAGTTCATCAGTGCCTCACCACCTGTCATTCTCTGTCGCTGCAGATCGGGTATTTATTAAAACAGGAATAGGCGCACTCCGATCTAGTGGCATCCCGAAGCAAACAAGCTCCGTATGGGTGGCAAAGGTCACGAATAGGCAACCAATTACCATGCCGAAGTCGGCCAAGTTATAATTGCAGAGAGGAGACATGACAGAGAATATGGGTAGATTGATACAGTCTTTTTCGGGCTTATTTTGCCTTCATTCAGCCAATCATAACCCTGACTACCAGCTAGGACTGGAAACACAAACATGCACTCGAGTACGGCGCAGACAGTCCACACAATGGGTCTAGCAGATGGGTCATCAGCACTTCATTGAACCGAAGTTCATCAGTGCCTCACCACCTGTCATTCTCTGTCGCTGCAGATCGGGTATTTATTAAAACAGGAATAGGCGCACACCGATCTAGTGGCTTCCCGAAGCAAACAAGCTCCGTATGGGTGTCAAAGGTCACGAATAGGCAACCAATTACCATGCCGAAGTTGGCCAAGTTATAATTGCAAAGAGGAGTCACGACAGAGAATATGGGTAGATTGATACAGTCTTTTCGGGTTATTCTGCCTTCAGTCAGCCAATCATAACCCTGACAACAAGCTGGGAATGGAAACACAAACATGCACTCGAGTACGGCGCAGGCAATCAATCTATAATATATGAAATTATTAACTGCAGGACATGGGGTCAGGTGATTCAAATTTTTAAGGGTCAGAAATTATTTCCCCGATTATTCTCTGGAGTCCATATCCCAGAAAACGCATAGAGAACGCTGGGGGACCCACTGAGGAGCCGAAACCCTCGTTGCTGTGTCACGCAGTAGCAGAAACATCGGCGAGACACGTGTCTGGGCTTTTAGCTAGTATCTATGTCGGAAGTACGTTATAACGTCTTTGCCATATATATATATATATATATATATCATCAGTACATCATATGCCTTGTGCAGTGAGGTACATAAACAAGCCAAACAAGTGCGTTACACTCAATAATGTGGTAAGGATCTCACTCGATCCCATTTGTCCGCCCGCCAGTTACCTACCGGCGATAAACGAACGTTGTGTCATAGGACACATACCATATATATAGCACAAATATGTTGCTAAAAGTGCAACAGGCTAGACGCAGACAGCTGTTTCACGGTCATTACCGATCATCAGTACATCATATGCCTTGTGCAGTGAGGAACATAAACAAGCCAAACAAGTGCGTAACACTCACTAATGTGGTAAGGATCTCACTCGATCCCATTTGTCCGCCCGCCAGTTACCTACCGGCGATAAACGAACGTTGTGTCATAGGACACGTACCCATATATATAGCACAAATATGTTGCTGAGAGTGCAACAGGCAAGACGCAGACAGCTGTTTCACGGTCATTAACGATCATCAGTACATCATATGCCTTGTGCAGTGAGGTACATAAACAAAGCCAAACAAGTGCGTAACACTCACTAATGTGGTAAGGATCTCACTCGATCCCATTTGTCCGCCCGCCAGTTACCTACCGGCGATAAACGAACGTTGTGTCATAGGACACATACCATATATATAGCACAAATATGTTGCTAAGAGTGCAACAGGCAAGACGCAGACAGCTGTTTCACGGTCATTACCGATCATCAGTACATCATATGCCTTGTGCAGTGAGGTACATAAACAAGCCAAACAAGTGCGTAACACTCACTAATGTGGTAAGGATCTCACTCGATCCCATTTTGTCCGCCCGCCAGTTACCTACCGGCGATAAACGAACGTTGTGTCATAGGACACATACCATATATATAGCACAAATATGTTGCTAAGAGTGCAACAGGCAAGACGCAGACAGCTGTTTCACGGTCATAACCGATCATCAGTACATCATATGCCTTGTGCAGTGAGGTACATAAAAAAGCCAAACAAGTGCGTAACACTCACTTATGTGGTAAGGATCTCACTCGATCCCATTTGTTCGCCCGCCAGTTACGTACCGGCGATGTACTGATGATCGGTAATGACCGTGAAACAGCTGTCTGCGTCTTGCCTGTTGCACTCTTTAGCAACATATTTGTGCTATATATATGGTATGTGTCCTATGACACAACGTTCGTTTATCGCCGGTAGGTAACTGGCGGGCGGACAAATGGGATCGAGGAGATCCTTACCACATTAGTGAGTGTGATGCACTTGTTTGGCTTATATATATATATATATATATATATATATATATATATATATATATATATATATATATATATATATTGCAGAAAGGAGACACGACAGAGAATATGGGTATATTGATACAGCCTGTTTTGGGCTTATTCTGCCTTCATTCAGCCAATCATAACCCTGACTACCAGCTGGGACTGGAAACACAAACATGCACTCGAGTACGGCGCAGACAGTCCACCCAATGGGTCTAGCAGATGGATCATAAGCACTTCATTGAACCGAAGTTCATCAATGCCTCACCACCTGTCATTCTCTGTCGCTGCAGATCGGGGATTTATTCAAACAGGAATAGGCGCACACCGATCTAGTGGCTTCCCGAAGCAAACAAGCTCCGTATGGGTGGCAAAGGTCACGAACAGGCAACCAATTACCAGGCCGAAGTCGGCCAAGCTATAATTGCAGAGAGGAGACACGAGAGAGAATATGGGTAGATTGATTGTCTGCGCCGTACTCGAGTGCATGTTTGTGTTTCCAGTCCCAGCTGTGTCAGGGTTATGATTGGCTGAATGAAGGCAGAATAAGCCCGAAACAGACTGTATCAATCTACCCATATTCTCTGTCGTGTCTCCTCTGCAATTATAACTTGGCCGACTTCGGAATGGTAATTGGTTGCCTATTCATGACCTTTGCCACACATACGGAGCTTGTTTGCTTCGGGAAGCCACTTGATCGGTGTGCGCCTATTCCTGTTTTAATAAATACCCGATCTGCAGCGACAGAGAATGACAGGTTGTGAGGCACTGATGAACTTCGGTTCAATGAAGTGCTTATGACCCATCTGCTAGACCATGTGGACTGTCTGCGCCGTACTCGAGTGCATGTTTGTGTTTCCAGTCCTAGCTGGTAGTCAGGGTTATGATTGGCTGAATGAAGGCAAATAAGCGAACAGACTGTATCAATCTACCCATATTCTCATGTCTCCTTAATTATAACTTGGCCGACTTCGGCATGGTAATTGGTTGCCTATTCGTGACCTTTGCCACCCATACGGAGCTTGTTTGCTTCGGGAAGCCACTAGATCGGTGTGCGCCCATTCCTGTTTTAATAAATACCCGATCTGCAGCGACAGAGAATGACAGATTGTGAGGCACTGATGAACTTCGGTTCAATGAAGTGCTTATGACCCATCTGCTAGACCCATTGTGTGGACTGTCTGCGCCGTACTCGAGTGCATGTTTGTGTTTCCAGTCCCAGCTGGTAGTCAGGGTTATGATTGGCTGAATGAAGGCAAAATAAGCCCGAAACAGACTGTATCAATCTACCCATATTCTGTCGCGTCTCCTCTGCAATTATAACTTGGCCGACTTCGGCATGGTAATTGGTTGCCTATTCGTGACCTTTGCCACCCATACGGAGCTTGTTTGCTTCGGGAAGCCACTAGATCGGTGTGCGCCTATTCCTGTTTTAATAAATACCCGATCTGCAGCGACAGAGAATGACAGGTTGTGAGGCACTGATGAACTTCGGTTCAATGAAGTGCTTATGACCCATCTGCTAGACCCATTGTGTGGACTGTCTGCGCCGTACTCGAGTGCATGTTTGTGTTTCCAGTCCCAGCTGGTAGTCAGGGTTATGATTGGCTGAATGAAGGCAGAATAAGCCCGAAACAGACTGTATCAATCTACCCATATTCTCTGTCATGTCTCCTCTGCAATTATAACTTGGCCGACTTCGGCCTGGTAATTGGTTGCCTGTTCGTGACCTTTGCCACCCATACGGAGCTTGTTTGCTTCGGGAAGCCACTAGATCGGTGTGCGCCTATTCCTCTTTGAATAAATACCCGATCTGCAGCGACAGAGAATGACAGGTTGTGAGGCACTGATGAACTTCGGTTCAATGAAGTGCTTATGACCCATCTGCTAGACCCATTGTGTGGACTGTCTGCGCCGTACTCGAGTGCATGTTTGTGTTTCCAGTCCCAGCTGGTAGTCAGGGTTATGATTGGCTGAATGAAGGCAAATAAGCCCGAAACAGACTGTATCAATCTACCCATATTCTCTGTCATGTCTCCTCTCTGCAATTATAACTTGGCCGACTTCGGCATGGTAATTGGTTGCCTATTCGTGACCTTTGCCACCCATACGGAGCTTGTTTGCTTCGGGAAGCCACTAGATCGGTGTGTGCCCATTCCTGTTTTAATAAATACCCGATCTGCAGCGACAGAGAATGACAGGTTGTGAGGCACTGATGAACTTCGGTTCAATGAAGTGCTTATGACCCATCTGCTAGACCATTGTGGACTGTCTGCGCCGTACTCGAGTGCATGTTTGTGTTTCCAGTCCCAGCTGGTAGTCAGGGTTATGATTGGCTGAATGAAGGCAAATTAAGCCCGAAACAGACTGTATCAATCTACCCATATTCTGTGTCGTGTCTCCTCTCTGCAATTATAACTTGGCCGACTTCGGCCTGGTAATTGGTTGCCTGTTCGTGACCTTTGCCACCCATACGGAGCTTGTTTGCTTCGGGAAGCCACTAGATCGGTGTGCGCCTATTCCTGTTTTGAATAAATACCCGATCTGCAGCGACAGAGAATGACAGGTTGTGAGGCACTGATGAACTTCGGTTCAATGAAGTGCTTATGATCCATCTGCTAGACCCATTGTGTGGACTGTCTGCGCCGTACTCGAGTGCATGTTTGTGTTTCCAGTCCCAGCTGGTAGTCAGGGATATGATTGGCTGACTGAAGGCAGAATAAGCCCGAAACAGACTGTATCAATCTACCCATATTCTCTGTCGTGTCTCCTCTCTGCAATATATATATATATAGCAAAGACGTTATAACGTTCTTTTGACATAGATACTAGCTAAAATCCCAAACACGTGTCTCACCGATGTAATTGCTACTGCGTGACACAGCAACGAGGGGTTCGGCTCCTCAGTGGGTCCCCCAGCGTGCTCTATGCGGTTTCTGGTATATGGACTCCAGAGAATAATCAGGGAAATTATATATTAAATTATTAACTGCAGGACATGGGGTCAGGTGATTCGGTCTTTTAAGGGTCAGAAATTATTTCCCCTATTATTCTCTGGAGTCCATATCCCAGAAACCGCATAGAGAACGCTGGGGGACCCACTGAGGAGCCGAACTCCTCGTTGCTGTGTCACGCAGCTGCAGAAACATCGGAAAAACACGTGTCTGGGCTTTTAGCTATTATCTATGTCGGAAGTACGGTATAACGTCTTTGCCATATAAGATTCATACTACTTGCCATACTACTTGTTTTTAGAATGGGCATTATGTAGTTATTTCACAGTGGTTGATTGTCTTTGACAAAAATATTCATGAAAATTTCGGATCTGACCATAAAAAGGTCATGTCCGAATCACCTGACTCCATGTTTTGCACTTAAAAATTTCAGAATTTGAAACCGACAAAGACAAGGGAGACCGGAATGGCCATTTCTGGCTTATAAGCCGACATCAGCCAGTCATACCCAATCCCAAGTGTGACACACCTGGGATTTGATCCCGCGAACTTTGGTATTTGATTTGAACGCTCTACCATTGAGCCACGGGCTCGTTGATTTTGTCAGTTGTGATCTGGAAGATGATGATAGTGTGGGGCTCACTGATCTGCTAAAGGAAAATATATGTTCCGTTGTGCCCTGGAGCTCAGACTAGAGCTCTCGCAGGCGGTCGCATAGCGACATGTAGCATATTATGTTAAAGTGGAACCGACAAAGACAAGGGAGACTGGAATGACCATTTCTGGCTTATTAGCTGTCATCAGCCAGTCATACTCAATCCCAAGTGTGGCACACCTGGGATTTGAACCCGCGACCTTTGGTATTTGGGTCGAACGCTCTACCATTGAGCCACGGGCTCGTTGTTTTTGTCGGTTATGATCGGGAATATGATGATAGTGTGGGGCTCACCGATCTGCTTAAGGAACATGTATGTTCCGTTGTGCCTTGGAGCTCAGACTAGAGCCCTCGCATGCGGTCGCATAGTGACGTGTAGCATATGATGAACTTGAACCGACAAAGACAAGGGAGACCGGAATTGCCATTTCTGGCTTATAAGCCGACATCAGCCAGTCATACCCAATCCCAAGTGTGGGCATACCTGGGATTCGAACCCGCGACCTTTGGTATTTGACACGAACGCTCTAACATTGAGCCACGGGCTCGTTGTTTTGTCGGTTGTGATCGGGAATATGATGATAGTGTGGGTCTCACCGATCTGCCTAAGGAACATGTATGTTCCGTTGTGCCCTGGAGCTCAGACTAGAGCCCTCGCAGGCGGTCGCATAGCGACGTGTAGCATATGATGAAATTGAACCGACAAAGACAAGGGAGACCGAAATGGCCATTTCTGGCTTATTAGCCGTCATCAGCCAGTCATACGCCATCCCAGTCATACCGAATCCCAGATATACCACAAATACACTGCATTGCAGCTATGGCATGGAATCTTGTATATGACTTTTTTTATCTAAATAACCAACAGTATCCTTATGGGTGTACAAGCTGATTTCGTAGTTTATTCGTTGGTCTGTGTACCACTTGGATTTGCTGTTTCCGCAGGTGCCTTTCAAGTAGTTATACACGTTCTTGATGTACGGAAGTGTTCGCCCGTTCTTTGATTTGGGACGCTTGATCGGAACAATCTAGTTCCTTGTCTTTTTCTTTTTCTTTTAACTCCATTCGTCTCATGCATCGACGTATAAATTCTCTTGGATAACCATTTTTGCAAAATAGTTTGACTAAATAACTAAGTTCATTCTGATAGACTTCATCATCTGAACAGTGCGTTTTAGTTCGATTGAGTAGGGTGTCAACAGTACTCCACTTGTGAGAAACAGGGCGGTTGCTCTGGTAATGCAGGATAATTTCCGCATAAGCTTCCTTACGGTCAACCGATCTTTGAAATGTCCCTGACAGTCTTTCGCTGAACGAGGACGTCAATAAATGGGAGTTTACTGCCAACTTCTCTTTCGAGTGTGAAGGTAATACCTGCTAACGTTGAGTTTTTAATGCTATGCAGCCTTTCTAGTTGACCCTTTTTAAAGATAACAAACGTGTCATCCACATAGCGTATGCATAATTTGGGGTTAACTACTGGTAATGCTGTAACTTCTAATTTTTGCATAGTTACCTCAGCCAAGATGCCGGAGATGGTTGAACCCATACGGGCTCCCTTTAGCTTTTTGTAGTGTTCTTGTGAAAAGAAAAAAATTCGTTTCCAGGCATAGATCCAAGAATTCCAGTAAGGCATACACAGAAAACACCCAGGTCATAAGACAGAATTAATTCTTTTGTGTATCGCCTTGCCAAACCTATTGGTATGGATGTGAAAAAAAGAGACAAAATGGAAAGATACCATTATTTCATCTTCTGCAATCTGGAGTCCTAGCAATTTGTTCATAAATTCTACAAAGTTTTCGATCGAGGTTTCACAATCCTTTGTCAATGGATTTAATTTAAGGAAAAGCTACTTTGAAATTTTATAATTGGGTACACCTATCAATGAGACTATCGGTCGCAATGGTACTTTGGCTTTGTGTATCTTAGGTCATCCGCAGAGTTTTAGTTATGGTCGGTTCGGTTTGTCTTAGGGACTTGGCAAATACCCAAAGAACAGTAAAGCAATGTTATTTAACAGAAAACCGCGCGCCAAATGCCCTTCTTTTTACGATGGCCATGCAGGCCGACTTCTTTGGAATTGCATCAACGAATATAAACTAGCCGTTCGCCAAACGTGACCCCTTATCACTCATATTTGCGCACTCCCTTGAGTGCGAACACCACTTCCATTGAGATGGTACCGAATTGATCACCATGGCCAACACCAAACAAGCTCGAGCATTCCTCAAAGCTTGGCCCTCTAACACGATCAGCATTAACCACCACGTCGATCTAGACGCTCATTTCGTAGGGGTACGTGCACGACTAACTAACGAGCGCCCACCCCTTGCAAAAGACTGCTAATCATTGCGGCATTTCGAATCTCACTTTACGCCACCCCCACCTCACACATGGCAAACCGCAATTAAACGTTCCGAAACCTCCAACCAACGCAGTGGCCCCCACATCAAACCCAGAGCAACGATCGATAATCTAGCCGGCCGTAGTTACTCGCCGCCCATCTTCCTCTCCAAAACGAGAAAACGTAATTTTTGTCTCCTCACCTCCCCAGTCAAAAAATATGCCAGAATTAAGTGTCCACTCAACACCCCCCTCACACCAACTGTTTGTTTGTCACTATCTGTCCTGTCACGCCAACTGACCACCCGTCATGCAGTCACATAGCGACGTGTAGCATATTTTAATATGTTGAAACTGAAAAACGTTTGGGAAAGCGTAATATAAATTACTGGCTTACTAGCCGTCATTGGCTAGTCATAGCTAATCCCAATTGTTGATGACATGGGAGGACGTTTTGACCATAATTCTGACATTAGATGTCGGCTGGTAGTTGCAGAGAGCAACGGGCGCATTCCACAGGGTGACACTGGTGTCTCCATTCTCATCGAATATAAAATCTTTTATGAAACAACAATAATAATTGCTTAAAACCAGGTCATACCAATGTACCCTGTGACCATTGTCAACTATTTTTGTTTTGCATAGCAAGCGAACGAGATTTTTAGCAAAATGACGAACTCTGATTTTGGACAGGAATTTAAAACCCTGATTGTACCAAAAGCCTTTAAACGAAGAAATAAGCGATTTCTGCTATTGATTTCAAGAAGACGTGAATCGTAAAAAGGTAAAATCAATTAATCTTGGGTTGATAAAAATTCCCAAAAAGGCAAGTCGAAAATAAGTCTATTCTGCATATTTGTTGCCTACAGATTTTCAACGGTGATAAAGGTACTAAATAGATTTATTGAGACATACAAAGGGTCGTAATTGTTACCGTCGGTGTGTGAAAAATAACAGTACTCCAAAATAAGTGCATTTAATTGATCTCAAAATCATTCATTTCAAAAAACGGGATGACGTTATTTATTCTTGAAATGGAATTTAACTTCATCATTCGCTAACAATAGCGTCTGACATATACGACCATGCTTGTTAACACCTTAGAAAAAACATATATACATATATTTCGCTAAATAAGATAAGGCAAGTCGTAAATCTCAAAAACTCTGCGGTAGGATATGATGGTTGTAACCTAATGCCAAAAATCCGCTTCGGTTCGCGTTCGGAAAACAAATTTTCTTTTATGAATTAAATGCTTTTTTGAATTTCATGGTTCTTTACTGAAATCAATTGCTGATCAGTGACACTAAGCGTGAACCGGTGGTCTCTGTTCATCAGCGCCATTAGTTTTAAGTTAAAACGTTTAATTTTATTAGCTTTAGCTCCATGGTAAGTTCTCAAAACCCTTCTTAAATAATTGACTTACGCAACTTAAGCTACTGAATGTGTTCTAATATTTTTAACTTTGTTCAAAATTGATAGTAGCCTTTGACTGGCTCACTGATTTAAGGCGCATGCAGTATGTTCATGCCTGCGGCAAAATAATAATAATTTTTGGAAAGGTCATGAGGAGCGTGATTAAAACGCACATCATTTCCGTCTCACTGAATAGAATATGGCTGACAGCCAACTGAATGGGAAAATTTAAAGAGTCCTCATATCTGATGGGCCAAACTAATCATAGATATTTAAGCTCTTCCAGATGGACGTGATTGATAGGATTCACTAGCTGCGTCATCAAAAAATTACCTTTTTCGACAACCTCCACACCTTATCCCATAAAAATGATAAACAAAGCATGTTACAGTGTGATTATGGAAACAATGTGCTCTAACAACCACATGTTTACGTTTAGTACTCTCTTCTATGCCCTGTATGAAAAAAACATTCAATAAAATGCATTGATAACTTTCAAATGGAACGGGGGGAATAAAATATGTTGTACATTTTTTCAGCAATAAGAAATGAATTTTTTAGCCAAAATACTTCTTTATAAATTATGGAAAATCAACAAGTCTACAGTTGAAACGAACTCCACTGTTCATATACTTCTCTGTTAAATTGCGCAGTTCCCTGGCCAATTTGCATAGGATAAACGTCCTTCGTTGCCTAACTTTGTAAAAAACTGATTCAATTGATATGCGACAATGTTCAGACACTAGATATACAGTAGATTTCATAAATCATGAAATATCTATATCAGAATTTGAAGTCGGAGCAGGGTGGGCATTTAAAGGTGTAAGATCTGTTTGTTCTATTGAATTGCTGCAAAAAGCTGTTCAATAAGACGAAGTTCACTTCAGATCGCTCTTTTGATGGGGAACAGAGGCTAAGTTGGGCTAAATCCGACTTTTCTTGCTATCCATGAGTTTGGCTACGCTAATAAAAGCTACAAATCGAAACATTGTGTTTTTGTGCGCAGTACTATGAATTAACATTAATATAAGCAGGGAAAACTTGGAATATATCCCTTCAGAAAACAGAACATTTTGTTTTTCACGAAAATAAAGTGAATGCGTGCTTGAGAAATTACATTTTTTTCGAAAAGCAAGGGCAGTTTCAGTCTAAATATCAAGTTTTATAAATTAATGACGTTTTGTACCAAGCAAACACTGTAATAAACATGTGGGTATTTACTTTAGTTTACCACACCAATAATAAGGGACTAAGACGCGCATTTATAAGATACCCAATGACATGCCACCGCTAATCGCTGTCACGGCGTTAGCGAAGCCTGTCAAGGCAATTTTGGTCTGCAGTTGACTATAAGTGGATAAGGAAAGTTGAAGGGGCAGAAAACTGAAAACGTATAGCAAAATCTTAGTATATATTGGGCCACTCCTTCGTGCGTCTAAGTAGAAAGCAAATATATCGTCAAGTGCTCAAACATAAAGAGAAAAGTGAGTACTTTAATTTTTCTCAGAAATTTTATCACCACGTTTCTGAGAATTCGAAAAATCAGTCACACGTTTCCATTATTTCCTTGATTTCACCTTGGAAGAACGTTATCTACGCTGACTTTCGACGGCAAAACATATATATAAGGCTCTTTTAAAAAGGTTTCTTATAATGGAAAGTTTTTTACTTATTTAAGACATATATTTCCGGCTATTATTGTGGACGTTAATCTTTCTCGTAATCGAGTTTTCATGTTTGACTGAGACTACAAATATAACTCAGACAGCAGTCTGCATTAAAAACAAATGTCCGAAAAAGTAACTTCTTCGGTAAACGCTTTTAACAAAAATTTTAATTTAAAAATTGTACCGGAAACATCGAATGGAATCTATGTATGGGCAGTCGACTGAAGAAACTGAAAATCACAGAGAATTTACCACATTTTCAAAGTCAATCTGAAATTAAGCTTAAAAGAAAACACGAACTAGGTCTAAATTAATTTAAAAAAGCAATTTAATCTTTGTATACAAAAATTGTACCTTAAAAATTGTACCTTAAAAATTGCTCCTGATGATTTTTTATACATTTATGTCAGTGACCGGCCTGTGAGCAAGTGTGCTTAGGAAATATCACAATACTATAAATTTCCATATCGGCGTAATCAAGTGAAAATGTAGATGCCTTGGCAAAACGCATCTAAGCCAATTTGCAAACGAAAGAAAAACTGTCAATTCCCGTGAAACGGTGTTGCATTTTAGGCTGATTGATGACGTCCATACTTTAAATTACGCCTTATCTAGATGTATATGTACGTGAAAACTTTAAAAAAGACTATTTTAAAAGTACTTGTACGCTTGCTGCTTTATTTACTCAGTTATTTGCGTGGAACGACTTTCTATACATTTATAACTTCAATTTACTTAAATAGATCGATTTTTATCCTTTTCAAAATTTGTACCTCTTCTAAAAATAGTATTTATAGACAATTAAATATTAATTTTTAAACTACAGTAAGCCCTACAAATACTAAACGATCGCCTTTTTTTATTAATGTATGACTTTGGGCGACGCAGCGTGCGCTGATTTTGCGTAACGGGCCATAGTTCAAGAAATTCATAATATTTTATGAGTTAGGGTAGCTACTGCATGGTTAATCCTTGAAGAGAAAATACTTTAGGAAGCCCTAAGAGGCTGCTCTTTAAATAACCCCAATGTAGCTACCGCGATATATATATATATATATGATGTACTGATGATCGGTAATGACCGTGAAACAGCTGTCTGCGTCTTGCCTGTTGCACTCTTAGCAACATATTTGTGCTATATAAATGGTATGTGTCCTATGACACAACGTTCGTTTATCGCCGGTAGGTAACTGGCGGGCGGACAAATGGGATCGAGTGAGATCCTTACCACATTAGTGAGTGTTACGCACTTGTTTGGCTTAGACTAGAGCTCTCGCAGGCGGTCGCATAGCGAAGTGTAGCATATGATGAAATGGAACCGAAAAAGACAAGGGAGACCGGAATGGCCATTTTTTGGCTTATAAGCCATCATAAGCATACATGTTCCTTAAGCAGATCGGTGAGCCCCACACTATCATCATATTCCCGATCACAACCGACGAATCAACGGGCCCGTGGCTCAATGGTAGAGCGTTCGACTCAAATACCGAAGGTCACGGGTTCGAATCCCAGGTATGCCACACTTGGGATTGGGTATGACTGGCTGATGACGGCTAATAAGCCAGAAATGGCGATTCCGGTCTCCCTTGTCTTTGTCGGTTCCATTTCATATATATATATATATATATATATATATAATGAAAAAAGGAAGAGGTTCTTCGGAAAATGCGAGTTTTACTCGTGAATTTTCGAGCTGGTTACACCAACCCGTCGTCAGACGAAATAAATAAAAGTGAGTGTTAGAATGTCGCACTAGACAGGCTGGCGTGATAGGACCGACAGACCATTGGCTTGTAAAAGGTGATTCATGTAAAATTGTGAGCTAGGGGAAGGGGGAGGTGGAACTAGTGCGGTTCCCGGTGCTGCAGGGGGAGGGTGGATGGTGGAACAGTTGGATTCCGGGTGGTTGGGTTGCCGGTAGTTGATGTGGCATTTGGACTGGGGGCGGTGAGTCGTAAACGTAGACCCTCACAATGGATGTCCAGGTCAACATGGCGGTTGATACTGCCCGCACAGGAGTACCAGGCCTCGAGGAATTCCCTCGCTCCTTTTGTGTTGGCCATGGCGATGACCTGAGTTTCATCCCAATTGAATCGATGGTCGCACTCGAGTGCGTGCGCCAAGACGAGGGACAAAGGGTCTCGGCGGCGGACGGCTTGTTTGTGTTCATTAATGTGCGTGCCCAGGCGTCGACCCGTATGCCCAATATACACACAAGAGCAATTTGCGCACGAGATGCGATAAATTACGTTGTTTTTTTGATTTTTGGGGATGGGATCCTTTATTCGGGATAATGTGGTGCGTAGTGAGGATGCTGGCTTGTGAGCGACGTGTATTTCAAGGCGATTCAACTGCCGAGCGATTGCCTCAGAGGCCCCTTCATATAAGGCAGGGAGTAGAATTTTCGTGCCACAATTTCTTCGCTTGGGATGGGGTCTTGCGGTTGTGCTGGGTGCCTGAGGCAGTTCTTTACAAAACTAACCGGATACCCTTTACACCGAAACAACCGATATAGGTAAGCGAGCTCTTTTTTAAGTATATCATCGCTGTTGCAGTAACGGTATGTCCGGTGGAAGAGAGTTCAGATACAGCTTCTTTTGTGAGCTGCTGGGTGGTTGCTTCCATAGTTGAGGATAATCTCAGCATTAGATCCCTTCCTATGGACGCTTGTTGCGAGACTACCATCATGCAGCTTTTGGATTTTAACGTCCAGAAATGGCAGTCTGTCACCTACTGCCTCTTCACGAGTGAAATGTATGGCTGGGAAAACACCATTCAGCCTCTGATGCAGTTGGTCAACTTCACAGTTCTTTATTACGACAAAGGTGTCATCTACATATCGAAGCCAGATTTTGGGCTTGAGAGTTTAGAAAACATCTTCTTCTAGTCGTTGCAAAACCAATTCGGCGAGTAGTCCTGATATTGGCAAGCCCATCGGGCTGCCCTTTACCTGTTGGTAGTACTTATTGTCGAATTGACAGTAGTTCCTAAGGCAGAGTTTGATCAGTTCTATAATATGCTGCGTTGGAATTTCAACGGGATTGTTCCTTAGGCGTTGAGCTACGCATTCAATTGCCAAATCATGTGATATGGAAGAAAACAAGGCAACGACGTCGAAAGACAAGATGCATTCATCAGTCCTTACTTTGAGGTCTTTTATCCTTTGGAGGAATGCGTGAGAGTTGTTAATGTTGTATTCGGATCCATGTGTTTAGTTGCTTCAGGTGCCTGTACAACCACTTAGCTATGTTGTACGTAGGTGATCCGATCAGTGGCACCATAATACTCAGTGGGACATCCGGTTTGTGCACTTTTCGGTAGACCGTATGCGCCTGCAATACTGGGATCTCCGAGGGTCATAAACTTTGAGTCAGCTGAACTTATGACTTTCAGACGAGCAAGCTCATTGGCCTTTTTCTTGGTGGCTGCGGCTTGCTTTTTTGTCGGGTCTTCGGCAAAAGATTGTAGGCCTCAATATCACTGAAGATGTTGTTCGCCTTATTAACGTAGTCATCTTTATCCATGATAACAGTAGCACCACCGTAGCCATCGGAATGCATACTATCTCTGATCTATATATATATATATATATATATATATATATATATATATATATATATATATATATATATATATATATGAGAAGAAAAGGCGATCTCAGGGACTATAGGTGTATTGTCCTGACGTTTCAAAAGTATACAAGCTTCCATCGTCGGAGGTGAGTATCGTACCGCGTCTCACAGTATTTATAGGGGGTGATAGCCAGTTTGTAACACAGGGTTGATTGCACGGGTTTACCTTAACAGTGTGCACTATAGGAGGACGGGGTGGGGGAGTCCTTAATTGGCTTTGGCGTTCTTTGCCGGCATACACACAGGAATCATCTCTGTAGCCACCGGGCTGAAGAAGGGGGAGGAGGAAATTGCTGTCAGTTGACATGTCTGTCGTTGAGGGGGCGGCCATTGTCTGGGTCCGCATTGACCTTAATTGGCGCCCTGGGTCGATAGTCATGTTTGTGTCCTAAGTGCATGTCTCCTCGTCTGTCGGGGTAGTAATTGATGCGGCGGCACTCATGACTGCGCTTTCGTCGGCCCCGAATTGTGGCGTGGTTAGGTGCATATCCATCCTAGGTTCTCCCGTGGTGGAATTCACGTTTGGCCTAATTCCGTGTTTGCTCTTACGTTCGATGAGCTGCGCCCGGAGGGCCTGGTAGGCTGCCGGAAGGGCGACACAACGGTTGATCGACGAAGGCTCCGTGTGCCAGGCTTCAATTGTTTCCGTGGTTACGCGGTCATTTCCTCGACCCAGGATTTCAGCGTTTTGGGGCCGACGTGTTTATCACTTATTCTCCGTCCTTACTGAGATCTCCTAAATATAATTTTCTTTGAACTGGATATGCGTCCATCACGTTGAAAAATATAGAGACCAGACTGCGCACTCAATCTCATTTATAATATGGGAGCCAAATAAATTCTTACTTCAAAATTTAATAATTTAATTAACCAAAATTCTGCAGATTTAAGTCAATGCTTTTAAGGAAGAACGTGCGAATAACTGCTTGTTTCAGAGAGTAGGAAACACGTAAATCTCCTTTGTATTTTGGTATGCCTGCGCAATTAAATAATAGCATTAAACCTTAGATAAGTTCTTAAAGGAAAATCTGGGACGCACAAATGAGAAACCGGTTGCATTTTAGCAACCCGTTAAAAGCTTGGTGAATGGTTTTCCAGACAGAATCATCTTATACAAAGTGAAATCATTAGTTTTTCAAGGTTTGTCTTTCAAACGCTCTAATTTACATGCTTAATGTGCCTCGGTGTGAAGTTGCAATGTTTGACGTCTTTTCAAAAACAACCTTATCCATAAAAAACCTTCGTCGCTTGCTGTTTAAGCTGGGATTACTTGGCCAAAGAAAAAGGTTGCTACTTGTAATCTCCTACTGAGCAGGGGTAACGAAGGAATTTCCTTTCCTACTGAAAATCTTCAGATAAGACTCTTAGTCCTACACTGGACACAGGAAAACTATCCATGGAGTACTCTTATATATATATATATATATATATATATATATATATATATATATATATATAATGATACAATAATTCAAAAAGGCTGATTACAGAGTTTAAATCAAACAGCATAACTGAGATTGGACTTAATTAATTTAATGTAATTGTTTAATTTGAATTACAAATGTGCTAACATTCCTCGCGAAAATTGCTCCTTAAAGGAAATTTAAATTATAAACTGTCCTTTTACCAATAAACTAAATCCTTTTCGAAAGCTCTTAGTATACATTGTGTCTAGTACTAATACATGTATTTACGAGACACTGTCAGAACAATGTTATCAGCGTGTTCGAAGGTAACAAGGAAATAGCGAATTTACGGACGTAATGTAATGTAAGTTCGAGTCCATGTGCGCCTTATAATTTGCATCTTTTAAATTTTCGTCTTTGTGAAGGCGAATGCATACACGTGCACGAAACATATATTGTTACGCTGCATAAATGCAGTGCCGAAAAGGTCACGAGAGATCTGAATTGCAGTTTGTGTCACAGTAGCCATCGTCAGTCCACCTTACGCCAGCACACGTACGGATGACTTGGCACTTGAACCCGGATACTTCCGCAGTTGGGCGACAGGCAACCACACGGTATGAGATTAATTACATAACCGACGCGTTTACGGGACAGGGTAAACCATTTGCGACTTGAGGCTCAATCCTGGGACATCCAGCCCCGGGATCTGGTTATGCTGGCTGACAAATGTGCCATTACGGTCTTTCTTGTCACTGCTGGTACTTCTCCGTTGCACATAAACTAGTTGCTGTGCGATTGCCTGCGAGTGCTACCATGTGATTGCAAGGTGCGATGAGAGAATCCTTGCTCATCTTCGGCCATTTACCACTGATCTATCATAGTCTTATCATTTTTCGTAGGCTATCATGCTCCATTACTAAATGGGTTAACTCCCCTGAGAAAAATTCTTTTTCCATACCACAAGAGATTAGCGGGCACAGATCTATTCAAACTGCAGAACAGAGCTACTGGTTTATGCTTAGCATTGCAAATGAAAGTTCAGAGTGCGATGTGCAAGCACTCACAGGTCAACATTAAGTATATATTTAAGAAGTGTTATGCTGAAAACCACAAAGGCTTAGAGTAGTGTGATCGGTTATGACTTTTTGACCTACATCAGCCAGTCCACGCTGCACCTTAAAGATTTGAACTTCTAGTCAACTGAGCATCGATCAAAGCTCCCATTGACTAACGGGCTCGTGTTATATCGGCTTCTACTCTGATGGAAAATTTGGTTAGACAATTATTTAGATATGTGGTGATATCTCCAGTTTACCAGAATGACTTGCATGGATAAAAGGGTAAAAAGACGCTGGTTAATCCTGTGATATTAGTAGGCATAATTTTCAATTATTAATCGTTGCTTACTATTAACACGAGCTAAATGATTTTAAATAATGGCTTAAGTCTACCAGATAATGGCCAAAATCGATCCCATGGTTCGGAAAACTCGCTTAGCAGACATTACTTTGGACTTCGTAATAAATATGAGGAGCACCATCTGGAACAAAACCATGTACTGCACGTATTTAACTCGTCCATTTTCGATCAAAACCACCAAGTCTATGGAAAGAGAGATTCAGAGTTGTTTTGCTGGAGCTTTTTAGATGCGTACACTGGCATGGAAAAGAAAACACTTAATTCTGTTTAAAAGATATTTAGGGGACAATTGCCCTATTTATGATCTGAAATTTAAATATTAACTGCACCATTCTTTATAAACGTCCTTCCAGAGGAGATAGAGCTCGTCCTATGACTGCTTGTGAGGCCTTATACAAGATCTGACCCCTTTGTTAGAAAAAGTCGAAGGCACAAGTGTTTTGCACTCTCTGCCAAGGCACCTTATACATAAGTCATTTCGTTATTAACATAATTTCCTCTATTTTCCGTTGAGTGGTAGAACCGAAAATGAAGACTATAACCCTGAAAATATGTCACAAACGTAAACACAACCCAGAGAAATTAGGTATTGTTTATGCCATAAGGGCACAGTAGCTTTCCTTTGCTCTCCCTTTATCCGAGTAAAGTAAAATTTAAAATATTAATTTATCTGTATGTGTGTATTTACATTTACAAATCCATGACTGTCGCTTGTGCACATCGTTTGTAAGAAACATTAGTTTAAGGGCAAATAAATCATATGCAACTTGAGTAAGTTTCGTTAGCGTTCCAATACTTATAAAACGCTGATTGACACGAGTTATAGTATCGTATCCCGAAAATTATCCGAAAAGCAGAATGACATATCCTAACCATTTTAACATAAACGTTCAAATGCAAGTTATAGGAAGAAAAAGAAACACATTTTCTGTCATTCTATCACGTGATCGGTGCATAACGGATGCATGCACGATTTTGATGTTTATGGAACTGCGTCTGCATAAGCTTCAGTTGAAATCTTATGTACCTAATATATCGATATATCTTATGGGTACATAATGCATCCTTTGAAACAAAATATGTATGATGTAGAACTTTCATAAACATTATTTCCCATGGCACCAACTTCAATTATGTCACGTGCAAGATAGTGTGCTTGGTTGAACAGTTGCAAGGACAGTAGCTGTATACAGTTTGCATGGTATCCAGACAAATGTCCTGAGTTACAAAATGTTTTTAATCTAATCTGCACTGAATGCAAGAAAAACTCTTCGATTTTCTCAAATTTTTACGATGTAAGCAGGTGAGTAGTTTAAAAATTGTGTTTAAAAGGAGAATTCTCTTGAAAAAAATGCACTAAGCTTTTCTACTAAATATAAACTGGCACATAGACCTAACTTTATATAAAAATGTTAACGTGTACTTACAGGATAATCTGGATAACCGACAGCCACGGAACTCTAATTTAATAAAACCCAATACTGTTTGTAGTAAACAAAGTATGCAATCGAACACGTGTATTTAACGGCAATCAAAAGTAAGGTCTGTTAGAGACTACTGCAGTTTATCTGCTAACTGTAAGCTATACGTACCTTCTCAGTAGTTAACACAATTGTTTGAGTATATAGCCTAGAGTAAAACCTTTAAGTTTTATAAAACTACTGTGGTTTTTCCTCAGAATTTTCGGATTTAATCACCTTTCCGAAGAATTGAATATCCTTTTAGTTTACAACCGAAATAACTAGGTATATCCAGACGTTCCGGATATCAATTTCATTTAATATATATACAGTTAGAATTAATTTAAAGCAGCATACCTTTTCAACTTTGAGGTTCTAACAAAGGCGATGAGTTGAGCCTCCAAAAAATAGATAAATTTCCAGAAAATGGTTGTTCATAACAGGACCGATGTCTTTTGATTAAAATTTTGGCTAGCCTCTATTCTTTCCCTTATCAAAATGTGTTTATATGATGGTGCTTGTGACGGCTCTAGACTACGCTCGAATGCACAATGATGAAGCCTTTTCTATTTCCTCATCCATTATAAAAATAATTCGTATAATGCTTATTCATTTCTAAAATGTTTTAGCCAAAGTAGTGAAAAATACAATCAGATAATGTAACCCTAAATTAGCAAGATTTTTGTTTCCTTAAATTTCTGCTAAACGGAAATTATTTTTTTAGTTTCCAAAGTTATTTAGAATATGAAAATAAAAGCGAAAATATTGGGTTCATTTCAATAACCATGTTTTCTTACTATATCGTCTCTTTCGAGCATACCTTTCTAATGGGGATTAAATAAGCAGGAACTTGTCATCTTAGTACTTTTCTTTGTCGAAATTGCTTTTATTATAAAAAAATTCTCATTATGGGATGGCATGCAATGAATTCATACTGAGGTATGTTACCTGATCTTATCAGTACAAGAACCTTATGACAATCAATAAGAGTGACATATTTCTCAGGAAATCTATAAATATAAGAAATTAAAACAGCAGTAGCGACAAAAAAAATGGGAGATTTGAATGATCCTGTGTAGCTTATCAGCTCTCATCTGTTGGCCATATCGCACCCCGTTCGATCAAACACTGAGAATCGAACCTGCAATTTATTAGTTATAATTGCAATTCCCTAGGTATTAAGTGGATCTCATTGTCATGTTCACAGCGATTGGGTAAATTAACCATGTTTGATGGCCGCCCACCGATCGCTTTACCCGAAATAATTGCCAAATTGTGCTTTGAAGCTCACTTATGACCCGCGCAAGCAGCCGTTAGGCGGTTATTAGCAAAGTTAGACAAACATTACTGATTGATGAGGGCTTTTATATAATTGGTACTATTCCAAATCCTAACTCACAGGTCAATTGACTTGGGGCTCAATGGTAGAACCGAAATGTCGGCTTCAAATCTCATGTGCTTCCCATTTGCTAGTAGGTATAATTGGCTGTTGTGGGTATCGCTTTTTGCCACTTTGTGATAGCTTGTGGGTTTTGACAGTAACCTTAAAAGTCTCAATGACCTGAATATTTCGAAAATCGCTTTTGATGAGTGCCCATTTAACCCTATAAACATATATGTTATTCAGCCCTGTTATCTCACAAATTAATGCGTGAACGTGAATTTAACTTTCTGATTAACATACTTACTTAGAACGGTTTTGTAAATAACTCGACTATATATTCCACTCATAATTGCACTGACGTTCAGATCAATATCGTTTTCACCTTAGACTACTAGCGGAGAGCCATTTACCCCATTTGTGAATTGCATATATGTACCTACCCCGAGAGGATATGGGAATACGTAAGCTCTTACGTAGAACATGTGACTTTATGATAGCTTCCAGGAAGGCTAAATACACTCTATGTCTTTGTATAACAGCAATCCCAAATCAACCCGTACTATTAAACTTAATATTCACCAATTCATAAGCATACGTTTAATCCTTGATTTAGACGAAACTCTAGTCATGCTTGAATTTGGTGCAAAAACACCCAAAATAAAGGATGGTTATTTATCTTATGTCCTTCTAGTGTACCAAATATGCAATCATCACCCAAACATGACCTGACACACACAAGAATTTTCTTAAGGCTAATCGGATCTTGCTACTACAGACTGGTAGGCAGATCTAAAAGGAAAAAGACGGCCAACGTCACAAGTTAAAAATTCTGCATGCCGTTATATATGCAAACACTTCAGATATATTATTTTTCTGAATTAAAAAATGTTCCATGGGGATCGATTCTAAATCCTCACTCCAAAGTCTCTTCCCTATTTCAAGCACCAGTGGAATAACCAGCAATTTCAATCAACTGGTGACCATAAAGGTTGCAGTGACTGAAGTTTTGCAGAAATCCAAGTCCAAAGTTTAATCTGCGGTTATTTATGACAGTAAATTTACAACTGATTCCTCATATTATGAAACGTAAACTGAAATTCTTTAATTGATTTGCAATTCGATTAAATTGATTACGTGGGGTTGTCATATTAATCATCACGCAGCCTAATCTAAAAATATTTCGTCCTCGTTAGGCAACCGGATTTTGAACAGGTTTTGGCCTGACAGCCTCCAAAATCATACTCTGTAAAAAATGTCCAATTATGAACTATCAATTTTTATAATATATTCTTGATGTTCTAAGTTTTTCAAATATATTAAATAGAAAAACATGCACTATAATTTTTAATGCTCGATTGGTAGCCACTTAAAACGTTTTTCAATTTCATTCTTGAAGAAAGCGTATCTTATGAGTTTTAAAAAGTTAGTAAATCGCTGAATACCTTTGTATCCTTTAGGCCATTTGACTTCAAGTGAAGGTTTTCAAGCTAGGTTCTGTATATATTGCATTTTCGTTAAAACCAAATTTTGCTCTTCACTTTGACGAGGAAGTCGCAGAGTTCTCATAAACGTTTGCAGTGTATCAAGGTCCTGTTGTTCACTTAATAGGTAAAATTAATAAATTGCTGGACACTATATATTTTTTGAAAAAATGCTTCATGGTCATAATAAATCACCGAATTAGCAACTTTTCTTTAAAAGCCCAAAACATACGCTTTCTTCAGGCATACAATTCTAAGAAAGTTTAACTGTCTACCAAACAAGTACAAAAGCATATTTTTGGGCATGCTTTCTGTATAACATATTTGGGTGAATTAGGGTATCGGGAATCCATGAAAAAATAAATCCATCTTTAGTAATCCTTTATTCAGGCTATGGTTTTTGCCGGCAGCCCAGAGTGCAGCTCGTTCAAAAGCGGAAATTCTGACGTGGCATTATGCAAAGTTACTTAAGTTATTATTCGAAAAGTAAACAGATTTAAGATGTTTGGCTGATAAATAATTAGACAGAGAACCTACTCTAGGTTAACGTGGACTTTTGGCTGCTTTGTATACACGTTCCTTAAGCTATTCTGAACACCGGTTTGGTTCAGCGAGTCTGTAGCACAGTCAGAATCGAGGACCATTATCGTCCACATGACGAAAGTGTGCACGAAAAATTCACTCCAATAAAGCTTCAATCGCTTCCTTTATGTTGAAAGTTAATTAACCTGATTTGCAAGCAGAAATTTCACTGTAACTTACTTCTTCCTCGTCATTTGAGGCCTTCAAGATCCATGCGCCAGACGTCGCCAGAAACTTTCGTTTTTTGAGACAAAGTGGGCACACTGGAAAGGGCTTCTAAAATGGAACGTATAGAACCATCAAGTCATAAATGTTCTCAATCATATCTCACAGCCTTGGGAAAGGAATGCTTAATAAGCTCAGTCAAAGCCCATTTGCAGCAATGTTGCTTAAAATTAATAATCAATAATCGAGGAGAGTAAAGTCAAAAAATAGTAACCACAGGCGTCGAACATTTTGGTAATAAGATTATCAATTGGTTAGTGGCTAATTATATGCAACCATCTGTGGCAATCCACCATAGATGATGTGAGCAAAATTACATAGTCTGCATTTCATAATTTTATCGAGACTGATAATGAATGACTTGCACGTAGGCCGTTATGTTTTCTAGGCAAAAGATGGACAACACAGCGCATTCGGTAGGGTGGCAAATAACTCGAAAATCAAGAATCAAAGTTGTTTCACGAGAGGGTCAATATTTACTCCACAGTTTACATTTGATTATACAAGCTTCTCAGAACACTTGTAATTTGTACTTTTCTTGAACGCCGGTTTGAAAAATGAAAAATGGGCAAAGATAAATTTTCTTGCTTTCATACCCTTATTACAGAGTAATTGATTCCCTGCACCAGAAGCAATGTTGTCTGCCTCTACCCCTGTTTATTAAATTTTATATCAGAAAAAAAGGAATAGGAAATAAAGGGATATCATTCTGTAGTGTTTTATTCCAAAAAAGATAGCTGAGAATTTGATATTCCTTTTTTCCCTGAAATGTGACAAATTCCATTATATTTATTTTGAATGCGCCAAGGTTATAATTACTGTTGGAGAGGAATTACCGGGATTCATCTTGTTTCAAGTGCAACGTTAGCCATAAATCAACAAAATATTTGATGATGCCAATTGCTGATAAGGTCAATAAGCCAAGGAAAACCTGTTTCATTCGCCATAGAATATATTTCAAATGAAGCATGTAGCGGTGCGCAAGCAACACTTGTGTAGGCGGTGAGTTCTACCGACGATCAATTTCCAAATTGTGAGCAGTTCTGATGTTTTTCTGGCAGCCGGTGAATATTTTTGGCAAGCTTGCAATTGCTTTCGATAAACGCTCTTTGGGTCAATTTATTTAAAGTGGAAGATAACCGAGGAAAATATGCCTTTGATTAGCAAACACGATTAAATTACCTATTCGCATGCCAACGGGATATGCAAATTTTGCAGGTAGGGACTAAGTAAGTGAGACTTGATTCGAACAAGAGTTGAAATTCAGCCATTTTTTAAGACCTCAGAAAACGCAATCTAGATTTTTGGCGCAAGGGGCTTGGAGAACATGTTCACAACATAGCATCGAAGAAGGGCAAAGGAAGATGTAGAACCCTCAAATGCATAACGGAAAAGGTCTTCGGACGAATAAAGGCTTTGGAAGATGCCTTAACCCTCATCAAGTTTACATACATTATTCTCGACCAACTCTGCTATAGGAGGAAAAACAGGGATAGGTTGCATCTCTGATCACCCTTGTGTACATTTAGTGCTTTAATTGTTCCGTTAAAGATGGCTCCCATCCAAAAGTTACCGAGAAAACCCCTTAGGTCACCGATACAAAAAGAAAATGATGACTTTGGACAGCACCATTTTCACACATGATGATTCAGAAGATCACTTGCACCCCACGAAAGCTTTTTTTAGGATTTATAATGCCAAAATGAACCACGCTAAATCATTGGATCGGCTTCTATTTGCAACAACTGTAGCAATTTACATCAGCCTACTATAACCGATCTTATGCGCAAAATCGATCATCCTACTACTGCCTAACGTGGGTATAGTTTGATTATCTGCATAAAAATCCTCGCACTCTTCCGCTATTCCTCCTAACATGATTATTCATAACAGTCGATACCTATAATATCCATCTACCCAATTATTCCCATGCCTCACGTATAGGCTAACACCACGTTTAATAAATTACTTAAATCACTGAAATGTTATATGTGAGCGCATTTCCATCCATGAGTATTGGTTATAACGATACTTTATTGAACTAAAACGCATTTTCGAC
This sequence comes from Schistocephalus solidus, assembly GCA_017591395.1. Lineage (NCBI taxonomy): Eukaryota > Metazoa > Platyhelminthes > Cestoda > Diphyllobothriidea > Diphyllobothriidae > Schistocephalus > Schistocephalus solidus. The sequence continues at coordinate 190,221 of WEDG01004125.1, forward strand.
GAGAAGGTTTAAAATATAAAAATAAATTTTTATATTTAAGTAACAACGTGCAAGTAGTTTTGAAAACAGTTCCCATTTCTGTAAACAACGTTGGTAAATTCGAACAAACCAAATAACCTACTCCGTAATAAGTAAACATTTAAACTCTGTGTAATTAATTCGCTCAAATTGTATATGTATTTTTACAAAGGATTTTAAAAATGCACTATATTCTTTAATAACTGACGCAAAATTCATTTTCGTAGGTTTCTGGGGAGGCAGTATTATCTATGAATGTTAACAGTACTAATAAAAAAGCGAAGTCACGAGGGAGCTGCCCAAGACGAAAGTTCGTGCTTTATTAATGCAACACGAATTTTATCTCTGACGCTCGACGTCTTCTCTGGGTATGTGGATCACTATTTTCGTACATAACATTTTGAACTTCGAAGTTTCATATGTGAAAGTTGGACAAAAGGCTCATTTAAAAAAGGTGGCATGGCAGGGTAAAAGAGGTAAAACCGGTAATCTTGGCCTTAATGCGAGGAAAATCATGGTAAGGCTTTCGCGAAGTTCCGCTTGGGCGTTAGAATTACGTTTTAAGCCTAAAGTTAATATTTGGCCTATGTTTAAAATAATAGACAATGCATTTTATTAATATTTCAACGTAAGACCACCAGCATTTCTGGTGGGATTTTTATGCCCACTGAACCAACTGTATATAATTGCTTTATGTTTTGAGGTAGGGCCCTTAATTTTAGATTGGCAGTGTTGGCTAAATTAGGAAAAACAGCACAATCTAAGCAGATGAATTGATTAATAAAATGCTAGACCGTTTTATGGTGAATCTACGGTATTAAACACAAAAGCAACTTTAAAAATATTGTCTTATAGGTATCGTCGTCAGTCTGCATAGTCCCCACTCTAAAATTTAGCTTATTTGCCAAATCTGTTGACATAGAACAAATAGAATGACGTTGAAACTATTCAGTTCAATGGATTCATCTGATTTCTGCCGAATCGGAAGTATATTTTGTAGGATTTTTGAATTTCGGCACCATTTGTCTCCATCATGGACATCTAAATATGATTATATTTACATGAACTGGCCCATTTTACTCATTAAATATTCCTATTTAACATTAATTTGTTTATAAACTACGCCTGCACCATTCTGAAGGCATTCTGGTGCCAATTTTGCGATGAATACACAGACGACCGTTATCGATGCCGAAAGTTGTAGTTTTCGGTTACAATATATCGTCTGTTTTCTGCTAATGCTTGCCTTTGACTATCAATGCTATCCATTTTTAATGCAAGCCATTTTGCTGAAAATTTGAAAAACTAATTTTTAAAATAAAGCGTTCCTCTCTCTATCCCTCTCTTAGTTTTCGTTATATGACAATGGGCTATGCATTCGGTTGGTACATCAAACCCACGTCCTCTAATGAAAGTTCGTTCATTATATGGTTTACGAGAGGTCCTTGTCCAATTACGTATTAATGCTTTATCTAGAACCATCTGAGGCTGTCGCATAGTAACCATTGGTACATATAGTTGAACCAACTTGTTCATGAGACGTGTCTCAGTGTAACAGTAGGCAACATAGTAATATTTGGTGCGGAAGAACAAATAATAGGGGCTTAGGTCTTTAAAACCAGGGTTTTGCTATGCCTGGATGAGAAAGGCTGGTAATTTACGATAGTTCGACCGTTGTAGTCCGACGATGTCCACCGTATTATCCATGGAAGGATGAAGCAAGGGACGGTGACTTTGCGCTTGAATTAGTTTTAAGTGATAGTAGCCTTGCGCTGCAGCTACCGCACTCTCTCCTCGTCCCCCACCTGAGCCCGGTGTCAAGACAGAGTCGAGAAGACCGGAGGCGGGAGAGGAAGCAGGTGGCTGGCGCGGCCGGGTCACCTAAGTCCTAGCCGCCCCTAGGCGTGCCACCACACCTCCATGTTCGGCATTTGCTATGGGAGCGCAACCCGAATAACGCCTGCCATGCCTTACTTTGGCCCCCGTGTTGGTCCAACGCATCTACTACGTGGCCCGTTTAGGGGGCTGGTAATTTAAAGCGTACATCACTCTCTTACAGGCTATTCAGAATGAGAAGATGCGATCGCTAGAAAGATTTTTGCGGCTTTATTGTTGGTAAATTTTGATATAAACATAAGAGTTAGCAAGCCTTTACGCACTGCACGCCTCGGAACTATTGATAGGATGGGACTAATTAACATTTTATTGATTTAACGGTCATCGTTCCATTATAGGAGTCACGAAAGTCATGAAATATTAGTCGACAAATGTGTCCTTTTAAAATTTTTTAAATAAAAGTAATTGGATATTTTGATATATACCTGCAATTTAAATTAAACTTGCGGTTTTAAAATCTCTATCCTGCACGTCTTTCTAAAAGAGAAATTCAGAATATTGTACACTACTAAGAAGATGTCCGATTGATCCCCCAATCTCTCATCACCTGATAGAAAATGACTTTAATCCCTGACTTCTAGAACGGCTCAACCCTCTTCACAATACTTACTGTTTATTGCATGCTAAATATTTCGTTACTCGTCACTCGTATTGTTAAGGCCTGATGCCGAATAATCGAAAGCATACATTTGCAAACCTAGACTTCTTAGAGGTGGTTTAAGTAATAGAGTTAAAAAGCAGCAAAAATAAACCGACAGAAAATATGCTGAAAACTTGCATTTTTGATAATTTATATAACCCTATAATTTCACAAACGTGTTTTTTGAATTTAAGGCATAATGCAATCTCAAATATAAATTTTTAAGAAAACTGAAATATTTGCTGAATGTACATTGTTATTTTATTTTCTATAAAATATAAACACGCTGTAGGACATAGATGATTAATGGAACATTGTATAAAACTGGGTAGTCGTTTTTTTCAAGCGCGCTTAGCGCCGGGGGCCGGAAAGAAGGGCATTTAAAAGACTGAATCCAAAATAGCGTAAACTATTGTTTGATTAGGCGGCATAATAATCAGTGAGATAACTGAACTTCAGTAAGCAATTCCGATGGAAAAACATATTTTAGAATTTGCATTAATATCTTATGAAATTGGGCAAACTAAAGGACAATAATTGGAAGGCTTGCAATAAAAACTTATTCACTTGTATCAAATACTCGCTGTGAAATATTACGTGCACATTTGAGCCACTTTAAGTAGTGGACAAAAACAAAGGCTGAGCAGATTGATTTGCATCTATACCAAAGGTAGCATTACTAGATGAATTCCTGTTTTTGCACCATAGACTAACTTCTTTTAAAGACAAGAAGTTAATAAACACCCAGCGATAAGACAAAGAAACGCCATTGAATGTTGCAGTGAGTGCTCAAAGAAAATTTTGATGTTAAGCTGTGCAAGCATCCATTTAGGTTTTCACGTACGGCCCGTGGTTCGCATTCAATGTGAGGGGATTAGTCTGTTGTGTTTACAACTCATATAAAGACAAGAAAGGATAAATTGTATGCTTCGATGGAGGTAAGAGTGGCCATAAAGAAGGCTGAAAAATATTAGTCAAGCACTACCAACGGTGTTTATTCATTATTCGATTGAAACAACCAATCAAGTTATTAAATATCCTAAAATTCAGCCAGGAATAAAGTAAACTAAGGTGGCCTTTTGGACTATAGCTTTTTTGTCGTCACATTGAAGTGTCGATTTCGGTTCTGAGTCAATTCCGACTTTCGATTACAGTTTTTGTTTAGGAGTGCCCTCAATTTTTTAAACTTCTTGAAGAGCATTTTAGCATTTGTAACGTATCATTACAATGCTCAGTGACAAGTGTATTTTGTAAGTACAGTATAATGCTTTAAGAACACATGCATTAAATGTTCCTGTTGCTTTAGGCCCAGCATTTCAATCTAAATGCCAACCCAGAAATGTGTCAACAACAAATAATCATAGTGAATTAAGCCCATCGGAGACCATGTTAATATGATGGCAGTTTCATGTTTGTTAGTCGTACTCGGCCAGCGAAAGCGAGCCAACAGTTTTTGATAAGACGGAATTCAAACTAAGAAATTATAATTATTAAGCACTATGACCATCCATGTTTCACTTTGTTACATTTTTAATTGTTATTAACGTGAAAAGATTTTTCCCGATATTTTTGGAATACGGCTTTCCCACTGAGTTCAGATGAGAATTAACATACGGCTGGAAATTAGCAAGAAATATCAGTAAGAGTACCGTTTAACTTTGTTAGTATTTATTTTGCATAAATATGTTAGTATTTGATGTAAAAACGAAATGTTCTTTTTACCACTTACACATTGATTTCATGATAATGGTTAGTTCACTACAATTGAGCAAAGTCTCATTTACAAATCCAACTATCGTCTTTCCCAATTTAACCTGCAGTAAATTATTAAGATTGAAAATAATGACGTGAGCTTACTTCATCATTTTCCTTTGCTAGTTGAATGACGCAATCGGAGCAGACATGACATCCACAATCACCACATGCATAGGCATCAAGCGTATCCCATCTGTCTGCTCTTCCACAGGACCGATCACAGAAAGCGCACAAATTCGATGCGAAGCAGAGCTCTTGTGCTGAACTGGACGCCCTCCTCTTCAGCTGCTGTTCACCGTTCCATAGTTCACTCTGGATGCCTCTGAAAAGGACAAATGCATAGCATACTGTGTTTCTCCTTTCCACAAGAAAAGGTTAAAACAGGAGCATGCAGAAAACCACTGCGTTCAGCCATTCATGAAAGTGGCCTGAAGTATCGAAAAAAAGCAAACCTTCGATCGATCAAGTGCCAAATAAATGCTTTAAAGAAATAATTCCAAAATATTCCGTTCTTGTTATAGGCTTCCGACGATAAAGGCATACGTATACCAAATATTACAAACTTCTGATCCAAATGTGGTTGTGGGAATGACAGGATTGATTTCAAACCACAAAATACCTCTGATTAAGTGATGCGGACAAATTTTTCGTTTGTCTTTTAGTCAAAGTCGGTCCTGCACTCGCAGTTACTATTAAGGTACATCTTAAATTCACAATTGGAAATAATAGAAATCTTCTTTATTTATCTAAGTGTGGGAGTATTAATACTTCTTGGATTTAAACAAATTTTATGACTCCACTGACACATTGTTTTTAAATCATAATGTTTACAAGAGGGAGGATTAAATCAAAATTAGACCGCCATTCTGAACATGGATAAGCAAATAATTGGGTAACAAATATTCAGGTTCACGGGCTGAACGAATTGTCTTATTATAGCAGCATTGGGATTCTAAGAATGCACTTTTCAACAAAAGTGCAAATATTAACTTGCAAAGGTTAATAAAAACCAAAAAATATAATGCGGTTTAGTATTAGTATCCAAATATAGATGAGTCGCAAATAATGACTTACGCCTAAGCAAAACTATTTGAGTATGTTAAAGGCGTAATTTAAGCAACAGGACAAACATAACTAATGAATGCTGTCTGCAGCTTTATAGGGCTTTTTCGTGCACATGGCTGATTCCAGTGGGGGCTTAGGGACTGAATTTACATAAACGATTTGTATCTTTTCAGGTTAACGTTCCAGTAAATGCAAAAACTTTAAATCTATCACAACATCACGTTTAAAAAACGCACTTATATTCCCAAATCTTAATGACCAACACCGGACTGATGAGACACATTTTGCACAAACGAATTTCTCAAACACCATTCATATCGAACAATCCTTAAATCTAACTGGATCTCTTTTTTATAAAATGTATCCTTATTGGTAAGTACTTTCGAGGGATTCGCTTGATTTAACAATCGAAAATGGTGTCTCGAAAGCGCAGTTACTGGGATATTAAAACGCAAATAGGTCAATGGAATTAATTTTCATTTCGTTAGGTATTTGGGATTACTCATTTTATTTGCAGTAACATCATAAGCATCATTAAAAGTCGTAGTGCTGACTGCAGTATGACTATCGAGAATTTTGGTGAAGGGACGGTGACGTGTACGGGGATAAGCGATAAGTTATAGTTTACTTGTGCTAAGGTTACCGCACTGCATCTTCCCTTATCCGACTGTACCCGGTGTCACGGAAGCGTTTAAAATCTTCAGAGACATGAACGAGCGCTGGCTGCTGGCTCAGCTTGAGCCGACACCTACACGCGCTTTTCGAAGCCCCAGAATAACGCCTGCTGGCCCTAATCTAGCCAATTGTGCTTCTTGTGCAGTCTGTTTCGGTGGCACGTTAACGGTGGTAATAGTGACAACATAACATTAAAAGGGCTACCAAAGCATTGGTTTCATGTTGATGATAAGCATGTGCATGTAAATGAAAATGTTTTATAATGCTACTCATAGTATTGTTAATCATGGTATAATTAGGATGGCATTCGTAGTATGAAAATGCCACTGGTAGGAAAAATAGTGACACAACATTAATAACTAAATATGTACTATGATAATTGATTAAAAGCTCAGTAATCACACGTTTTCATGTTATAATATATTGAAGTAATGGATTGAAACAAGGGAGCAGCTATTTTCGGGTAGTATTCCTAGTGATATTACTATAAATATATGCATATGATAATTTTCGGTTTAAAGGTTTAATTAGGGAAAACGTATGTCCCCCTGTGCCTTGGAGTTCACTTAAGAGCCCTCGCAGGCAATTACATAGTGACTTGTGATTTTTGGGGATAAGGGAGAACCACATCGGTGAGCCGCACACTATCATCATATTCCTGATTGCAACCGCCAAAATTGACGGTCCCGCGGCTTACTGGTCGAGCGTTCGACTCAATGGCTAAATGATACGCGTTCGAATCCCAGGGGATTAACACTTCTTATTCGGTATGTCTAGCTGATGATGGTGAATACGCCAGAAATGACCATTCTGCTGTCCCTCGTGTTTTTTGGTTATACCTTTTCATCAGAGATATCGCAAGTCGCGAAGAGACTGTCTGTGAGTGCTCTAAATACAGCTCCAAGGCACAGCAGGACATAAAAGTTCATTTACTAAAACAGTGAGCCGCGCACTATTACTATATTCCCGATCGCAAGTGATAAAATCGACAGGCCCGTAGCTCATTAATAGAGAGTTAGGCTCAAAGGCTAAAGATCGCAGGTGCTCATCCCAGGTCGTCCACACTTGGGATTGGAAATTACTGGCTGAGGATGTTGAATAAATCACAAATGGCCATTCCGGTCTCCCTTATCCTTGTCAGTTCTAACTTATATATATATATATATATATATATATATATATATAGAATGATATGTATATATATAAATATCAGTACATGCAAAAGGCATACCTTAAAAGACAGAAGAGGCTGAGGTGGTCATGTTAACCGTACTAACCACAGGAATTCCGGCATGCCCAAACCCCGGTCTTGCAGGAAGTGTGATTCATTTCCGGAAGCTTTGGATATTACAAGTAGCTTGTTAAATGGCTGCTGAACTCTCTTTCAATTATAAGGAATAAAGCTGATAGTAACCGGTAAGAAATCAGACCATTATTTTAATATTAGACTTTGAGTTTATTTAAAGGCAAGTGATCCATGATGCGGGGTTCGATGTCCATGTTATAGAGACCTGGTTTTAGATAAAGCTAACTGACGACATCCAATATATCAAGAATGCACAAGGGATTATGAAGAAATGGGCCTATTATTTTCAGGAGACTGAGTGAAAACTGTCCATTCTAATATTATCTGTGTCGAGGAGTGTAGACAAGGAAAATATATAATCGGTGTATCAGTTCGGAATGATAAGCCATCCTCAGTTCATCCCACAGTTTACACACCCTGAAATCCTTAACTGGTTACCTTGGTCATTAAGCACTATAACGTCCAAATATTTACCAATGCGCTTTGTGCCCAGCATATTATCTGTGACAGAAATGGAGTTTGCTGAGGAGCTTTCGGAAACCTTTATTGTATTATTGTTATTTTCCTTTGGCAATCCATTTTCAGACTGCATATCCCTGTGCACCGTAGGCTTAATATGCACAAGTAGCAGGACACAAGGGCAGATTAGAAGTGATACCTGTTCCCAGTATGAACGTGCGCCAACACTAAGAGGCCCCAAACGTCTTAAGTACTGACTATTCTTCCGAGTAGTGTCAATAAGTTATGCCAGGATCAGGGGCTTTTTTCTGCCTCTCGTGCGCATGACGAGAACTGATCTGCTCCCAAAGTAGTCACACTGACCGGCTACGATTTAATAAATTCTATGTGTAACGCAGGTGTACACAGAAGGACTCACAGGTTAGTAAGACAGAGGACCAGTAAATATGTAATCCTATGGTATACATAAAGATTTGATCACCCAAATGGGCACAGAGAAACAAACTTCCCTGGCTCAGGAGCTGACTCCTAAATGCGATTTCCTAGAAAAGGCTGTTAAAAGATGTGGCTGCCATCGTATGATAAACAGTTTTTTGCAATAACAGACAGTGCTGCAGAGGTGGTCAACATAACTGAAGGTCAAATTGGCTCGCGGGCTCTTTTTATCGGGCAGCGTTGAGTCCGCGTTAGCCCATAATTACTGTTATTAGTAAATTTACTGGTATGTCCTCAAAGTATGACTTCAGGCAGCATAGGTTTCTGAAACAATCACATCTGTTGTTGGTTGACAAGCGTGTGAATAAGGGTAACGATGGAAAAATCCATAGTAAAGACTTATCAGGTAATGGCTTATTAGGAGAAATCCTGTGATTCTTGAATCTACTGAGATGTTGGAAGTGTCATGAAATGCAATATTGCTAACTGATGGGACATGTCAGTCCTTTTCTCTGAATCATGCAACAAGGGTTTATTCTCAATGTATCCATCGATTAAACTCAATCACGTGCTATTTCGAGTTTTCTCTGCGAAATAATGCTTATTGTAGCCAAGGCCAGGCCACGTGTAGTAACTGTATACCTGTCAGTCAGATTTATCACTTACTTCTAGCGGGAATGCTTTTGGCTAACAAAACGTTAGCTTCCGGTAGAAATGGTGTGTAGGAGGGTTGAAAGTGTTTGGTAGATGCAGTGTAACGTGGCCTCACTATTAAGTACCTCACATACAACAAACCTTGCTGTCTTTGTTCACGACAGTCAAAATATCGTAAGGTGACCTAATTAACTTTGTGCTTAATGGCCAATGTTTTACTTTCAGTCACGCCATGGTACGTTCCAGCATTGCGTTTGGTTTACATACTACTCGCGTTGGCTACCGCAGCCCTCTAAAAGTGCCTAACTTATACTAATATTTGACTGTACGATCACAAATACACGGTTACTAAAAGGAGGACGTCTCCTTTAACTTGACACAAGAAGCACTTTCTAGTCAGTTTCAAAAGACAATTCTGTTAACTTTATTGTAAAAATTGATAAGTTCTGCGTGCAGAATCCCTCCGCTTATGACAGAGAAGAACTGAAGGAACTTATGATTAAGATGATAACGACAAAAAATGACCAAAAAGTCCAGCAAAGGGGGATAAGGCATCATCGTGGCCTCACCTGCTATCTACAGCATAACGTCACTTATCGATGTAGTTTTTATACTCCGATATGTCAAATAGCTACTTCATCTGCACATACATAGGTACTAGACAGTCCTGTGCACTGCTCTTCTCATGTAGAACTCAGAGTGGACACACTTTTTGCTCCACGTATAGTTCAACACTGCGTACAGAGAAATGCTCTTTTTATGGCGATGTTGTGTCAGAGCTTTAGCGACAAAACTGCATTTCGTTCAAGCTGGACCCTTGGAAGCCTTTAAGGAGTAGGTTGACTGGAGAAAATAGTTTACGGCGCACAACTACTTGCAAATCCTTATCATAATGTGAAATGTTTGATATTTTAATTGTGACTAAAGAGGACGGAAAATAATAATGAAATGTCTCCAGAGAAAAACCAGGGACTTTTACCGAAAAGGGGCTATCTCCATCACCGCTTTGCTTAACTAAAGGTGCTGTAACACATTGGGCTTGTTCCATGACACCGCAAACTGCAAACAACAAGACGTAACTTAGGGCAAAAAAATAATGTTTGCAATCTTCAGAACGGAATCGCATAGCTGAGCGGAACTGTTGTGCTCATTCATACCATTTTTGTTTTACGGAAACATAATTACCACGTGACATGGAATATTCCTGATTGCAGTAGACAAGGTATGGACCAATGACCTACTGAAATTGACATTTTGCTTAGATTCTCATGACCGAATGGGCATGTGTTCAACTATTGCATACTATAGACTGGATATTAAATGGCCTGTGCTTTATAGTAGGTTATGAACAGTGAGGTTCCTACTCCTCTTCTCTTTATACTATGATCCGTTTATATCTGGAATCTCTGATAAAAATCTCGATTAGTGTTCTTAGTCAAATCGGAATAAAATCCCCCCCAGCAGTTCAACCGACGAAGCACCATTCCCTCGTAGCTCTATAGACTCTCCGACGCACACTGTTGACGTTAATGCATTGGCGAGTAACTGTTGAAAATTGGAAGATTAACCTCTCAATAAACCTTGCATAAGCATTTGTTTGTCTTTGTCATCTAAATATATGTTAAATAAGTATCGTTAAATTAGCATAAGCAAATGTAAAAGAAGCACGAATTAACCGTTTGTCAGTAGTTATTTTAGCTTAATGAACTACAACGTGCAGTTGGATCGGAGAAGGTTTCCCTGCGCTATACGCTAAAAAGGGTTTTAAACTGTTAGCATTTGTTTAAGGCACCGTTAATTTCTCAACCCATTCATTATTAGAATGCCAATGCATCAGGTTTCTTAGTTCAGTACGGTGTAACAGGTTTAGATTAAAAAGAGCAGTCACAACATTAATTATTTATATAGATGGTTCTTAGTAGGAAAACGACCTGTTATTTCGTCGTTTGTATCGTGTTAGGATTTTACTTCCTCGAAAGTTCACTTATCGGGTCAGATTTTCTAATTTAAAAACTCAGTGTGTAACAGGATTGAAAGATGTGTCGAACTTGAACAGTGAAATTTCTACTTTGCTAAATAAGAAGCTTCCTCAAACCTGGCCTACGTACAATGACAAATAATCATCTGTGGGATAGTGCGTTAGATTTACCAGTTTTGCAATAAAGAATTCGGCTATTTTTCCCCATGACGAGTTTGGTGGATTTCTTGTAGAATGTGAACCATGCGTCTGCGTTGACAACAAACATGTAGAAGGAAAATGCCTCACAATTGCCGCAATTGACTTTTGAGCTCCATTTCGTGTTACAGATATCAGTCCCGAGCATATGAATGGCGTCCAAATGGTAATTATGCGCACGAAAGTTTAAGACGTAGTCGAGGGAAGAGCGAAAAAGTTAAAAAGAAGCCAGTCCTCCAAATCCTCTCCCCAACCGGTTCCATTGGAGTCCCAGTGGTATACACATTTTCACCTCATCGTATCGAATATAGCAAGTAATCCCAACTCCAAAATAATCCCAGCAACAGATATCCCACGAGCAACTATACGAAAATGGATGACGCGTAGGTGAAGGTTCCAAGCCTACTGATTTCAGCCACTCGCAACTCGACACCCAAGAAGTAGCCATATTTATTTTTGTGACCACTGGTGTCAGTAAACACTGCTGGAAACGTAAAAGTAGAGTTTGCCTCTCATGAGCAACATCTTCCCGGCCATTTACTTTAACTAAAGAATTACTTAATTATTGAAAAAGTCAGAAAATAATCTTAATTATGTTGTTTGCGAGATCAATTTATGCAGATTCTTTTGCGATAAAGACGTTTACCCTTCAGATATCTCAGGAGATATTTGTAGTGCTGGAAGAATTTCCTCCCGATTCACATAAACTGCTTATCAGAATTTCAGGGGAGAAATTAAAGCTGATCTTCATAATTGAGTAAACTTCACGCCAGTTTATAAGTACAAAAGAATTTGCATCAAATTTTATGTAATCAACACAATGAACTCAAGTCATTAAAGACATAAGGAAGTGGAGTCCAATTCGGACTAAATAAACTGATCCGTGTTGCAGTGGCTATCCTAAAGCAGCAGTAAAACGTTCTGCTTAATATCGAAGTGAAACAAACTAGCTGAGGTCTTCTGTTCCTGCACACAACTCCTGCATAGCGGATTCATGCTTGCTTTTGACCACCAATCAAACATATTAATTGTCCTTGCCAAGTTAACGATTCAAATATCAAATCAAGTTGAGGTGCACGTGACGGATAACAACTAAGACGTTGATCCATTTTTGATTTGACCTCATGTGATTACGTACTCTCAGTGTAAGTAATTCTTAGGAAAATCGTAATTTAAATGATTGTTTGCCCTCTGCTCTTCCCTGACTTTGAAATACAAATTAACAGCCACTGCAAGGCCTTTGATAATCGCAAATAACCTTGGAAATACGTTTTACGACAATTTTATCTATATAGAGTAATATCTCACAAAACCGAAATTCTCCGAGCTAATTATCTAAAGTTTGTTTCGTTTAATTGACTGTTGTCTAGCGAAATGACCAGTTAAGCTCATGGACGCTGTCTTGCTGGGTGGATTGCCGGTTTTAACATTACAGAAAAACTCAATGGTTTCGTTTTATTTCAGCAAGGGAATAACCACTACTAAATAAAGTTGGGCTTCAAAAGGTCAACCATTCATCATTTAAAATTTGCTTTGGAACAGCAGATCCAGTCCTGAATAATTTCGTTATAAGAAGGTCTTGAAAATCACAAGATCCTCCTTCAAGAGTTAAGTTTGGACGAAAATGGCATTGCTTACAAAACAGATATTTTTGTTGACAGCGGGTTTTTGAATTTCAGCGGCCATTTTTTTGCCTCCATTCTAATGTGCGTGTTTTAATATTTACGTGAGCTGGTCCATTTTTCTGATTAGAAAAAAGAATTTACAACTCTTTTTAGTAGAGGGTTATATTTCCTGCAAAACGAAGGTCTTCCAAAAACGACAACTGCATAATTTAAAGATTATCTGGCACAAATATGCAACGTTTTCGCAGAAAACAGTACACAATGTCTCTTCTATCAAAAGAAAGATTTTATTTTTGGAACCGATATGACGTTTCAGGTTTTCGTGAAAAATGTAAATTTAGGATCGAAACGGCAATCTACAGTGTGCCCCTAAATACGTATGAACATTTTTAATAGTTATGCGGTTATTATTCATTACATCACACGTTTTTTCAGAGTGTTTGTACGTTTTGTAAGAAATATCAAATAAACGATATCAATGACATCCCAAACAATCACTCATGCCTTACTCCCTACTTAACAACTAATACCAATTATTAATTCAGACTACTTTAAGAGAGTGCCCTAATAAAACGTCTAGACGTTTGTATACGACTATAGGTGGGGCTATTCTTTTAAAAAGATTCGTTTAATAAAATTATGTAGCCAGATCGAAGCATGACAGGAATTTGCATCACAACGATGGTGAATATATGTACCCATACATGGAAAAACACACATAATTTCCGAGAATTTTCAAAAACTCAAGTGGATTACATGTTAATAAATGTAAATATCAAGTAAGCTTTTTGAGCAATTTTCTGATCATCATTCTTTGGCTACATCTGGTCACTGTGAGCAAAGGCTACGTCTTTTAGATCACCAGGCGTATATTAATCTGAGGCATTGAACTCCTTCTCGCAATCCATCGTCAGAGATAGCAAGAGCAACACAATGGAGACACTTATAGCGGCAAAAGCCGATCAAAGATAACTGACACAAGTCTAAGGGTGACTACCGGCGCCAAATAAATAAATCGATTGATTAACTTCCCATTCCTGGACCAGACTTGAATCGATTACCGACTCGTTTAATTCCGGCTTGGCCGATAATCTTGCCAGTGCGATGGGTTTTACGAACAATCGCAAGTTGCTTCACACACCTATGAAACGGGCCCTGAGTTCAATGACGCATTTATCAAGATAACAGCCCTCACTGAAATCAAGACCCGCCTTGAATTTATTGATTACATTTCAACGAATGAGAAGACTATCAGGCGATTCATAAATTTTCTGCGGTTTCTAGAGCCATGTGCAGTTACCTCCAGACTTGCGTCAGTGATCATTGACTGGATTATACCCCTTATAAGTATAGCCTGTTTTGTTGCTGCTGTTATCTCTAGCGATGGTCGCCTGGGAGTTCGAAAGTTCAGAATAAAAAATAAATTGTCCCGGTGCTGGGACAGACTTCTTCTATTATCTCGCATCTCCGGGGACCTGAAACTTCCCATTCATTCATATATATTTCCCATTGTTGTTCAAAATTATTATACATGCAACTAGATTTTATAGAAAATATCTACAAAATATTTTTCTTGCAGTAATTTCATACCATTCTTCAAAGTTGGACAACCGCATACTTCGTAATTATTATCAGAGAATGTATGTAACTACACGTTGTGCTCACAAATAATTTATCCGGTTGTTCTGCTGAAGCAAAACAAAGTTTATTTGGTTAAGAAACGACAGTCGTTCAAATTTAGTGTTCTTAATAATTTAAAATCCACCGAAATTCTGTCACAGCTCAGAGCACTTCATGATCATTGGTTGTTCACTTTCGAATTAACAACTTTTAGGCCATCCACAATTTCAATAGAAAATGCATAGGGGGAGTTTAAATGATTTTTAATGGGACTAAAATAAAGCACATTCCTAGACTGTTTATCACAACATTTTCTTAATCAACTTTTTGAAGTATTCCTCTCAACTAAACAACATTTTAAACTTGTATGGGTAAACGCAATGAGAGTTCGCTGTTCATACTGAAGCAGGATCTCCATAAAACGGACTGCGTAAAAATTGAAACGCGTATGAAATTTACGCATTTTAGATCGGGATCATGGCGTCCTCATCCAGCTCTGCCGACAAGACTACATCAAGCTAATTGGAGGTCAAAGTACTGAATAAGTAACCACCAACTATTTGTCTTACGTAAGACTTGAACATGATTGTTTCTTATCAGAAAAACCCTTTGCACTTCACACACTAAAAAAATCTTATTCTTTATCGTTGCTTAAGGGGAAAAAAACAGGGGGACAATCGCAACCTAGCTCGAAGTCTCCGACAACAACCTAACACTGAACGTAGAAACTACCTAAGATTATTAATCTGCCTGCTGTTGACATCCGGCGAGTAAAAATGTGTCAAGAATTTGGAAACCAACAAGAGGCGCTTCTCATGACAAAGTGCTTGTGCTGCTGTTAAGATCCCAGCAGAAGTAGCCCAACTGGATTTATGCTTTGCCTTGTGATGATATTCAATTTGGCATCGAAAATGTAGAAAGCGTATTCAGAGGGGTGAAAAAAATGCCATCCACCTGAATTATAGTACGTTCGAAGGGGTTAACAATAGCTTACTTACAGCTGGGATTGCAGTGGTTGTACGCTGAACGAGAAAACCTTAGTTTGAAGACGACTGCTACATTTAGTCCTTCAAGCTTAGTAGGTAACACACTCATCCACTATTTAAAGAGTTTATTGCCAGCTACTGCACACTTATCATCTACGTTTCATAAGGGGCATGTAGCATGCGTAAACCTTGTCCTGCAGGTTCCCGAAACAACTGTGAAATCAAGGACGCTGCATAGGATACAGTTAATGGAATTTGCATCAAAGCCCCTAATTTCTTGACAGTTATGATCCAACTGGGCCTCTTTCACATTCCTACAGTCAATGGCAGGTAAGGACGGGATAAATCACAAAGATCTATCAATTGAAACTTGGAACGAATTTTCGGTACGCACTCCACTGTAGCAGGTCAGGACAAATAGTTTTGTTCCTTATTCCAATTTTCTTTCGATAGACGTTAGCATTGCTAATACCTACTGCCGTTCTCCACTCGCAAGACACACGTCAACATGCGTCTGGTTGACCGGTAAAGTGTGGGATGTAATAGTATTCGATGACCTTGTGGTTGAATCTACGGTCCTCCAAACATAAGGTTGGGTAAGCCTGGCTGAGAGCATTTATAAGCCAGACATTGCCATTCCGCTCGCCTTTGTATTTACCAGTTCTCCTGCCAGGAATATACTTATAGGCATTGTTCGACTGCTTGTAATGGCTAGAGAATCGTGCCGTAGAATCAAGCGGTAGAGAATCTCCCGTAACCTGATCAGTGGACTAAGTGAAGTGCGGCTTCATTTTGGGGATCGCATATCTTTTCATCACAACGGACTGTGAATTTGAAGGCTCGCATTGGCGGCTAAATAATAAATATGACATTTTTGGTTTCACTCGTTATGCGACCATACGAGCTAACGAACCGTTTCTGGGTGTAAGCATACAAAGGTAAGATGATAACGGCTTCAATAACAAATCTATCCCAGAAGATATTTGAATACTATAATCCCCTAACTTGTGGGAAAACGTATCCTACAGTTCACAACAGATTCTCATTCTGAAGGCGTTTCTACGGGATTTAACTTACTTGTAGCAGAGGCAAACTACTTCGGAAAAACTTAACTTGCCGTATCGGTCGTCGCTGACTAACGTCAATCCATTAATATACTGACGTCAGAAACACTCGCACAAACTTAGGCCTAAGGGGAGAAAGTTTTCTTCCTGCATTATCTACACGGAGTATCTAGAGTACTCTACTAGCAGCGCGTTGTTTAAACACCAGCAACCTCCAATAAAAGACCCCATCTCCACAGAATATCAAACGAGCTTACTTTATAGCATAAAATGCAGTGATTACTTCTGTATGTATATAGGAAATACTGGTCAACGCCCACAAACTTCTTTACAACCCTAAAGTAGCACTTTGTCCATTTGATACCCGTCAATCTCCTTTTCATACGCACTTGAGTGTGACTACGGATTAAATTCAGATGATACTGAGGTCAGCACAAAAGAAGAGAGATAATACCGGGTGAATTGCTACTACAATATAAACAGGAATTTGCTGGAAGGGTACACAAAACTCTTGGACAACCTGTAAACCTAGACGGCTGGGATGTCCTGTATGGTGCCTAAGGAGGACATGGAAAGAAGAAGTGGTCCGTCCGTTTAAAATAGGTGGCTTTTAACTTTAATTTCAGGAAGAGTAAATATAGTCATTTCTTAACTCTTACCATAACATAAAAATAAACTGTGACCTTAATCTTAACCCCAATCCTACCCCAAACCTAAGTCCTATGGTTATTAACCTTGGCTTATTCATGCCCTAACTCCAAACCTGAGCCTCACCTGAAACCAAAACATGACCTTTAACATAATTCGAATTTATGGTAAAAACATAAATTCCCTAGAATTTAGCCCAAATCCACATGTATTAAAGGTGGACCCTTTTCCTGTTTCTTGTTCGGTGTCTATCCTAACCATCTAGACTTGTAATGTTATATATCGTTGTGCTTAAACTGTATGAATGACTGTCTATTTCTAATAGACCATAGCATGTGCATTCCAGGGCTAGCCAAGCAGATATTTCTTGGTCCTGTGTTTATAAATAGCAGGTCAACAACGATGGAAACTCAATGCGTAACATTGCAATTAAGTGCTATTACTAATTTGTGAGGAATTCTTTTTTGTGTAACCTACAGTTGAAAGTCGGTAATGATGCAGCATAAATACTGACAGAATGCAAAGAAGCTGGGATTGTGAAATGATTCACTGACACTGAGTGAGATTCCTCAACTTATTGCATAAGGCTTTCTTTAATTGAAGGTTTTTACCAGTATTCATTTGATATAAAATTCGACTTTCGATTGTGCTTGATGGTTTAAAAATTTTTCAATGGTCAATAATGCAAACAGATCGGCAAGTGACTTAACAACAGCAATGCACATTGTAGAGAGAAAGGTTAAGCAGCAGAAACACAGTGCATAAGGTGATATCAGGTTACATTTGAAAATAATACTAATAATAATAATAATAAAAATAGCTAAGACCGCAACATTAACTACTTTATAAGATATATATATCCATGCCCAAGCCTCACTATTAATACCAAGACCGTATTATATCCCGAAAGACATGGCAAACAAACCCCAACCCCAAAGCAATTTTTGGACACATTTCTTAACGTTTGTGAGAATGACATAAGCAGATCCAAACAGCAAACTGAATATTATATCTTTAAAATGAAAATTAACCAAAACACTGGTTTTTGACTTAGAAACTGGCTCTAGTAACTGTAGTTTATTTATATCACGATTTGATAAATACGAGCTATACTTTGTTTATACACAGGACCAACAAGGAAATATATGATGCCAACTTGCATTGCAATGCCTATTTCCAGGGTGAAAAATGTCCCAAATGAGTAAAAATACATAAGAATAGTGAACATGTCCTGGTCGATGACCAAATGCTGATGTCTGCTCCACGAAGGTAAATAACGGCCTAGCAGAGATCGTGTTCAAATGATCGTTGTATTACGGTTTTTCTCATAATTCATACACAATTTGCTATTATGAACTTCTTTAAGACTATATTCATGTAGCATTGCAGCTGTCCGTTTACAAATATTGCTCTTGTAGTGTGAAATATGATCAGTGGGTACATTTATATTTCATAGGCCATTAATAGCACATTATTAATAGCGTAGAGATATCAGTCATTTTCCTTACCCGGAAAACTATTCATGAAAATATGCATGAAGCTGCTAAATGGTCATTGAATCTGAACGATTGTGTTCCACATTTTTCAGGAATTGCAATGGTTTTTAACCTAATGGATGTCGTTTCGTCAAGAAAATTAAAAAACATGTAATTTACTACCAAGTGACCTAATGAAAAGATATTTTAATTTTGCTTTCTAGAAAATATATAAAATTTTATAATGTCAACATAATGTAACAACAAAAATTATTTATAGTTTATAAGTCATCTCGTGATGAACGGTTTCTGCCGGCAGCCGGGAAAGATTCCGTTCACTTACGTGTATCTTTTCGAGACTTTAAATTTTTGGATTATCTTGCATAATAATCAAACGCGTAGATCTAGTTTATTAAGTGTGAAATCAAATTATACAATTTTGGGTAAACGTTCATAAGTTTGGTAGGTAAGAAGGCAAAGTAATTGAAATTTAATTGCGTATTTATTCTGGCTATCGCAAAATAATGAAGAACGCAAATTGAGCATTTCGTTCCATGGTTACATTTTTTTCCAATTTAGGTAGCCGTAAAAAAGAAATCTAAGTTAACTGCTGAAATGCATTGTAGTGGTTTTTTTACCAGATTGCAAATTATGACGTATTATAGAAAATAAAATCGGATGACAACTAACTTTATCCCTTTAGAAAAATTTATAAGTTTAAGAATTTGTCACTTCATGACAATTTTCATCTAATAGCATATTTATCAGACAACCATTATCTTATTTGAAACGTGATAAGTCACATGTGATTTGCTTGATGACATAAAGGACATTTTTTGCCGTGGGCAGCTGCGTTTCTATTTTAAATAACGTAAGTTGGTATTTATATAAGGGATATATTTAATATATGTTTCAATTGGAGTAAAGGGTTAGAGTGACGATAATGTTAAGTTTTAGAAATTTAACGCTATTTTATTTCGCTATTGAAATTTTCTTACATATCTACTTTTAGTAATGGGGATTTCTACGCTCGTGGCGTACAATACTGCATTGATAAAAAGTGGCAGTGACAGACAAAGATATTCCCGACCCAGTAAAATCAATGTCAGCCGGCTGCAAATGTTTCCGTAAAATACGCAGTAAGGGGATTAGTGTTCAACTATGGCGCAGGCTCGGAACCTTGTAAAAATAGCCTTAAAGATCTGCAGCATACACAATTCATTTTCCTTTTTATTCTTCATAAGGAGAAACCACCTATTCCCACGCTTCCTGGTAGTGTTCAGCACCTTTACCATGCAACATAAAAAATGATAGGAACTGATTACTTTTACGTAACTGTCAAGGGCAGACTTTTTATCAAAATGACACTAACAGTTTATTCATCCGTAGCATAAGGCAAATTTTGAGCGAAATAAAGCTGTCCGATAAAGATACACTAAATTAGCCACTATAAAGTTCAGTATTGTGTCAAACGTTGCTTACAGGCACTTAAACGTAAGACATGAATTAGATGTCATCAAATTTTGTATCACTCCAGGCTATATATGGTTCACGCATCAAATCCCTCGAAACGACCTCTTATATTTAGCTGTGATTGCGGAAATTGGCCTGATGTTGTCTTTTATGAAGCAGTTATGCATGAAGTCATGAATGTTCAACGGCACATAGTGGAGCTTGGGTTTAATATGCCTTCACTCAAATGTAAAAGAACGTAGAGAGTCATAGCTTAGAAATACAGGAGAAAAACCATAATTCAGAAATGGGAATTATCATTTTAATTCTTTTCGCAATCTGGACGCCAAATCAACTTGCATGTTTAGCCAAAAGGTGCATTTAAACACCTGTTTGCAGTGCTGGCTTTTAAAAGCTATTTTAACAAACTCGTGGAGAGCGGCAAAACTGCAACTTCAACTGAACCTTAGGCAACAGTTTTCAGTCCGGATAATGTTTTAAGCTTGGTTTAATGGGGAAGCAGATCCAAAGGTAATTTTGGTTATGAGAACCAGAAAGTAAAATATCCATTTCCATTTACTCAAGATCAGTGGAAATGCGTCATAGTTAATTAAAACTATTGAAAGCCATTTTACGCAGGTATTTGAATTATTGTTCATTTCGAAGCCTTAAATTAATTTACAGTGCATGCAAGCATCCCACTTAAATATTTATGCCCGCTGACTCGAATTCAATATGCACGAAAGAAGATGAGAGAACGGACGCAAAGAGGATTAAGAAAGGTGGTTTGGAAAACTGCGTGGATGATTCGAAAATAAATTAAGAGAGGTCAAGAAAGGATGTGCGGTTTCCTAAAAAATAGCTAAAAGGTATAAATTGTAAGAAATCTACCTCTAGGGCATTACTAAATCATAAACAATGTCCACGATTTCGCCTGCAGTCTTTTATGTTACCAAACGTTTTGTCTAAAATGAGGCAGTAAACTAGTAAAATAAACCATCTAATGATGATCACAAGCACAAGACGTAAAAGCCACTAGAAAACTAACCGTTTTTATGAATAAAGTCCTCAGGGTTCGAAGCATTAACTTCTAGGAAGACGGTACGCGCCTCATGGAAGAACCTTTTTAGCGACAACTACATGGAGGTGGACAAAAGATGCAACCAAAAGCGATGTTAAGGCTTGCGTCTAGTATATCCTGGAAATCCTGATCGTGAGTTAATGCGGCTGTAAAGTAGCAAACCCCATTTAACTGGCGCACCTACATGATAAATGGCATGGAAAATATTCCCTTATCGTCCAGATTGAAGCCAAGTTAACATTCGCGTGTGTGATTTTTACTTTCGTTTCTTTACTACCTTTACCCCGCCGTCTCCTCAAATGACCAACTTGCTCGCAGAGGAATTTTACGAATTAAATGCAAGATATTACTTTCTATGCTCATCTAAGGGGATACGATATACCAGTTAATAAAGTGCGGCGTGCGAAGAGAGTGCTAGTAAGTGGATGATGTGAACACCAAAACGATTCAGCAGATGGCAGATCACTTGAAATATTTAATGCACATAGGACTCGGAGCATAGTTTTGTAAAACATTTGGCTAGGAAGTCTCATGAGAAAGCGCTTAAGTCGACGAAATGCACCTATTCTTGTACTATTACACTGCAACCGTTTCCTGAACGTTAACCTAAGGTCACTCATATGAGGGAGCGTTCCAAACCTGCCCGTCGTTTGGGGCAGGGTTACATTAACGAAAATTAAAGTTTTCGGCTGTATAATATATGTGATAAATTGTAATTGGTGCCAAGTATAGACATCTCAATGACAGGCAGGGATTTTTAGCATTACAAGACTACTGGAGACTTTCTGAAAAATTAATGAAGTGTTGGTAAAAAACGTAAACTTCAATTATTATGCACCACTTTCTTCGGCGGTGTTAAAAATAGTGTTTACAATAAATGCGTGAAACCAACAAGAAAACCAGATTAGGGGAAAGCAGGCATGATAAGCTATATGCGCACTCTCTTCTATTGTTGTGACGGATTTTTGGCATGCCCATTCACTTCGCTTAAGAAATGGTAACTAAATGGTTCTAGCAAGCATTTGCTCAGTTCTAGTCATCACAATATGACCTCATTTTTTGTCTTTGATCTGTGGCTCTTGATCTTCGTTCACGCGCAGATATTGACTTTCTGTTCTTTTACAATTTCTTTATTCAGTATTTTAAACATTTGCCTTAACTCGATCAATATTTAATAGGTTTGGTAAGCCAAGTAGTCCAATTGACATAAACCATATAAAAAAGCTTTATTAGTGAATAATATCATAGGGTTACTAGTGTTTACGTAGGGCAGCACGCACAAGGAATGAGCCCATTCCTATAAATTCTTCGAGTTTTCCTTCACCCGCAAAATGCATTTTACTTTGCTCAAGCGGCAGTTATGGCAACGAGTAAATCATTTAAAATAGCTTAAATACAGAGCCTGGCTGGTGCAATCAGAGAACTTACCAGAAGAGAACGTCCGCCGATTATGAACTAATGCATGTCTAACATCTCTGATAAACAATGAGCCAAACTGCCTATCGCAGGACCATGTAGGTATGCTGCCAACGGCACCAACCGCCAGCACTTAATGGCAGATGCTTTAGAACGATATACCATCGTATAGTCCACGCCATAAGTTTGATCTTTGCCCCCTGAAAGAAATATGTCGCAAGACCACCGCAGTGAAGAAAAATACAGATATGTCTACGCGGCTACCTAATAAAATTCCAAGGGGCGATAAAGTTTAATTTATCCTTTAAAGTAAATAAATTGCACCCTTAGATGATTTTACAGCCTTCCAAATTCAGCATTACTGATGGCTCCAGCCCTGGAGAGGATAAAAACAATTTTGCTGACCTCATGGTGACTATATCCTGTCAAGAACAAATTTTTAATTTGTTTTACGATGATAGTTCTAAAAATCCTGGCATAAAGTAGGAAAAATACAAAAAAATATCAACCTCTACAGACATAAAGCCCTCATTCATCCCTTTGGTTATTTTCCTGACGCAGCAAAACTGGCGTTGCTCACTAATTACATAACATGGCAGGACATTTATTTGTCCCCCTGCGATGGGGGGAGCATGCACCATGCAGGTGTTGGTGGATGAATTCTCTTGTTTTTTTACGACACTTGCATTAATTTACAGGAAAACATACGATATAAATAATGCTACTGACGAGGTCATAAACTTTATTTCCTTTTTTTGTGTTTTCGAATGGAAAATGAACTAAAGACGTCCGTCGGTTATAAAAGTTTGTTAAGAATTGGAAAAAATCCCAGAGCAATGTCTGAAATTATTCAAAAATGTAAACCTCTTCTTGATTAAGCCGTTAGGTATTGGTCATGGCGTAAATTGGATTAATTTCTAATGGGAATATTTTCTGTCACCATGAATAACAGGGTTTTAATGAGTTGGTTCCTAAAGCACTACATTTTTCAATTTGTTGTTTGATAAAAATCAGGAGTCTTTTATTTGGCCGGTAGACTTTGAATGATTCTCAAGTACCCCAAAACTTTAAAAGGTGGGTAGCAGCCAAACGTTACTATTGCTTTTTTAGAAATATGTGGCATGGTTGGTATTCCCGAGGAATAACAAACTAAAAGAGCATTATTTAAAAAATGCGAACACCCACACGAAAGCCTTAATAGAGTTAGTGGCCTACAGTGTTCAGGAGGGTTTTTCAGTGAGATCAACGATTAATCTTTTCTAATTGTTTGTTAAAAGCCATTCGAACCCCAGAGATTTCCAGGGTTGATGTCATTTGCTTCACACCATGTTTAAAAAAGGTAATTTACAATATAGATATACCTATTTCTCTTGCTAATTACAGCTTGACCCCATCATGTGAGACCGCCAACACAGTCTTATTTTGCTAGCTATTTCAGCTTTCATTTACAAAGGAAGGTGTTAGATGCCGGTGTGTTCGTATAAGCCCATTTTGAATTTGCGAACGAAAATTGCCTTTATGTCGAAAAGCCGATAAAAAGGTTTAACTCGGTTGATTGAACACTAAATATATTGTGCTCCATGACCATAGACCATTCTATAATATACTTGATACCACTCGGATACATACATGTAGGACTGCAAACCATTTATGTGTATTTGCCGCTCAAATGGATGGCTTATGCTAAACGTTGCGTCAAAAAAATTTGTAGATTTAAAACGACCCTGCGTATTTTTCCGTCAATAAAATTTCCAATTGCAGAGACGTGAACCAGCATTATGTTGTTTGGTAATAGGTCACCTTAATAGGAATACCACAATCTTGATAAATACCAACTTATAAATAAACAAATTGCATAATCTACTATTGACATGCATTATTTTCCAAAAATGGGCTCAAGTTTATTAATTGCACTCTGGTTGATCCAAAATCCCAATAGGATCGGTGAAGGTCATTGTACGATATCTACTAGCCAACTGGCGGTGGGTGCAATAACTGCCGTAGAATAATCTGGTGAATTCGGTCCCAACAACTATTGCTTAACGGATCTTATCCTCTTTGTTGTTAAGCACAAATGATTTGACCGATTCGTCAGTGGCCTTAGCAAGTATGTTTACCGATATCCATAGATTTGAAGATAGAAACCTACCTTCGTTGATATAGCTTATGTAGATCATGATCAAAATCTGAGTGAATGACTCAACATGGATATCATGTTTTTATTTGTTAACCTTGATTTGGAGCTCGTGAAGCCTTATAATAAAGAATAGTACAGTCTCAATCTGTTTTACTCAAAAAGTTTTAATTTGTTATTGTGTTTCGATTAAGCATTATTCAATAGCCAAAGCAATAATTATACAAAGCAAACTGTGTAATAATTTGTGGGATTGGTCGTTTCTCGATATTTGCATATCTTTTAGATATGCGTCCTTGTTATCTGAATTTCGTAACCTAGCAACGACAAGTTCATGAAATCCATAAGAAAATAACCTAGGGTTAAACTCGATACTGGCACAGCTAGATTGGTAAAAATGTGATATTCATTTGATTAGTAAGCAATATCCGAGGTCGGTGCGCTCTCGATGATGAAATATTTGTCAGCAAATAACACCTAAATATTTATCTGCATGCCACATGAACATGAAAACAGGTATCACTGATTCTTAACTATAATATCAGCCTGTCAGATGAAAAGTTACAGCGAAATTACATTTATTTAATACGATGAATTTTTAAACATTCCCGAAAAATCAAAAAATAGATTAAAGGGTATAGTTTTACTGACAATTTGCACACCAAGTCAACTAATGAACAGGATTAACTCTTCAGCATTTCGGGTTTATGGATGGTGAATTGCATGCAAAACAATATTCTACAAAACAATAATAAATTAATAATCTTTCACTGGTAGTTGTTCAAATCCTTTAAAAAAATTTATATACAGTTGACGGAGAAAATGCAAGAAAAGATTCCTACATCTACCGATTTCGAGGAAGCTAGCCTTCTTTTAAATTTAATAATAAAGAAAAAAATCTTTCGGTTGTAGGAATAATTGATCAGGTAAATTTTAGTTAATTTCGATGCATAAGGCATTTAGTAATTATACTTATAAATAATATTAAACGATCCACAATTTTTTTAAAAATCTGCATGTATTATGTGACATTCTGTTCATAACTTACAAAATATGTGATCATTCTCGGAAAAACTGTAAACAAAATGTAATTTGGAGACGTTGGATGCAAATATAACGTAGAGAGGTTTCTAAAATATTTGTTTTTTGCAAAAATTATTTAAAAACGAAAAATGCTCTTTCTCCGATTTAACAATGTAAATGAGGTCTAATTGGCCACGCAATCTGTGCAATTATAAATATTTTTGACTGTGCTTTAGAAAAATATATTTGAATATATAAGGTCAGAAAAAACCCATCAAAATTAACACAAATAGGTGGGCAGAAAGAAGTTAAAAATATTGTATCCATAAGTTACTGAAATAGTTTCTGATTATAGAGCACGACATTAAAAGTTACAACCCTGCCGTTTTGAACTTCTTGAAGTTAAACAGATTTCAGAATTCCGTTTAAAATTTTCCGAGATAGCATTTGTACTGTAAGATATGCAAATATATTAGGCGAATCTATTTTTCAAGGCATAATATGATACTAATTCGCGATGCATCAGTTATTAATTGTTTTTTTTCTACATTTCTTTACGCAAATGCAAAAAACGTTTCATTTTGCTGTCCCGATACTACGTAGCAAACGGATAGTTATACACTCACCAAATAAACGAAAAAAATAAGAGACTTGCTGAAACCTGGTTCTTTTAATTCTTTTTTAAGGGTTATGCAGTTAAACATTTCCCAGCTATCTCTTCTACTTCAGCTTCCTTCATGAACAGAAAAATGGTTTTTTCTTAAGATTAATTTTGTTGGCTAATGTTTGGTTTCTGAAAAATAATACAAAATCACATGTAGAAGCGACGAATAGCCCTGCGCATTGCCTTGGCAAAATCATTTTTGGTGGAACAGATGTCACGTGACATCGTGAATGGACTGTGACTCAGTGCATTTGTTTTCTGGGTGTGCAAATTTATACATGACCCACCAAGTTTTTGGTCCTATATACCCAACTTTAAATCAAGCATACTTGCTCTTTACCTGTGTCGCGAAGTCTAATTTTTCAAGCTACACATATGATAAATCAGCTTCCTTAAGATATATATTGAGCTTCTCTGAAAATATGAACGGTATAACAATACATGTAAAGGGATAAAGTGTTATTTTGTGAGTTAGAAACTTGGAATAAAAACGGTGTTTCCTTTTATTATCTTATTAATATCACATTCTATTTAACAATCATTAATTAATTATTATGTCCCCTCATGCATGAATTCACATTTGAATCATGAAATCGTAACAAACGTATAATACAACTGCGGAAGTTGCCACAAACAAGAAATATGGGCATATAGTGAAAGCACAAAAATAGGTTCTCCTTAGAGTAACCATCAACAAATTACGTGTCGTCATCACACTTGATAACGCAAAATAAAGAAAATTTATTTTTCCATTCCTTCACGATAGCAGCTTTAACCCAGATTATCGCTTTCGAAGCCAGTAGCAGCAGCTTGAATGCCAAAAAAACTGGGAGTGGAATTAAGAAGGCACTCCAATATCAGAGTTCTGTGCTTGACCATTGGTTCTCACTCAGGGAAAATTCGGCTAGTAAGTTAAATAATTAAGACTACCATTAATTGTTTTCGGTGGAGAATATGTGCTATTATGTACTGCGGAAGAGGTTCACAGAGTATAACTTACTACTTTTTACCTCTAACTTACACCAGTTTGCTCTAAGAGTTTGTCAAACATCTGATAGGGGATAAGGCGCAAGTGTCTTGAACGGTGTGTGTCTGCGCTTAGGTGTGCGCACAATCCCTTCCATCTGTGGCACTTGTTACTGATATGCAGATTGAACAACTCGTGTCGGTGCGTCATCTAACCCCTTTGCTGTGCCAAAACATGTATGGTGCAGCCTATTTTGGGGCACTGCCTGGCTACTTATAAGTTTAAATCGAGCATTGATTGACAAGGCCAAACATCCTGCATACACGCGCCACATACACGCCTGTTCCACTCAAAAAGAAACAGGATTTTACCCAAAAGTCAATGGGCGGCTCGGATCTCAACTGACTAGGAGCACCATAGAGGTAACACGAAAAAGGACACATTACAGACTAACTCCCCATCCTGGCAAGAGGACAGAGTTTTACTGCCAGTTCGCAAATTACCCAGTCAAGTCTTCGGGCAAAGCTTTGATTTGAAAGGTTATAATGTTGTTTATATTGAGGAATATGCACTACGACCCACAAACTCGCCATCCTTATCTGCCGTCTCCTTGGCATAGTTTGCTGTCAATATTAGTCAGCTATCTGATGCGGGTATTAGGCTTAAGTGACTCGTCACGGTTTTATGACGTTGGCGACTTATAAGGTGCGCTGCCCCACGAGATTTTCCATGCCATTGTTCCATATGACGTTAATTTTCGGAACATCTGCTGCACGTGCTTTTTCTACAGCCTCAATGCTTTGCTTGTCAGAGAGCTTCCAGATGGCCATATGAGCACAAATGTAGAGCTGATTCTTTGACTCTCCTTATTGCAGTATGTAGCATGCAGCGATATTTGCATCCAGGGTATTTATGCAAATAATCTTACCATGCGAACTTTCCTACTCATGTTTCAGAGGATTGGGACTTTCAGGTAATAAACCTTAATAGTCACGTAACAATTAGAAGTGCCCAGTCGAAAGGTTTTTTCTTTTCCTTGTTGGATAGATTAAAAGCATGCGAGAATTGCAGTCCTATTAAATAAATCAAATATTTGCCAAGAAGCCAGATACTAAAATCAAACTCCCAAAATACGGACGTTGGGTTTATATCCACCATCCGAAACGATCTGATAACCAAGAACATTAAAATGTAACGATTGAACTTCTTTTACTATTTACTTGTAACTTACGTGACGTTCTTAAGAATACAGGGGATATATATATATATGAGATTTCAAAGATTGTAACTGAAATCTGTTAAGCATACAACAGCCCTCAGATACGTATCAGTGCTCTGAAATTCCAAATAAATTCCTTAAGGGACTAGCAAAAATTAAGATTTAGTTTGTAAACCTGATAAGCAGAGAAGAGTCCTGCAAAATTTCAGGACACAGTCGAGGCCTTTCGCATGCTGATTATATTTTTTGTTGGTAAATTAGTAATGATTCAGAGCAGTTCATGCAAAAATGTACCTTACATATAATATCCGGTGGAACACATTCCGAAATCGAATATCTTTTTCCACCACACGCTGAGCAGTTTTTCAAACCAATTTTTTTTCCGTTATAGATCACGAGAAAGGATAACACTCGATATGTCATCGGGATACCACGTACTTACCTGTTATTGTGGACATGCTATACGTTTCCTAGTTAGCAATAAGTGGTGGAAAATATAAAATAATTGAATGTAATACAAATGTGCTTTATTTGCATTTGCGTGATAAAAAAGCAAATAGATATTACAGACAAATTGAGGCATAAATCATTTTCTCAGACGGTTTTTTTTTTTGAATTTAAACCATACTATTGACAAGGCGGGGCTTCAATCAGGATCAGAGTTTTGACCAACCGATCTGCGACTTTGTTGACAGGACAGAGAGCATCGATACCTCTATCCAACGTTTTTGCTATTGTCTCCCTCAAGGCACAAGTCGAAATTAAATCCGCAATGCAAAGGCAAATGTAAGCTTGGATGCGATTTAAAACTTAAAGAAAATCAAGACTATATTCTGGATTCGCAATTCAAGAGAAAATAGTCAGTCCTCTGGAGTTTATTTTGATCTAGCTGCTTAAATATCTTTGGCAACGTTAGCCCTATTATATAGCTAATGTAAAAAGAAAAATTTTAAACTTGTTAAGTAAGCTCAGCCGATGGTCCTTGTTAAGACAGTCGAACGATGCCGTGAGATTACTCCCGATATTCCCTTTTAACAAGATGCACGTTAGCTCTGTTTAACCGCATTTACCTAACCATGGGGATAAAATTGAAAATTGGTTTCAAAGATAGTCAGCAATCGAATACATAATGTGCCAAAATAGTTAATTGGAAACATTAATCACAGATTATTTTATGTTTGTCTAGCACCAGTGCCGATATGCATCTACTGACGCAGTCACGCGCATCAGAACTGGTTGTGTTTGCCTCAAACTGTTCTTGTAAATTTTGAATGCGGACTCTAGATTTGTATAGATATTCGTGCAGTTAATGCCAATGTACTGCCTCCAGCAATACGCGATCTTTATTTTCTGGACCGGTTTTATACGTTTGACCGTGACTTTTAACGAGGTCCAACATGTGCCCATCGGCATGGTGTCTTACTCGTGAGTTAGTTTATAGTGCCAATTTCACTGCATACACCGCAGTCTCTTCTCTCCACCCCAAATAAACCGGGTATCATGACTAAGTCATGGTGGTTGAGGCGGGGGCAGGCAATTTTCGTTGGCGCAACGGGAGCCTGTGTCCAGGCGTTTCGCCAGATCTGACTTTGATCCCAGCAAGTGCAAACGCCAAATTGTTCAAACTAGTACGAAGCCTTAACATCATGCTTTTGTTCTCAGTAAAGTGGAATCAACGCCCTATAAAAGGATATGTCTGTTGTCTTACCTGTTTTTTCTTATCGGCATTGATAGGATATTCTGCAGAAATGTAATAATTTTGGCAGGATTTTTCATGGCAACTGCTGGTCAGTCATAAAATCCCCCCTTTCTGGGAACTTGAAGTAGAATCCTTCTGGCAATGCCTTCGCCAGGACTTTATTTGAAGAAAACGCGCTACGCTCAAGATGTGGGCGCCGCGGGGACGTGATTGTGAGTTCGTCTATAGTGAAGCTAACGGGTGAGGCCTCTGCCCAACTATATCTCTCGCATCTGCCCACCATCGATATCGTGGCAAGTTTGAAACGAACGAAGTTAGGCGTTGACACACTGATTGATTAATCTGAACAGCCCCTGGGTGAGTACAACACAGAAAGAAGTTCATAACACAACATATAACAGGCCTATTGTTTTGCATAATCTCATAGCTAAAGGAAGATTATTGGGCTACAAGGGTTGCAGTAAGAATACATCATTACAGCCTGACATATATTACTGTAATGAACAGGGCTCTTATCTAGTTGCGATCTGACCAGCCTCACTTGCTAGTTGCACCGTGATAACGTCTAAGGCATCAGCTTTGTAACTGCAGCAAATTCACTGATATGCCATGAGTATGTATTTCCCAGTGTTGACATAACTATTTCTATAGTCCCTTTCCAATGCTCAGCTAAACTATTCAATTCAAACCCGTCTATAAACAAAATTGGACTCGTTGGCTTGCATGATAAGAATTCGTTGTTCATCGAAATGTTGCCTGAACATAAACAGCAGATTGCCTTATTCGTGGAATACTGAGATGAAAATTTGAGGACATAAATGGTAAAAGTTTTTGATACCTGATTGTGTTGATTGCTTTTTTATATGAAGAAAGCTGTTAACTTAAAAGGTGCTCTTTCAAGTGCATTAACTATAATAAATCTGGACAAAGTATTCCGAAAAGCCAATATTTCTAAAGATTCAAGTAATTTCCTGAAAATGTGAAAAAATAGATGCAAATGTTGTGTTCGTATCCGTTGTAACTCGATTGCACATTAAAAACAAGGAGAAAAATTTAAGCTCCTTTATTTAAAGAAACTAATTTTGCTTTACTTACGCGTATCATATATCGCGATGGTGTATGTAAAACAAGATGAAGTAAATTTTTTAAGAACAATTGTATGTAAACATAAAGCGATCAAAGTAATAATTACTAGTAAATATTGTTTGTATTCAGTATTTTTCACATTTATTTGCACGTCGTCATTGAAAAACTATTTATTTAGCCCTATTTGAGTAATCTTTTATGTAGAACGTTATCAGACATCGGTTGTCTTAAAAAAACTTAAATTGTATGCCTGAAAATATGACTTTCCAAAGACCATAAAGAATTTTTGAAGAACAGCAGTTTCAAAACTGAGTTAAACATTTTGTGTTACGTAGAGTGCACGGACGATAAATAACTACGCTTTAATTTTGAAATTCATGAGCATCAATTTTTCAAAATCGGCTGTGTATTAGATTTTTAACAGGTAGTGACACCCTATGGAGTGTTTACGCATGAACTGAGTAGAATAAACGACCTCTACTGCCTGAATGCGCACTGAGCAATTGCATTATTGACAAAATGAAATCCAGAGTTTGTGTCCTTTGATTGTTCTACATAGTTTACGCATATGCTACTTTTTTATTAGGTGGCGCGGCATTATGCATTCATGTAGTAAGTTTAAATACAAGAAAGGTATTTGCTTGGAATGTAAGCAATTTAACGAATACTTCAGTGGACCACAGCCAAGCGCCAGTCGTCTTCTCAAATGAGTGCCTTTGGGCTTTTTTTCCTACAGAAAACGCCAAGAGTTTCGTCTTCCAGTAGTGCTGAAATAACACGCTTTACTTAATTTCGAATAAATGCAATGAAAACCCTAAAATTTACTCTAATTATGGCTGTCTGGAACGTTATCCTAAGGATTTTAAATTGTATTATCCACGGGTTTGTTTTGTGTAGCATTGGCTGATCAGCTGCAATTTCGCTACAATTTTATATTTCCACGAGTTCAGTCGGGAACGTGAAGTATATCCTCTGTAATCCATTAGCTTCAGTGGAATAAACCGCATAGTAGTTACAGTGATAGTGATAGCGAAATCTAAACCGCTTTGTCACGTATTTCTGGCGCGAAAATTTTTATTTCCAAAGATTGCCAAAATTTCAAAAGTAGCGATGGGAGAGAGAATGGGGGAATCATGGGTGAGCTGAAGCCCTCACAAGAACGTCAGGCAGGGGCATAAGTTCAGAAAACCATGGCTGGCTGCGCTTTCGGCTAGTAACATTGTGGCCACTGTGGCTAAGAGTTAATTCGACCTGATATTATTAGCCATCAATTCATTAATAAAAATCAAAATGCTCTTACTGTGGATGGAGTCATTCAAAAAGTCAGTTCCACTGTCGGAGTTCTAACTATTAAACAAGAATGAAAATCAATGCGTGTGCTTTAGCTGTCAACATAAATTACATGGTTCCTACGGTCTTACATTATCAAAGTCACTTATGTCGGCTCCTAGCATACATTGCTATCTCATCATTCTTTAATGCAGTCACCATTGTCTCTTTGATATGCAGTGCGTGGGGGCCTTGTAGCTCAGTCAGGTAGAGCGTTGGCTGTACTAATGCCTTTACCTTGCTGGCGTGGCTTTGAATCCAATCCTCTACCAATTTTGAATTTTAAAAGGTGAAATATTTGTAGGTGAATTTATTTTTCTTCTTTTTTTCGAGCCGTAGCGGCTCGCTTCTCTTTCCTTATCAGGGTAGATGTTTAGAAGCCGGATAAAATGATCTAAGCATGGTTCTGATTCCAACCGAAAAAGAGAAAGCTACGTAAAATAACTGGAACGCTTCGTGTGTACCAGCTGCTTTGCACTTAGAATGTCTTTATATCGTCTCGAAGAAGAGCCAGCAGACGTCTAAATAGCTTGCTGTGTGTCGTGGACTTGAGGCAGATCCTCTTCGCACTATCAGCAATCACCTGCTACATCACAGACACTTCTCACCATTTAAACCTTACTTCCATCCTTTTGTATGTAACCTAGTGACAAACAGTCGTTAAGAAGGCCAACTGTGCTTGCCATTGACGTCAAACGTTACAGGCATACTTCCCAGTGAGTCTTCATTTCCTGATTAGGAACAATTAAACATGTACTTTCGAGCGGCCTTGCAAGGCAGCGCTGAGAGAGGTCACTTTTGCCCTCAAGAAAGATCCCAAAAGTCTGTTGTTCCAACTCCATCCAGGAATTCATGATCGTTTCAGAAGCCGGCACCTGCCTTGCCACGGGAAAAGATTGTTCCCTATCATCTAAGACGGTGCCTAGATAAATTATCTTGACTACGTGACGAGAAAGTGTAAGAAAGTTCAGTATGAAATTCTCGTGTCTGTAGCAGCAAATTTAAAGAGAAATTCACCAAGGATCTAACATGTTGCAAAAGAGAGCAAGCTGATCCCAGTATTGGCAGTTACAACCCCATTAATTTCTTCTTGTTTCAGGTCTATCAAAAATCAAGAGTATCTTCTCAACAGCAACACATCCATTTGCCTCCTTAATCTCAAGAAGGCCCCATGAATATTGCCTAGCTTTTTGTGCTGGCAACAACCACAGTATGTTTGGGTAGGTGAGTGAGATCAGCAGTGCATGTAGCGTTTGCTGCAAAAATGTGTAAATTCGTTAAAAAAACTGAACCAAATCGAAGCAAAATGCAGACCATGACAGGAATTTATGCAGAGGTAAACTCATTACAGATATCCCTGATTGGTGGGCCAGCAAACCAAGGCCACAAACAATGCTAAGTATCTGCGTCTGATCCCTCCTTTGGTCTTCTTTACTCAGTATTGACACCGAGCTAGCGCATGGAAGGCAGATAATTGTGTGTTAGATGCTTCGCATGTTCACCATCACTGTCAACTTATTCAGGCGAAATAAACCATATCTACGACCGCCATGCTACGGGGCAGATCTTTAAAATTGTGTTAGTAAGCTCCAAGTATTGAGCGAAATCCATGGTATATGACGAATGCACTAAGAATTATTTTGCACACAAAAGCATTAAGATCTTAATTTTAAATTATTTCCAACTTCATGTAAAAAGCTGAAAATATACTAACCATTAAGAATACAAAATATAATAAGAACTTACAAAACTAAGCACTTTTCTTATAAGGACATTCATTCCTGTCAATGTATGAGTAATGTTGTATTCAACCTCTTATTTTCCATCTCACGCCACATTATAGAAATTTATATTCGTAGTTATTGTTTTTCATTTTTTTCTTTGAATTTGAAACCATGTGCTGTATTACTCTGTAGTTACCCTGATAGGAACTGGAATAATTCAGTAGATTCAGCATATTTGAGATTTACACGACTAAGTATTGATATTTAAATCGCAAATGTGAAAGTTAATGGAAGATTGAAACAGATTAAGTTTTATTTTTGCAGTTGAGATTTCGTATCAGGCCTGAGAAGGACTCATATTTTTTCCCCACATTATATATTTTTTATATTTAAATTAATATTGTATTTATGAAAGCTAGATTGTCGTGTCTGCGCACAAACCCTGACCAGTTTTGTTTTCAGAAGGGTTTTGCGCAACTCCATAAATTTGTGAAGTTTCTGACCAATGTAATATCTTTAATAACATTTTTTATAACTCGTCCTTGTACGTGTTCTCTGGTTTCGAAAATCCCAGGACCCCTATTGATTGCTTTCACACAAAAGTAACAGATTTTGTCCACGGTTTAAATGACTTCGTTAATATGGTATGGTAAGCACATTTAAAATAAATTACATAGCTGTTTTTCCCTCTTGGAAATCCCCCGAATTTAACCTCGCAACCATTTGAAAAAAGCAGAAGCTTACATATTTTATTGTATCACCAACCAAAACTTGCTTGTTGCATGAACTTATCTTTATAAATAAAATGTATCGATAATCTTTTTGCAGGATATTCAAACTTGAAACGTATTTGCATTAGAGATGATATTCCAAGGACTGAAGGATGAAAGAGGGCTGTTCGAAGTCGGCTGTCGTTGTCAGTCAGCTATGCTTTCAATTCCTTCGGGAAGACGCTGGAAGTTTGACTCCAGCTTGATCTGTCATGAGACAATATAAGGCAACTAAAGTAGTAGTTGACCCAGGTGTAAACGCTACTTTTCTTATTTAATTAAAATCATTGATTTCTCTGTCTCAAATGTCTTCGCCGAATCGCAAAACGGTTTATGGGAGTTTGTCCTACAACGCGACCAATTATCAACACAGCAGTATGCACGGATCTCTAAATATTATCACTAGAAGTGCATTTTGAGGCATGCGAAACCTCACAGGTTCTAGAAAAAAAGGCAAAAATGGACGCCTTTAATTAATTTGTTCCAAAATCTTTAAAGGTCGGGCAGAAGAGAATACTAAAGTAATGATGGTGATAGGGCTTCGAATTACAATGACTTCGCGAAGGATAAGAAGCTGAATATGCACCGATAGTATCGGTGTTTAAAGAAAGTATATAAAGCATCTTTTGGTATCTTTAATCGGAATATTAAGACCTGCATTGCATACTTAATGTACGCTTTAGGAAGAATGGTGGCACATAAAACTTTATGATTACTGTAAAGTTAATAAACGGGTCAAGATAAGATTAGTATCAAGTGAACCTTTTCTAAGAACCAGAAATATAATTTTTTACTAATTGTCAAATGTATGAAATCATCATCCAATGATTAATCTGTGTGACTCATGTCTTCACTAACCGATGTTCATTTCAGTTTTAAAATTTCAAGTAAATTGACACTTAACAGCATACTATCATTGGTCTTCTTGGTTAAAAGCCGCACTGGACGCGCGATCACACTGAACTGCTCAGTCGTCTATTTGAGAATGGTTCTGACCAATATTTTACTCTATCATGTTGAGTGTCAAGACATTTATGGGTCTGAAAAAGCGGTGAGTTAACTTCATTTTACAGTGACTGTCGATTGTAGTTAAGGTCAACAACCAAGATATGAATAAAGGTGACAGAGTAGAATGCACCATCGGCGTAATCATGCAGGCATAGGAACGGCAATATTCAAGCTTGCGTGCATTGTACAGGTAATTACTAATTACATATATCCATATGCATAGGATCATGTTAAAAACATACGTAATGGATGATCTATGTATCCAAAATGCTCAAAAGGTTCTCTATTATAACGCCCCGTATATGACTACCTAGAGGTTACTTTTGGAAATCTGCACAAGGACGCCTTTATACGTAAAGTATTGCAAGTGTTATACAACTGAAAGCGCTTCCTAGCAAAACAACACAATCATAATTAATGTCCGTTATCTATGCACCCCATAGCTGTGTATTGAAATCTATGAATATGCATTGCTTATATAGTGCATAATTCCTTACTTATTTAAAATAAATAATTTCAGTTAAACATTGACATTTTAAAAAAATGAAAAACTTTTTTCTGGGGAAGTATTTTAAGAGCATGCGTTTACCTTCAAGAAATTATCATTAAGTCATTACATCTTAAGTTTTTTTGCTTAATTAAACATAGTACTTTAAAATTTTACAGTTTTACAGATATAAATTTAATTTAATCATTTTATATCGTATATAAACGTCCTTCGATATGGTGTCTTGTGTAATGCCTTTTCGTGCAGCGTCTTCTCGCTAAATCTTGGCCAAGTGACTGGCCACTTCAGTCACCTGTGGTCCGAGTAAATGGCTTGCTTAGGAATAAAGGTAATATCTTCTTCCTTAATAAAGGCCGATTTCGTAGGTTTTTTGTGTGTCCAAATTGCTGACGCACATTACTGAATTACTAAACGAAGACTGGCAACAGTTATCCAGGAAGATTGATGGATTGACTATGGGTTTTAATTTTATGTGATTGCATGTAGCGGTGGTGGAAACATAGAACTTAACCCATATCTAGAACAGTATTTGTGTCTTGTACAATCATTTATGCAATTCAACCCTACTGAAGCTGCTCGCAGCAGCTTGGACATACATCTGTACTTCCGGATAAGAACTGCAATTTCATGGCCAGCTTCCTTTTACTAGCAACTTAACAGGCACGTGTTCACATTGGGTGGAACCATGTTTGATGTCTTAATAACAGGGTCATCAAATAATACGCAAGTAACAGTAATTTCATCTAAACTATTCCTAGCATAACGGGTTCCTTCTCCAGCTATTGTTTGAATGGTCGAAGTAATATGGGGCAATTTTAATAATTTTGTAATTAATTTTTTGTAAAAACCACTGTAGCTTGCTGTATTGTGACTAAATATATGGCAATGAAAATGCCATGACTTAAGTTTATCTAAATGGTGCCGCCTTCACCGTACCTAGAACATCAAAAATCTCAGAAGAATTTACAATGATTCAGTTCCAATTTGCAGGGCTAACTCTATTATATCGACAGTTCTTTTATATGAAAGAGCTTTTGATAAAAAAGAATTGCATGGTTGCCCAACCAGTACCTGGGAAAATGAACCACTCACAATTTAAGTGGATTTGTTCTAAATTAAAAGGAAATAATGCTTACAATTAACATGAAAGTTAAGTTTAGGTTAAGGTGATAGTTTGAGGATAAAGGCAAAATTATGCTGATGGGTGAGGTTTGTGTTCCCGTTAGCTACAGGATTAAGGTTAAGGTTCGGGCAAGGTTTAAAATGCAGGTGAAGGCTATATTTTATTTAAGGATAAGTGTAAGCGTTAAGACATGGGTGAATTAAACGTTTATAAAATGTTTCGTAAGGCTGCGAATTTAAAGCGTGTGGGAGATTCGTATTCCCGTATCTTTGGAAGGCGGCCATACAAGGCATCCCTACCGAATTTTTGTATTCTTATTCGCGTGATTCTACGCAGGGTCGTTGTCCAAAATTCAGATTGTTCTTGGTGTACTTATTGGTAACTAGGTTATGAACCTGTGATTTTCGTGAGATGCATAATACATGTCACCAGTATGGTTTGCATATGCTTACCGCCAGCCGGGGCTTCCTCAATTCATTCTGATTGAAAACTAGAATTAAAAGTGATTACCGTACGCTGCTATATTTCACGACTAGAGTGTTTATTTAATGAAAGGCAAGAAAGTAATACGTTACCCAAACTCGCGAACTAAAGTAAAGATCCGCGAGTAGTAAGGAATAGCTGAGTTTTTAATAGGGATCCAGCGAAAATAAGATATGTTTTGATGGATTGAATAGAGAAATATATAGCGCCAAACTTATACTAACAATTTTCATAGTTTTATTTGGAGCTAGTATTCGATGCCGGGTTATTATGGAAGCACACACCTCATGCCGACTAATATGTGCGAAGTCATTCCTAGCTGACCTGAACCATTTTAATTGGGACCCTTGGCCGGAGAAAGAATGAGGCCCGCTTTACGCAACCCTTCCTTTCAAATTAAAATTCAAGTTTTTAAAACAACCACGGCGTCCTACAAGTCGCCGCGTGGAAAGCTGCCATTTACCCTTATACGTCGGTCATCCTACGGTGAAAGACACACGAGAAACGACCCATTATGGTCGCCCTATTCCATTACTACAATACGGTACCGCGATCAAGCTAGTATCCATAAATTGCAAGCCATCTTTCGATTTTTCAAATGTCATTTTGATGGGAAGCGTTACGCACACTTCACTGTGCTCACATATATTATCCACATTTGTAAACCTCTACCACATTATGTCACAATAGTTCGCTTGAACTCTTTTAACTGGTCATTAACCTCCAATGGTAGTTATATTTTGGAAGTGACAAGTCGTGTATGCCAGACCCACGTTGGAAAGCCCAACTTAGTGCCGGCCAATAAGAGGAAGGCGCATTATACAAGTCAATTGGTGGGCGTGTACTTCGCATCTAAACGCACGAGTTGTTGCCTGCAGTTAACTGTCCGTGTCGTTATCAAAGGGTTTTGCCGATCGCCTAAGAATTCCATATTTAACTGTTTGATAAAAACTGTTGGATATTGCATTCAAGCCTGATCACTTGGTAATTTGGATCCGTGCACGCTCAGAACCTTAATTTGGCGAAATTCTCTCGAAAGGATTTACAGCAAAAATGCGGAGAAAGAGCGGACTCGATTCAACTCACAGAAGTCTTAGGGACTGCCGTTGCGCATGCTCTAGCCAGTTCATCTTCAGAGACGACCACCGAAAAAAGGTCATTGAGGCGCAAGCAGTATATAAATTCAAATATCTTCTTCCAAATAACCCAAAAACCTTTCATATTTTTATCTTCTGCATTTAACATCGAGGGTTTTACTTTGCCAAAAGATTGATTGCGCTGTTGAATATGGATACCAAGTTCACCGATACCACCGCTATCTTACCTGACGAAGTAATGTATGACCACAGCGTATAGAGCGGAAAAATCCCTTATGCTTACAGCAGGAAATACGCGAAAAATTGAGCATGTGGATCTCGTGGGTGACATCTTGCATGAAAATTGTGCATTTTAAAAAGTTGGGACGTTACTTATGTGTTCAGACGAGTAAGGCGTGACTTTAGAACTGTTATTTTTTCACCCATCGCTGATTCATACTCGGTTATACATGTCCAAAAGAATCTTTTAGTTCCGCTCGAGTAGGTATTTCGTCGGGACTTGAACTTGATACCACTGACAGACCTTTCGTTTTTTTTTCATGACAGTGAGTCTTTCTGCCTTATAACAACCTGTCACGTAAGGGTTAAATTCGGCCAGGGAGAAACCTCTACCGAAGGGTGGCGTGCGATGGTTGCTGATGGCACCGGAGACGTTCGTCCGACGTGGGTGTGTGCCTGTATTTTGTTTTGGTTGACGAAAATGCATAGGTGGTCATTTGAACTGCGAAAGCAGCGTCCATAGTTGAGCAGTGTTTGTATATATGTGTGGGCCCCCTAAACGGGTCGTGTGATAGATGCGTTGAACCAACATGCAGGCCACATCAGGGCACGGCAGCCGTTATGCGAGTCCCACTCCCATAACAAATGCCCAACGTGGGGGTTGTGGTGGCATGCCTAGGAGCGGCGAGGGCATGGGTTTCCCGGCCACGCCAGCCACCTGCACCCTCTCCCATTTCCGGTCTTCTTGACTCTGTCTTGACACCGGACATTATTGGAGGAGGAGAAGGAGGAGAGGGTGCGGTAGATGTAGCGCAAGTGTACTATCACTTTTTAACTAAATCACGCGCACTTCACCGTACCCGCACAACCCTGTTGGGGAGCGAAATCGACAGTCGAACTCTTGTGTATGTATATGTCAATACGCGTGACCCGTAAACAGGGCATGTGGCAGTGCGCTGGACCAACATGGGAGACCAATCAGGGTGCGGCAGGCGTTATTATTCTGGAGTGCGGTCGCATAACAAATGCTGAAAATGGGGGTTGAGCATTCAGAACATATGTATGCATAGGTGAGGGCGCATGCCACACCTCACACTTCATCGGCGCCCGACCCAAACTCCGGTATTCTTGACATGTATTGACTCCAAGATGAGGCGAGTAAGGGAAGAGCGAGTGAGGAAAATTCAGTGCAGGTCTACTATCAATTAAAATTAATTTGCGCACAAGAAACCGTCCCTTCACCACCCATCTCTGAAGCCTACGGTGAAAATCATCGGACGTGGACGGTTGAACTGACATTTTAACCCGCAACTGGAGTGAATTTAACATGAAATCGTCCGTTAACCAAACAAAAATAACCTCTGAGGTTAATGGGGGTTGGCGCACTTCCTGAACATCTCGGAAGTCGCCACTCATTACCTCACGCTAATCACAGGCGAAATTAAGCTCAGACCAATCCCATTTATCTGGCGCTAAGAGGTAAGAACGCATATAACCCAACTAACAAGATTCAAAATGCCTGTAAACATTTATTGGATCGGGCGTTGATGGCAATAGAGCGAGTACACAGTGGACATTGACAATTAGCTCTTTCAATGTTGGCGAGGTCAAACTTCTGTTGACAAAATGATAAATATTTTGACAGCGAGGAGCCTACGATTTTTCAGCAAACCCAATGACGTGCCGCAGATTTTGCGAGCAGTAAAATTAAATTCCAACTTGATCACTGGACAAATGG
This sequence comes from Schistocephalus solidus, assembly GCA_017591395.1. Lineage (NCBI taxonomy): Eukaryota > Metazoa > Platyhelminthes > Cestoda > Diphyllobothriidea > Diphyllobothriidae > Schistocephalus > Schistocephalus solidus. The sequence goes on from WEDG01004125.1 coordinate 231,458, forward strand.
CTTGAGTAAGACACACTAACGCTCACAGAAACTCTATGCACTTCCTATTCCACCCCACCATATTGTCCATCAGTAGGAGTGCCAACGATACTTTGAATGGACAAATTTGTATTATTGTCGGTTTATGAAACCGGCTGCCCGTTTTTCTGTGGGTTCGCTTCAAATTCGGTGAAAGGGAATATGCGCCTAAAAGCTTGCTCAATTAACGTCAGCAATTAAATGACAACGCTGATGAAATTACGACCATTAATAAAAACGAGTATGTACAGTCAATCAGTCATCGCACCAGCTACGAATCTCAGCCATGAGCACCAGTACTGTCAAATAAAATAAGCATATGATGCCTTGGTAACTGCAGCCTATAAATATTGTGCACTGCCTGCTCCCTAATACCCATTTCATCAAATGTCACAGGTGATGTGTTCGCGAATTAATCAAAGACATGAGGATAATGGAGGTCCTGATCCATTCGTCGTCTTCCTTCCTCCTAATGGCTTACTGTCATCAAGCCTTGCCATTGTCTATGAATAACGCAGTTGTTCGATTTTCAAGCAATTTGAACTTCAGTGTACTTCTGTTTAACAAACATATTATACCTTTTGTTTGAACACTTTCTCATAAAATAAAAACAAAAAAAATTAAATAAAATAAGGAAACGTACAATAAGCGCTCAGTTTCTCTGCTCTCTACTGTACGAACACGATCAAGCACATTTCGGATTTGAGCCTTCTCCTCTTCACTCAACTGTGATGCGTCAAGAACCTCGCATGCAGAATCCTGGAGGCTGGTAGAGGATAGTTCCCTTGGCTGCGAACCACTTTCTTCCTCTGATGAAGACGTTCGCGTCACAATAAGTCTTTTAATTACATCCAGCAGCGGTCCCTTCTGTTCCGACGCCCGGCGAGCTATCTGCGACCCAAACTGACTGCCTCCAGGCGGATTTCTGGACTGGAAACTACGGCATTGTCGATGGTAAAAACCTGAATTATCTGAACTATCGGTGTAGTCGGCCTCGGAGGGCAAGGATTCCTGTCGTCGCATATGGTCGGGGTGTCTTTTCACCCGTCCAGCGGAGGAGGCATCGGAGATGTCCCCCGTCACACTGGAGCGCCGTGGATCAGCCTGGTAGTCGATATTCTCTGAAGCACTTACTTCGTTGCCCATTGTAAAAAATCACTTAAGAAGCCTTCACAGTTTGATATAAATTCCCACCATATGGCGGGCGTGCCTGCTTATGGTGGTCCTGGTAGTCAGTAAAGCGTACGGTCACCAGTTGGCTGCATTTTGTCAATCAAGTGGACACAATGACATGATAGATAGCCTGAAAGACGACCGTGCGAAATTAATTCGTCTTCAGGTAAGCACGTGTGTAATGAGTAGAAGGCAGAGCTGGCAGCGGTGACGATGAAAGCCAATGAATGCGTGAGCACAGACTGACCAATTGAAATACAGTCGAATCACAAACAAGTGAATCAATGACACGGAGGGTAGGAGAAACAGCAACATTAGGTTGCTCTCACGGCCGGCAACATTCTAAAAATTGCCTGAAAGAAGGCGAACCAGTCATATGGACGCAGAGGCAGCAGTTGAGCAGGAAGAGCTAGCTGGCGAGGAATAGAGAGATGCAGAGGGAGGGAAAGAGTAAACAGAGCAGAGAGCCGAGCAGTGTAAATAAACTCGATCGGTTGCCGGAGATTTTGCGCCAAAATCCAACCCTGTTGCCAAATACTAAAATATAGTTAATGGCGAGGGATGTCAGAAGACAGGCCAAGCAGGGGCAGATCTATCGGATGAAGTTTTTGGTTATGGTCAGTTCGCAATCCCGTCTCCCCCCCTTATCTCTCTTATTGGGATGGTTGCATAATCGGGACATGTCCCCCGACAGTGTACATCAAACTAAAAGACACGCGAGAACAATTATCATTTTTACACCGTTTTTGAAACAATAGGATTCTACCGAAATCCGTGAAGATAAAACCCGCAATAAAGTCATCCCAGGGCTTTCAAGCCGCTTTCCGTTACGGCTATCAAATGCTTGGAGCATTTATAACAGACGCACACTGTCGACTTCGTAGATTCAAGGAGCAGAAAGGACAAAACATGCAATTTTGCCATGACCATCTCCCTGAACACGTATTTAAAACACTACAGGAAACTATCACGCAGGTTTCAGAACTAGAACGACTAAAAAAGAGAACCAAATTGATGAAAAAATGGATGAGAATTTCTCATGAAAGTCACAATGATAAGATGTATCCAAATAATGTCATAAACTTATCCTCGAAAGTCCGAACAAAAACAGAGGAAAAGGTGCTGTCCAAAGGAATGAAGTACAATCCATCGGATTCCAACTACCTTGACTTCCTTGCAAACTTTGAATCAATCATAGTATCAACAAATCAAACAGAAGAAGAACAGTTTGCAATTCGCAGCAGTACTGTGCATGCCTTGAATAACCGAAGTAAACACTCAACATTATCTTGCGATGAAAGGAAAGCACTAAAGGCACTGAAACAAGAAAAAGACATCATCATTCTACCTGCTGATAAAGGAGGTGCAACCACCATCCTAAACAAAGAAGACTACACAGGGAAAATTCTTTCAATTTTAAAAGACGATTCAACATACACACCTTTGTCTGCAGACCCCACAAAATCCCAAAACGCGTGCATTGAAAAAGCACTAAAACACCTTACGAAAAAGAAATTAATATCAGAAGTTCTTGCTTAATCCTTAAAACAGGAAGAACCCAACATTGCAAAAATATATGGTCTTCCAAAACTTCACAAAACTGGTATCCCACTGCGACCGATAGTCTCCTTAATCGGTGAACCGAATTATAAAAATTTCAAAGTGGCTATTTCACCAGCTACATCCACTTAAAAAGAACTCTGAATACTCCATTGAAGATTCGAAAAGTTTTCTAGACAAATTAAAAGGAATCCAAGTTACACCTGACGAGGTAATGGTTTCATTCGATGTGGTCTCGCTCTTCACCTCGATCATCCTGGATTTAGCGAGATCATGCACCGAAGAACTACTCCACGCCTACGTCACTGATGTACCTGCCGATGCTTTACTCCAACTCCTAGACCTTTGTCTAGAAACCAATTTTTCCTTCTCCGGCCAATGCTATCAACCACTTAAAGGGGCCCGTATGGGGTCGCCCATATCCGGCTTCCTGGCTGAAGCTGTAATGCAGAAATTGGAATCGATAGCTCTCCCTGGTGTTAAACCAAAATTGAGGTTGCGATACGTTGATGATACATTTGTCATCGTCAAGAAAGAACTATTAGACCTGCTCCACAAAAATCTAAACTCAACATTTCCAGGAATTGAATTTACGTTCGAGATGGAAGCTGATGGACAACTCCCATTTCTGGATGTCCTCGTACATCGGAAAACTGATGGATCACTCCACACCTCAGTTAACCCCAAAGAAACATATTCTGAGGTCATCCTACACTTTGAGAGTAATCATCCTATCTCTCACAAAAGGAGTTCTGTCTACAGTCTCCTTAATCGAGCCAAAAAACACTGCTCTTATGAAGAAAGTTATCGAGCAGAAATGAATACCTCTTTAACTTGTTCTTTAAAAATAGATACCCCCGTGACTTCGTCTATTGATGTCTGAAGCGACAAGAATCCAAAGAGAAAGGTATTTCAAACAACACAGCCACCCAGGCACCCAAAACAATGATCTGGCGAACTCTCCCATACATTAAAAATGTATCTGAGCTTGTCGAAAGACAGATTAAAAAACACCAGATACAAGTAGCACACCACCCTACATCTACTTTACACTAACAGCTTGTACACCCTAAGGACAGGGTTAGCTACCTTGATAAAAAAGGTGTTGTCTACAAAATTCCATGTTCCAGTTGTAATGCCGTTTATTGTGGTCAAACTGGGAAATCTGTCTCAACCCGCTTACACGAACATCAGTTGGCGGTTAGAAGACGAGACCATTTATCCCAAGTGGCTATGCATCTACTGGAAACCGGACATAAATTTTCATGGGAGAAAACACTGATTGTTGGCATCTGCCCAATCAGAAAAGGCCGTGAATTCCTAGAGGCAATGCACTCAGATGAGGCATGCATCAACCGGCATATCGATTTGGATGCCACATACAAAATCGTTAAAGAAAAATTCAAGTGCGCACAACTAATCACGACGTGATGACGAAATACACTCAAAGCCTATTGGTTCGGATTTTGCCCAATCTCAGAATCCTTTGTTTAACACGGTTAATTGATTAATTGTTCCTGTACACTGCCCGTAGTCTGACGACGAGCTGGGGGACCAGTCTCGAAAATTTACGCATTAAAGTTTCTATTTTTCCCAAACAATTTCGTCTTTTCTCGGGCTTCATCGCTGAGGCAGTTCTCCAAAAGCTTGAGGATCTGGTTTTCGCAAACTATAGGCCAATGTTTTGGACTCGATACGTCCATGATACCTTCGTCATCATCAAACGAGAAATGATCGAAGAATTCCATAATGTCCTGAATTCCATCTTCCTGGACATCCAATTCACAATGGAGGCCGAAATTAACAACCAATTGCCATTCCTGGATGTTCTTGTCCATCGAAAATCACACGGGCACATAAAAACTACGGTTTATAGAAAGGCAACCAAAACACGCCAAATCATAAGTTACCACAATAAGCAGCCGCTGTGCCACAAACGCAGCTGTGTGCGAACTCTCTATAGAAGGGCAGAAAAACATTGCAGCGAGTCGGACGACAAAAGGGCAGAACTCCTCTACTTCCAGCGCCTTTTCATGGCCAACGGATACCCTCGTAACTTCATCGAGCGCAGCAGGCTGGCCAAACCAAGACAAAATCTGGTAACAGAACAGCCAAAAGTCTGGCGTGCACTGCCATACATTGACGGCGTCTCTGAGGCAGTTTCCCGCCTCCTCAGACCGCTGGGGATCGGAATCGCCCATCGACCGGATTCAACCATTCGGAATCTAGTTGTGAGACCGAAAGCCGCCCTTCCACGAGGTGAGACGTCAAACATCATCTACCGGATCCAATGTGACTCCTGTGAAGTTAACTACGTCGGAGAGACAGGGAAGCGGTTGCAGAACCGTGTTACCGAACACGTGCGGGCAGTGAGGAGAATGGACCCATTGTCCCTGGTGGCGGAACACTGTGCGAACTCTGGGCACACGTTCGCCTTCCGAAATGCCGAAATCCTGGGTCGAGGAAATGACAACGTAATCAGGGAAACAATCGAAGCCTGGCACACGGAGCCTACGTCGATCAACCGTTGTGTCGCCCTTCCAGCAGCCTACCAGGCCCTCCGGGCGCAGCTCATCGAACGTAAGAGCAAACACGGCATTAGGCCAAACGTGAATTCCACCGCGGGAGAACCTAGGACGGATATGCACCTAACCACGCCACAATTCGGGGCCGACGAAGGCGCAGTCATGATTACCGCCGCATCAATTACTACCCCGACAGACGAGGAGGCATGCCCTCAGGACACAAACATGACTATCGACCCAGGGCGCCATTTGAGTTCAATGCGGACCCAGACAATGGCCACCCCCCTCAACCAGAGACATGTCAACTGAAAGCAATTTCCTGTGTGTATGCCGGCAAAGAACGCCAAAGCCAAAGAAGGACTCCCCCACCCCGTCCTCCTATCGTGTACACTGTTAAGGTAAAACCGTCCAATCAACGCTGTGTTACAAAAATGGCTATCACCCTCTATAAATATTGTGAGACGCGGTACGATACTCACCTCCGACGATGGAAGCTTGTATGCTTTTGAAACGTAAGGACAATACACCTATAGTCCCTGAGATCGCCTTTTCTTCTCATTTATGTCCGGGGACACGCATCTTCGCTTCTATCAGCAATATTTTCGGGCGCGAAGCGCTTGAGTCAGCACGACGTTGGGAAACCTTTGCCCTTCGTGTGTCATCTACGTACGCGCAAATCTAGTTCCTCCACAGATGCCTTGACAACAACGTGCTTCCGAAGAGCTTGTCTTACAGGCCACCGGTGAACACAAGTCTGGCCAAACGGTGGGTGATGCAACACGGCAGACGAATGATACGGGCGCTCCTCCAGGACTGCCATCTTCGATTACGGAAATATAACGCGGTTTTGAGCCAAGCGGTTGCAAAGTGTGCTGAACTCATTGGCGAAGATGGAACTACATTTTTGCGACATGTGATAAGTAGACGAGCCAGAGAATTACGGGCAAAACGAGATGCGGATCTGGCGGATAAGCTTCGAAATATAAGCCACTCACCTGAGGAAGAGACTGATGTCCTAGTCCACAATCTGTCCTCTAAACAGTTGACGCCTGGACAGCTGAAGGTTCTGAGTCATGGGGCTTGCTTCAATACCGCAGACGACGATCCGTTTAACCTCGTTGCCACAGTCGAATCAATTCTCAAACAAACCGGGGAATCCGATGAAACAAAACACCTTGTTCGGCAACAGGTAACCGCTTTGGTAATGGCGCATAAACCACGCGCAATTTTTACCAGAGTGGAGCAGGATGCTGTCAAGAGTCTGAGAGCTGACACGAATATTGTGATACTACCAGCGGACAAAGGAAGTTCTACAGTCGTCTTGGATAAGACCGACTATATTCAAAAGGCAAACAACCTGCTGGAAGACCGACAGGCATATCTTCGATGCGATGGTGAACCGATGAAGAAGCTGATGATGCAGCTAGACAAAACGCTTGCCGATATGCAGACAAACAAAGTAATAAGTAAGTCGGTAAGACTGGCAATAAAACCATCAGATGCGGCCGCAGTAAGGTTATACGGATTACCAAAAGTACATAAGGCCGATATTCCCCTCCGTCCAATTGTGTCATTGAGTGGTGCACCAACATTCAATATGGCTAAATGTTTGTTCCGACACCTGAAGTCTCTCACCTCGGGCGCAGCCACAACGGTCACTTCGGCTACTCAGTTCCTGGAACGGCTCAGGGGGATGCGACTCACCACAGACGAGGTCATGGTGTCATTTGATGTCACCTCTCTCTTCACTTCAATCCCGCAGGACTTAGCAGTCAAAACGGTGAGCGAATTGCTTAAGAAGCAGTACGATGATGCAGGCGAGTCGGTGAAGGGGGACATCTTGTCCAACTCTTAAAATTCTGTCTGAAGACGTACTTCACCTTCGAGAGGACCATGTACGAACAGATCATAGGGACACCAATGGGATCGCCGCTCTCGGGCTTCATCGCTGAGGTAGTTCTCCAAAAGCTTGAGGCTCTGGTTTTCGCAAACTACAGGCCAACGTTTTGGACTCGATACGTCGACGATACCTTCGTCATCATCAAACGAGAAATGATCGAAGAATTCCATAATGTCCTGATTTCCATCTTCTCGGACATCCAATTCACAATGGAGGCCGAAATTAACGACAAACTGCTATTCCTGGATGTTCTTGTCCATCGAAAATCCAACCAGCACATAAAAACTACGGTTTATAGGAAGGCAACCAACACACGCCAAATCCTAAGTTACCACAGTAAGCACCCGTTGTGCCTCAAACGCAGCTGTGTGCGAACTCTCTATAGAAGGGCAGAAACACATTGCAGCGAGTCGGACGACAAAAGGGCAGAACTCCCCTACCTCCAGCGCCTTTTCATGGCCAACGGATACCCTCGTGACTTCATCGAGCGCAGTAGGCTGGCCAAACCAAGACAAAATCTGGTAACAGAACAGCCAAAAGTCTGGCGTGCACTGCCATACATTGACGGCGTCTCTGAGGCAGTTTCTCGCCTCCTCAGACCGCTGGGGATCGGAATCGCCCATCGACCGGATTCAACCATTCGGAATCTAGTTATGAGACCGAAAGCCCCCCTTCCACGAGGTGAGACGCTAAACATCATCTACCGGATCCAATATGACTCCTGTGAATTTAAATACGTCGGAGAGACAGGGAAGCGGTTGCGGACCCGTGTTACCGAACATGTGCGGGCAGTGAGGAGAATGGACCCATTGTCCCTGGTGGCGGAACACTGTGCGAACTCTGGGCACACGTTGGCCTTCCGAAACGCCGAATTTCTGGGTCGAGGAAATGACCGCGTAACCAAGGAAACAATCAAAGCCTGGCACACGGAGCCTACGTCGATCAACCGTTGTGTCGTTCTTCCAGCAGCCTACCAGGTCCTCCGGGCGCAGCTCATCGAACGTAAAAGCAAACACGGCATTAGGCCAAACGTGAATTCCACCGCGGGCGAACCTAGGACAGATATGCACCTAACCACGCCACAATTCGGGGCCGACGAAGGCGCAGTCATGATTACCGCCGCATTAATTACTACCCCGACAGACGAGGAGGCATGCCCTCAGGACACAAACATGACTATCGACCCAGGGCGCCATTTGAGTTCAATGCGGACCCAGACAATGGCCAGCCCCCTCAACCAGAGACATGTCAACTGAAAGCAATTTCCTGTGTGTATGCCGGCAAAGAACGCCAAAGCCAAAGAAGGACTCCCCCACCCCGTCCTCCTATCGTGTACACTGTTAAGGTAAACCCGTTCAATCAACGCTGTGTTACAAAAATGGCTATCACCCCCTCTAAATACTGTGAGACGAAGTACGATACTCACCTCCGACGGTGGAAGCTTGTATGCTTTTGAAACGTCAGGACAATACACCTATAGTGCCTGAGATCGCCTTTTCTTCTCATTTATGTCCGGCGACACGCATTTTTGTTTCTATCGGCAATATATATATATATATATATTGGTAATGTGGAACTGACAAAGACAAGGGAGACCGGAATGGCCATTTCTGGCTTATTAGCCGTTCGAATCCCAAGGTGTTCCACACTTGGGATTGGGTATGACTGGCTGATGACGGCTAATAAGCCAGAAATGGCCATTCCGGTCTCCCTTGTCTTTGTCGGTTCCACATTAACAACATATGCTACATGTCGCTATGCGACTGCCTGTGAGTACTCTAGTCTGAGTTCCAGGGCACAACGGAACATAAATGTTCCTTAAGCAGATCGGTGAGCCACACACTATCATATATATATATATATATATATATATATATATATATATATATATATATATATATATCACATATATTATACTTTACAGTGAGAGCACGGATAGCTGATGGCCGAAAAAATCAGACGATAGTCAGACAGCCGATGCTTACTCACCCGCATGTTTGCAACTTAGTTATTTTCCACAATTGTAAATTATTATGTACCTCCGATCGATATGTGCTTGTTATGCGTCTGGTCAAGACAGGCAGGAAAAAATCATGAGTGGGCAGTGCGTTGGTAGGCAGATACTCACCAATCGGTTAACAGATTCACTCGTCCCATTCGGGCTTATGGTTCACTCTCCATCCCCGCCAACAGCTACACAACTGCTAAAATTATAGCCAGATGAACACTGCTGAGAAAGACCAGGGAGACAGATGTGGCCATTTATGACATATTAGCCATCATAAGTCGGCTGGATCAAGCCCGAAACTAGCTAATGGGAGCGGACAGGCGAGTTCAGGGAAATAGTCGACAAGACAGATACATGACCATTGGAATTAGGTCTTTATTAACCTGACGTATAGGATTCTCCTTTGACTACAGGAGCCAGAAATAGCCAATCCAGTCATCCTACTTTGTGAAAGTTATGTTTTTTGGCATTTAATGCAGTATGTGCCGGGCATATGTGTAAGGTACTACTAGATTAAGTCATTGGTGGAAGCCGTCATTCTCATCAGCTTAATGATAAAATGTGCACACCTCTGTTTGGCACATCAGTAACAGGTGTCAACCTGTCACCAGGATTCCCATTAACCTACAATCCCACCAGTGGCCTAACTGTGTTAGGCCAACATCGAAGAAATAAACCTATTTAGAAAAAACACGATGCGTAGCAGCTGTTCTGAAACTGGCTACTGAAATTTTTATCCTCATACAACTAACAGTATCCACTTATTCCCCACCCATTACAAATGTTCTAGGTGGGGGCACACGAACACTTGGCATGTGACATCGAGAGCCAAACTATAAATTAACCTAGGCGACCGTTTTCGGCTGATTTTGCATGTGCTAAGCAATTGAAATGTGTATTATTCGCAACGTTTATTACCCTTTTTCCTGTATTCTTTTGATAACAAATTACGTGTTGTTTTAGTAGGAAAAATGATTTAGTTCAATTTTTCCGAACGTTTATGATCATTATATGTTTAAGATTGTGCAAAATACATTTAAACCGCATTGTACTGCTCCGGTTATTCATACCCCTTATGTAAATAATGCCCTTCTTTCGAATTAACAACTGATATCGTCCGAAGCATAAACGACATGAGCAGTAAGAAAAACCGGTATATGGATAAAGTTAATATTCAAAATGGTCAAATACCTGACTGTAGCTTTAAAGTGACGCGAGGGATGACATGCAGTGTTGTTTAGTTGTCACGTTGAAGCAAGCAGTAAAGAAAAGGAAACGGGAAAATATATTTCTTGTTTAATTAGACTTTTACCTCAGCGCAGTCCTTTTGAGGAATCCAAAGCAAACCAAATTAACTGCAACATTCACGAAAGCCCCAATTGGATCATCCAAATGGTTAAGAGAAACTTATGCTTTTAAATAAATTAGAAGAACATAGCTCGTAGAACAATAACTCCAAATCAAAAACAATGGAAGATCGAAAGCAAATGGTTCGGTACTTAAAGATTTTTACATCCAAAGGTTCCATTTCTATTAACGGACAACGGAAAGTTTATATGACTTAATACCAAATAAGCACAAAAAATGTGTGTACATGTGTTTTTGGTAAAATGTTTCTTCAATGCCAATATCATCGCGAAACAACAAAAATTGAAATATTTTAGAATATTATTTTTTAGAATATTTATACTGAGTGAGACATTTCTGGATGGCTAAATGTTAGCTCATTACAGGCTGACGCCATGTCGGGTAAAATATATCTTGGCATCATGCCTTAGGATAACAAATATCACAATACTATTACAGCAATATTTCCTTACCGAGTAGGCCTCTAAGAAGTTTGGCTAACTTTCCCTAATATTGGTCACTGGTTTATGCACAGAATGAATGGTACTGGTTGTTTAAACTTTGACTTCTTTGCAAAAAGAGAAAAAAACTTTTATCCTTCTTTTGGATATATTTTTTTACTAACATTAAAGAACCTTAGACCATGAATGCTTTATTTCTGATTGAAGCACAAACGTAAATTATTAAAAATAGATGCATTGATGACTTGCCAACCTTAAAATGGTGGCAATTGGCAATGTATAAGATTGTACTCGGGTAATGCGAACTAAGACGCAAGGCAACACACAATACGAAACAGATGGTAAGGGGAGCTTTTTCGGGTGGACACAGGGTGTTCTGAAGTAAAGAAATAAGAAAAAACCGCATTTGCTTATTTGTATAAGGATAAAATGAAGTGCACCGTTATTATTATGCTTCAGACTACCAGCGGCATTGTGCTAAAGTACAGTGAGGTAAGAGCTAGGCCAGTTACAGTTTAAAAGTATTCACCTTATGTTTGGAGTGATTTTGTTGAGTTAACCTGAAGACATGGAAAAGTTGCCCCTAGAAGTAAGCGCTGGGCCGGCTGTTTTACATGACTATGATTAAACCCGTATCAAAATATTAAAAAACGTAGTCAGAAGAACAATTCAGGCGAGCAAACCTATCCATTCTCTTAGATTACCTCGCTCACTGTCCTTATTCAAAAAGTGAGCTGGTGATGACATCTCATGATGCCATAGTTTAAAGCATTGTTGCTATCTTTGCAATTTCTAAATTTCACAGGAATAGAGAGACATGTCTACCACGACATTAACTATCGGTCGCCACTGGCTATGGCATGATTGCGGGCATGTCATCGTCAGCCGCTCAATCTAAGTGGAAAAATTGTCAGCCCGCATCAGAATATGTACTGCGGTTGCCGCCCTACGTAACAGTCCACCTATCATACAACTTGCGCACAACCTAAATCGAATTTTGGGTAAGACGCAAAAAAGCGACTAAGGTGTGCAATAGTTCCACATTAGTTAAGCGCCCGCCTTATGCCATTTTGGATATTTGCCATCAAAGGTGACACAGCATTTAAAACGAAGGCATTCAGTCAGCTTCATAAGAACCACAAAAAATACCTATCTCCCTGTATATTTTTGTCAACAGTAGAGAGATGTGGCATCAAAAACATCGCTATCACATTGATTATATCTACTCAAATAGTATGCGAGGTTAACACAATCAAATATGTCAATTCGAGTGAGCATTTGACAAAAAGAGGCTGTGATTGTAAAAAGCATGTTTGTTCGCTTGATATTTTCGATTTATACTGAAATTCAACCTCAGAGTGACTATCAGATAATTCTTATGCATAAACTAGGAGCTAACACTCCTTGAATACGGCTTCAAGGCTACTGAACACCTATCCAACTTTTCGGTTGCTGCATTTATTGTAAAAGTTTTTTTGCCTCAGTTTTTCTCTCGTGGTCACCATGTGTGACGTACCTGTTTGGTTATTTGTCTAGTTTGCACTGGTAATGGAAACGATGCTTGCCTCCACAGACAAAGTAAAAGCAGTGATATTTGCAACCGTTTTGTCTGGTGCATTATTATATGCTGTATTTACTAATTCTGAGTTTCAGTGCAGATCCAGAACGTTTTATGGAAAAAAACCTTCTTCCAACTATCACATCTCCTTCTGTACTTCCGGACAGTCCGCTAATTCAGATGCTGACGTCTATAATAACATATGGAGACGACATACGGTACACCTCGGTGGGATATTCACCTCAGGGAGATGACACGTGAGATGCTGCTTAGCGCAAGGAAACGACTCCGGCTGTTGGCCAACCCTTTCTCATAGGCCAAGGCATTGTTCAATTGTGTAAGCTTACCAAAGATAGATTTTCATAAGCTCTGGTATGTCCTTCGAACAGCGTGCGGGATGTCTATGGGGTTTTTGTATTTTCGAACCGTTTTGCGGAATTCATACAGAAGAAACTGTGACTAGAACCCCTCAGGCACTCAAAATAGTGTCTTGAGTCCAAGGTTATGTAGACTCCATTAACGAGTAGTTTTGGTACTACTTTTGCGATGCCAAATTAAGAATTATGAAAGAAAGCGAATAGAAATCCACATTTCTAGCAATCCTCGTACAGGACTATGTGAATGTGTAATTGGAAGAATCGGAGTACTTAATCTTTCGACCTTCGTGGGAAACGAAGCCCACCGGATGACTAGTGGAGTACAGGTAGCGTTGGTGAGCTTTGCATTACAGAATCAAAGCGATGAGTTGCAGGAAGAGGTTCAGAAAGAGCAAATGTGATCGTTTGAAGGAGAATTTTATTCGCCCAAAGGTTCAGATTCTTGCTGGAACACATTAACTAAGTCACTCAAATGTAAGGTTAAGCGAGTGCAGCATTTCCAGTGGAGGTTGACAGACACGTTCCAGGAGGCTTTTCGGTACAGCATTTGTAGGCAACTGGTGCTGCACAACTAATTACTGTAATTAACATCGTTAACGTTCAGCGCTTTGGCTCCGCATAATATCGCGGTAGCTTGCTAGCCCACCTACATATTTGTTGCTGCGAATTGGCCATACAGCAAGAGCGCGGATGACAAAAAGTTTATCTTGAGACCTAGTTATTAAAGTGTTCATCTGGTTGTATGACGACCTCACTCCATGGGCCTCCATCACCTGTATCTGAAAAGGCCTGGGACGATACGCTTAGGTGATCATCTTGAAAGTTCAAGCAGCTGCATATTATTCTTACTTGCTCCGTGAGAGTGATTCGGATCACACATTTCTGACACTTCCACGAGGACTGCGACATTCACCAGTAATCTCCACCTGACACTCAGTCCTAACAGTGACAAATTTATCCTGACAGTTCCAAGCTTCTTAGCCAGTGAGTTATAGGGATTATGGTAAGGAATTCGCTGGTATGCCATGAAACCGAATTCCCAATTATCGGCGTATTTGCATCTTGTATCTTTCCTACGCATCATTTTTCTGCCAAGCCCGTCTGTTGATGAGTTTCCACAAGCTATCAAAAATGACTTTAATAGTTTGGTAGAAGTGAGAGATGGATGGACCTGATGGCACCGCTCAAAGTATCGAACTCCCTTTTCCTTACCCATCACCTCACATGCAATCTCCCGGATGCATCTTTATGTCAAACTCCTTTCGTCAGGACCCCACCCACCTTTACTTGTGTTCGTTGTGATTTTGGTTTTTCACCTATAAATCACTGTAGATTGAAGCTTTTTTAGAGTTTTGCATATTAAATCTGTCTGATAAGGTTATAAAAAGGTAAAACCTCTTTCGCGGGACGGTAACGGTAGGTTTTGTGAAGCACCAAGAGAGCCAATACCAAAAAGCTTCTGTTTTGCCTTAAGCTTTGACGATTGTAAAGTGTGAAATTGGTGGATGTTTTCCGCCATAAAAATGATCTATTTTAAACTGATGTGGAAACAACTGGATTCTATAAAGTTAAAATGGGTGAAACAGGCAATGAATTCACCCCATGTCTTTTAAGTCACTATTTTCTATTACTATCAAATTATGCGATCCTTAATTACAGATGCATACTACCAACTTTTGAAAATCCAAGAAGCAGCAAGAAAAACATGTGATCTTGCAAGATTCGAATACACTTTATGTTACCTGCTGTAATGCCCCACTCATAAGTCGCCTATCACCACCGGTCCGTATTACACGATACTGGGGTTTCAGGCTTTATTGGTTCTTTGGATAACCTACCTGTACACTCGGACATGGGAGCTCAGTATTTATAGTGACAAAATGTGAAAATAACTCTCGTTATCGTAAGGTTTGATGCACGTGACGCTAATTAACATGCATACGGTAACTGTAATGGCTTAGCGCCGCTAATGCTTGTCCGTGATCTATCAGGTCAACCAGTTAACATGAGGGCTTCCGTATAGAGTCCGGATTGGTTACCAGTGGTGAGACACCGATAATGACCTGCGCTGTCGGGAGAATGGTGACGCCAACGAAGTGGTCAGTTCGCATTCCTCCGATGCCAATAATACTTCGACAATTCATGAAGTTAGGTTTTCGAACCTGTAGGGAAACTATGGGTAATTAAGAATGTTTGTTAAATCCCTAACAATGATTATAGCCTAAGAGTGAACAGCATTATGTTACGAAATTATTTGAGTCTTGTTTAAAAGTGAGCCTGTTATTTTGAACCCAGGAATAAATTTAATGGTCAGGAAAATTTGAATTCATTATAAACTGCTTGGCATGTGTCACACTAGCGTAGTAACCGTAAGAAAACTAATATTCAGCTTATACTTATTCATGGAATCATGTTTTATTTGGCGCTTACAATAAGGCAAAACAAGCAAAGAATGGGGCAGTCAAAATTATGCAAGAAATACTCCTTTTCATTGTTCCGAAATTAAATTAGAATGATTAACGCGGCCGCTGAAGACATATAGGAAAGGTTCACTTCAGCAAAATAAGCAAAAAAGGTACGTTCTGTACCGATAAGTTACACACCTAGAATTTAGGATAATTGTGGTAAACTGTGGGCCTTATAGAATAATAATGACAGTATGGCGTACTCTGGAGTTATAACAATTCAAAGATCCCCTCTTCTGGTCGTAAGAACGCTTCTGTCGGGTGTCTTTGGGTGAGGGTTCAGGAGAAAGTTTAGTTTACCAACTGAATAACCAAAATATGTCTTATTGCTATCGCTGTTCTTATTGTGATTTAGAGGGTTCTGGAGGTCTCCATGACTGAATGCTAGCCATCTATATTTTAGCACTTATGCGGGGCGATAAATATGTCAAACTAAACACACCAATAGCTCGTCAGCTTAGTGCTAGCTCGTCACTGAAACGCAATACAATATTCCCTTCTTTGCATGCAAAAATAAATTTACAACGTGTTCTGCTTGGGTTAAGTAATCATTTATTTTGATATAGAAATAGGGAATCCTCTAATATATTCTACAATAATAGCATTAATATTAGGATACCAAAGTGGTAATACTTAGAATGTCATCTTTAACAGGTGAAGTTCAATGTTTGACATAAAAGAAATGTTTCCATTTACACCTTTAATTTACCTTCGAAGAGAAGCCTATTTCTGAGTAGAACATTCCTCATTATGTTAACATTATAAATTATGAGCACATACGCATAACTTAAAATATCATGTATTCACACGTTTTCAGGTTTTTTCGAGGATTTCGCAAGGGGCGCAATTGTAGGAAAAAATTGCGGATCAGATTTTATGAGGTGCACATTAAATTTCCGCGAAACCTTCAGCGGCGAATCCGCAAACACGAAAGAATGATGTCTTTTTGATCGGAAATTAATATATATTCCAAAGAAACATGATAAGAAAGACGATTTAAATAAAACTTATTTTTCTCTGAATGAATTCTCACTGAGAGCTGAAAGTAAGGCCTTTCTCTCGGTTCTGTTAACCGCACAAACGGAACCTACAGATTCCCCCTATTTTTTAAAACTCCTCCAAGCAAAACATTATAGCGTTAGCTTCGTAGCAGCCCCCTATGACATGTTTTGGACATTAAATGTACTTTAACATCTGCGTATCCCCTAACCAGAAGGCCATTTACTCCCTTGTTAGCACAAAGGCTCCACAGAAACTTTCACTCGATAGAGAGCATATAAGAGGAGCTATGACAGATTAGGAAACTTCTTCATAAAAACCCTATCTCGATTAATTTACTGCAAAGAACGTTATCGAAAGATCAGCAATCATCATTGCATTGTCAGCACGAATGTTATGTTTAAGAAAAGGTTGCGACAGTGCGCCGCGAATGTACGGTTTCGTTCGTCTCCCCAACACCAATAACTTGGATGCTATTCTTGATCAATCAAATTCTACACAGCACAGATTAGGATAGGTAGCGAACTTCGACTAATACCGTTGTCCTTTAGAACAATTAATATTGATTGGACGAGTAACCACCAATCAGAATAAGTATGCGAGCACTTCCCAACATGCGTGATAAAACTAAAAATCGGGAGTTCATGCAATGTCATTCTCGCCTATCTGTTGATATCGGGCATCGCGGGGAGCCTCACGAAGCCTTGGGGCTGAATTAAAAGATCACTTGAACGACATGTGACCAGTGCGACAGCTTTCACTGGTGATGACCGAAGCAGCCGCATTCCACTTACACAGGTCATTCCTGTAAACATAAAATTGACTTACGGTTTCCACAATTACAATGGACAGGGGCCAGTTCACGTTAATCTTATGTTATATCACATGACATCCTTCCCTCCCCGCAACGCGCCTCTTCCAACTTCCTTTTGCTAACCATTATACTCATCCTTACCCGGCTAGTACTGCATTTACTGAAACTAATTTCCATCACATATACAGTAGATGACTTAACTCATGGCAGACCATGATCGAACTTTGAGCGCATATTTCGGACCCTTTTTGGTATTGTTATTTTTGAACAACGCAAACTCCACGAAAACACGTCAGTGAATTTCGTGACCTCTTTTACAACTGAATACAGTCATTGAATTTCCATTTTAACCTTGACCATCAGGATGCTGCTTGATAGGTAAGTGAAGCCTGAACTAGCGCTCTGACATGCAAGTGCACGTGGTCCGAGGCAAAATGGGAGGAAAGTTACCCGGGCAAGCCAGTTCAGATTTTAGTCAATACGTGTCCAGTGTGATTAAGGCGGCAATGTGCGGGACGGCAATCCGTGATGCAGGAGGCACGGGTCATAAGGGGAACCCAATGACTGCATTTAACGTCGTAAGTGGAGCATTGACTGGGCGTCTCATGCACAATAAGGTAGATGAAAGCCAGTACAATTAAATAAGATGGATTACGTGATCAAAGTCGTAATGTCATGTTTACGACCGATAGTAGACATGACCCCGTTCCCGTTCGCCTCCTCTCGATTTCCACCCCTCGCATGACTGTCACGAAATTGACCAAAACGTGAACTGGTTCAGCTAGATAACTTTCCTCTCCTCATTCCCTTTCGCCATAGGCATTCGCTTATCGGACAAATGGTTTCATGCTTCTGCGTTGGCGTTTTTTTGAAAAGTTTATTTTAATGTATTAATAGGCAATGAGCGTGTACAATTAAATAAGAAGACACGACATTATATGTAATGAAATTGCACCAATTTTATCGCCTTTGCCTTGTTGAACGTTATCCCGGGAAATGAGCGGTCCACTGTGATTTGTGCTTTCTGAAATGTTTGGAGGCTCAGAATGTCTTTCACAAAAGACTTTTACATTAAAAGTCTGTTATTCTGAAGAAAAAGCAGGACAGTGTTGAGTGAAATGAGATGTGTCAGAATCTTAAATAATTTCTAAGTTATTAAGTATTGCAGATTAAAACCTATTGTCTGCGTGTTATGTGCAAAAATCAATATTTTTTTTAAATAAATGTTTCCTGCGACCAGCAAACCTTATCTTATGTCTGCGAAAATCCGGATCAAGACAGGTGAGACATTGCGTTGTTTTTTGGAAATAGGGGACGAATTTAGTTATGTTTTGCAACTCCCTGAACCGGTTGCTGCAAAACGCAGCACCTAACAATATTTCATTCTACGACACCAAGAAATGGACAAGGAAAACCAATATATTGCGTATCGGTGAGATGCCTTTAATTTTTTTCTGTTACGCCATGCTATTTCAAGCAGGCTGAACTTAATTAGGAAAAGGATTTTAACCACATACTGAAATAAGCAGCCAGATAATATTTTTAGTATTAATTAGGCCGCACTGTTGAGAATTATTAAGAAGACAGTCGTGTTTACAATAAACTGCAGTGGATTAAAACGGACCAAAAATCAAGCAAGATGACGCATGTTCAGGTTTCCATCTGAAAGATACTATTATTGGCCACAGTAGGATTATGCGATGAAAAAAGTTCTTAATGTTCTTGCTTTGAATGCTTTAAAACTGATGAAAGATTTAGTCCGCCAGTAACCAAAGTATTTGCTTAACATTTTTTAATAAGACACTGTTTAGAAGAGGTTCCTCCATTTCCACGCCAGTATATTGATCGCAGACATTTAAACTTTTGTGAAGTAATCGTTTTGTAAAGGCCAACGAATTCCGCCAAGGGGGTCATTAGTGAGAAGGCGGTAACTGCAAACATCTTTTAAACATGTCAAAGCTGACTGAGGTTTATGATACCAGAACCAGAAACCATAAAAAGTGTTTTTAACTCAGGTTTGATAAAGATACCTTCGACTATAGTGGCCTTAATCGTCGTCAAAAAGGCAGCGCAATTTTACAGAATATTGATCCCGTTCACCACTTATATGACACTTATTTTGACAAAATATATTATCTTATTCCTAGACCTAACTCCGGAGAAGGCAAAATATGTATTTCAGTGGGTTGCGCAGTATACACGCATTATTTTTATTTTCATATTTTAACAAAATTTGCAGGCACTGAAAGCCTTTTTCAAAATAAAATCGATTTCCCTGTCTGTTTTATTTAAATTTTTCAGGCCAGACTTTTGCAAAATATGATGTTTCGAGATATCCCAGTAATTGTCTATGCCATTTATTATTAAAGATCATATCTAGCTGCCTCTTAGTATTTTTTGGCATTGAAAAGTATGCCGTCAGTCAAAGTGGTATTCACCGACATCCACCGAACACTGCAATGGTGCAGAATAGTGCTAATTCTCACTGATCAAAATAGTGTGATTCTTTATTATTCACCACCTAAATCTAATATTTTAGACCCTAGCCAGCCTCACTGCCCAGGGACTGTGATTCATTTTTATTCCATCTTACAGTCCAGACCTCAATGCTACAGAAGCCATCTTTATTTTAACTAAACGAACTTGTGAAAATCCCGAAAATCCGTGTATAATGAAGGTTTAGCTGGATTTTTGCTAAAAGATATCAAAAAATAGATCACAAAAGACACCAAGTTTAATTTAGTGAACCCAAATTACAGCAGTTTTAACGCAAAGGACAATAGTGAACCTATGGTACAGTTCTATTTACTAAAGTTTTATCCTACCAACGGTCGTTCCTTCATCGCAATGTAAAATTTAAGAATGTGTTAGATTGGTTTGTGTTTTAGGTTTGTTGCGTTCCGTCTGTTAAGCCACGAAATGTACTTAACACCCTTCGTACCTAAATATGTGAATACTTCTTGTTTTATCTTAATACGCATGTTTTGTAATTGATGCCTTTTTATAATATGGACTTAATGAGACTTCAGGAGATTTTGCACGTACTATATTTTAAAAAGGTCGTAAAGTGTAACTCATTTGTTCGACTGCGTGTTTGTGCGGATACCGGAATACCATGTCAAACGCCAACTGGAGGTTAGTCTGCTGAATATTATTTTAGCGTATTTTGGATATAATCGTTAAAGATATGGACTAACTCTTGTAATTCATTTTCCTCTTTTAATATTTTCATCGTGCATCTTGAAATGCAGTTCCAAACATGTTACTGCAAATGCAATCGAGTTGCTTCTGACTATTTAAATAGTGTCCTTTTACATCACGCTCACTACTTATATTTGTTTTATCGAACCCATGAAATAAGTTTATTGGGTTCCATTAGGGCCGCCTCAATAATTAGCAAGATATGAACCCCCTTAACCTTTCGTTAACTAAAGAACTCATAGAAATTGTCGGATTATAAGGTAATGCCAAGTAACGCCATCCATGACCTGTTTTTGTTGTGCTTGTGGCTGACATGGTAGTTATAATTAAATCACGATGTTTTCAGAGATTTTTACTTTCCGGAAAAAATGTCATTTTTAGACTTTCGCAATTTTTGCGGTGGATAATGACAAAAGGAGGGCCAGTTTCTTTCTGTAAGTCATTATAAAATACATGTTTATGTAGGCGTCATTGATACTTTCTCATAGTATAAGCAACTGATACCCTTAGATGAAGACAAGGGCGTCATCCGCGTGTCGACCTCAGAAACTCACCTGCCATATGGGAATTCCAGTGAGCGCCATTTTGCGTCAATAACGTCTTGGAGGCCATTGACTACCGTCCCGAAAACATTGGCGTTGGAAATGTACAGAGCCGTTTTTAACCAACTGGTGCCTCTTTAAGATGTAAAAAACTCCTGCAAAGACAGGAGACGTCTGAAGTCGTTTATCACATCCTTCGAAGTTGTGTTAACACCTAGTATATATTAGGGAACTGGAGGATTGCTGTGAAAGCAAATGACCAAATACACCAGAGCAGTGAGAAAAAATAACGCTACCTATAAATATGTGACTCATGGAGCAGGAAGCACCTATACTTTGCAATTTGACGAATCTGAAGTGCTCTCAAGAGGTCACGATCACATGAGCTCCAAGCTTCTTGATTCATGGTTCACTGACCTGCACTTAATTCAAAAATGCAATGACATCCTGCTTCCATATCCATGCTGTTACTTGGTTTGAATAAAGAAATTAGCCGCACTTGTCTGCGTAAAGGATCACCGTTTCCTGAGACAACCACGCCAACATACAACAAAGATAATGAAATAACCGTCATCAAGGAAGTTTCACACAAAGCGCAGCCAAATTTACAGAATGGGAGAGAAATTTCATTTTACATATTTATGGCAGCATGGTTAGCACATTGTATAAATACTGCGACCCCTTGTGCGAGAACCGTCCGCACCCAATCCAGTCTCATTTGATCGTTTGAGAATAAAGCTGAATCGTCGGGCAATAAAGCTCTTGTCTCATCAATCGTGCCTAATACTCAAGCGCTTCTGGAAATTGCGTTTTCGCAAATATCATCAAACTTTATTCTTAGAACACTGCTAAGATTGCCATTATTTACACGACCAGCAGATTGGCAATTGTGACAGGCTTTGTTCAACTGCTGATGAAATACTACGGAATATTATTAAACCTGGCATTTTTACTTGGAACAGGACAACATTTTCGATCACCCTCAGCAGCATGAACCCAACTTGACCTTTGAAATGTAAGGTATACAACCCTTAGGGTTTGAATCACTGACAATGCAGGTAAAAGCTGTGAAACAATAGGTACTGTTCCTATTGTTTGTCAGTTAATCAGCACATTAAATTCGTTGCCAGACGTCATTACTTAATCTATCATGTCTAGATGATTGCAGCTTTATCCAGGCCCGTGTTTTGCAACCCGTGACCATTTAGTCAGCGGCCAATTAGCTAAGGGTCGAACGCTATAATGGTTCAGCCACGGCCTCGGTGTCCTCTCCAAGGCCAAGGAGGATTTGCTTCAGAGGTGCTGCAGGTCAACTTATTCACTCACGTATTCACTCTGTGTGAATTTTAGGATGACCGTTCATGATATTTGTTTTTTTGGAATTGGATGTCCAATGAGATACCAAAAAAGACGGGATTAGCCGTTTTTCTCGATTTTGCTCGCGTTTTCGTTACACTTTCTATATTTTAGTGGAGCCTGCATGCGTCCCCATTTACTGAAACTGTAGATACGCAAACATGTGTGCCAAGGGTGCTAAAAATGGGTGTTTGGCCAGACTCGGTTCATCCATTTAGTTGTCCACAGTTTGCATCACAAACTA
Source organism: Schistocephalus solidus (assembly GCA_017591395.1). Lineage (NCBI taxonomy): Eukaryota > Metazoa > Platyhelminthes > Cestoda > Diphyllobothriidea > Diphyllobothriidae > Schistocephalus > Schistocephalus solidus. The sequence goes on from WEDG01004125.1 coordinate 254,006, forward strand.
ACAAATGCGTGACAAGAAAAAGAATCAAGAAACTAACACAAATGCTCAAGCAGTATCTTACTGAATAGAAATACTTGAAAGGGCGGATTATAATAAAAAGTATCAGGCTGCTTTCCTCAGTAATATTTTATTCACTTTAGGATTGTAGCATTGACATGCACTTTTTCTTTACAGCCTGAAAAGAAAAACTCACTTTAAAATACCTGTTTAATTTAAATGAAATTTTGCACTGATGTTGGGCAACCTTACATGTCCAAACTTTTTTATCGTAACAATCCGCAGAATTCGATTTTCTTGCGTTAATTGATGTAGTTAATTGCGCATCCTTTAATTCTTTTTAGTCGACTAAGAAAACATTGCATGTTTGTTTATTTTTTTTACTTCAAGAATAATCTCCTAACAAAACATGTGTTTTCATTCGTATTTTGTGGGGTTTCCCAGCCGTCACCCACCAAAATAATCAGGCTTAAAAAGATATAAAAAAATAACTATCAAGCGGGGTGTTTTGGATGACATTCTCCCGACATACGGTAATCTAAGACAACATTTGTTGGTGAAGTTAACAAGTTTAACCTGATCATTAAATTAAATTATTTTCCTGCAAGAACTAATCAAGTAGTAGTTTTACCTGCTATCGGATAGTGTTGGTCCACGTTACTCTCTTCTAGGCACTGTTGTAATGTACGTATTTCTCCCTCTGTGTCGTCCGGGTTATTTACAAAATATAATCTTAAAAGAGCTGTGTAGCAGACCTTAAATTTGGGATTACTGTATGAACTGAAAACCAATGTCCGACAGAACGAACTGTCATATCATAATCCCACGGCATCACACAGAAACATGATGTTATTTTGCGGGTAATCTATGCTAATTTTTGTAAGTCTTCTAAGTCACGATGCGGATAACCAAAATATTTTTAATCAGGTTAAGTAATACCTAGCGTTTGAGCGAAGGTTATAAAAGAGAAAAAAGTATAAAGTTTAATACCGAATATTCCTTTTTTGTAAATCAGTGTAATTGAACACACGTACTAGCACCTGATTTCACCGACTATAGGCAAAATTATTGCGTTTATGAAGGGATCTATTTGATAGGTTTTCTGCTTTAATTCATGTTCCTTCATAACGCAATGAGCTGAGCAGGTTCTTCATAGTTGTGATACTTAATAGCGTAGAAAATTACTAGTGTCCACATAACTCTTGCCTGCTTATTTTTCAAAAAAACAAAAATTTTAGAAACAATGATATTTATCAAAATACTTTCTTGGTTTAAAACAAATTTATCAGAATATTATAACCCAAGGTATACGGAACCACATATTTGGATTTTTATCGCCACATTTAATCTCCTTTAATTTTTACAACTGCTCAGTCAGAAGTATTTTATCTTTGCCGTTAGGCAGACAAAACAATTGCAGATGGTCAAGTAAGCTTGGACTCAGCATTCACTAAGTCTGTATCTTGTGAAATCAATTTCCTAGATAGTGTCATTTTGGACTGCTGGATTTTGTTACCAGCATTAGCAATGCAGTATTTTGAGTTGATGTTTAACCTCAATGCATATTTCAATGTAAAGTTTTATATATTTCTGCAATATTTATGGGCTGGTGATTGTTCTACTGGTACACAGTCAAACTGCATCAAATAAAGAGCCACGGTGGAAACTTGGAAATCGCTGAAGGCATTTTAAAATATTCCCGAATACCGCAAGGTTATTCGTTAAACAATAAGGATTTTAACTTGTTCTCTGTTTATTGCACCTTATTTATGCCTCATTCTTAGTGCTTACGTAACGTCTCTTTCAAATGGCACACAGCAAAATAATATACGGTAATCTGACTTTTAAAATATGTCCCTGAAGTTTGAGTGTACCCCATGCAATTAATGGAAACTCCCTTTTACCTTTAGGTTATTGATTGGTTATACTTAACTTAATCCTCTCACGACCTTACTCTGTGTTTGGAATTAATCGTGACACTACATGTGGCATTCACTTGGGGTTCTTTATGAAAAGGGCTGACACGTCGTTTTTGTTAATGACAATTTGAACTTATTCTATGAATCCACAAAATGCATATTAAGTTTGATGCTTGCTTCCTTGGCTGACGAACTGTTCAGTTTTAGGAAACCAATGGCCCTTGACAGAAGCCAATTCAGTGAAAGACGCTACATATATAGGTGGGAGAAATATTAAATTTGTTGGGTTTTTCGATGATTTGAAGAAGTTGAATATGGGGCGACAATTGCAGCAGTTAGCCAGTTGCAGCAGTTAGCCAGTCGCACGCCTCTTATCGCTGCTCAATACCTTTCGCGAATGCAGTCCTGTGCTCTGATTATTCGTTAAAACAAGTGCCTTTATGCATATGATTCTCAAAATACATTTTATGTCAATAATATCAACGAAAAATATTTGGCCTATCATACCATTCTATGTACTGGTTATGTTGGACACTAAATGTTGGCGACCAGGACAGATGTTACAGTTTCTATCTTGATAAGCTGATCACTGACTTGATTATTTGATCAATGCGGACGGTTCTGCCTTGAAGCTTAATCTAGAGCCTTCTCAGTCAATAGCACGACAATCAGTCTTAAAGACTGGACAGGGGGTACAAACAGAGGTAGGGTGGAGTTTAACTGCCATTTATGGCTTATTATACGTCGTTAGTCAGCTGAAACCTATCCTTGTTCCGTGGGAACTGATATTGGAATACGGGTCCACTGGAACGTGAATGGTTTTAACAACCATTTAAACAATGACACATTGTTCCGTAGGTGTTTATCTAGCCTTATGCTATGGCGCTGGATGTAGTATTGTTATACTACTGCGTACGCATTGCTGGCAATCCAGTGTTGATGGTTTGTGCTGATATCTAATGGCTGCTACAAATCTGTGTAGTGTAGACGAGGGTCGAAACTGCTAAGAACCGAGGTGTACAAAATAAATTAACGCTAAGTGGAGAATTGTTTCTAAACTACAAACGACAAAAGGACGGAATAAAATGTCAGAGGATTGTTAGAATGCAGACTCACGAAAAACGCAGCTTCTAGATAGCGAGTGTTGTTGGGGATTGTAATGAACTCTGAGCTAGATCCAGAAAGCTATGCATCAAGGATGAAAAGAAGAGTCAGGAGTTCAATTGAGACGGCGATCAGTAGAATGCAATCGAGAAATGAAGATCAATCGTTGCAATTGACTGCAAATAATTGAGAGAGGTCAGTACAATCAAGATCGCAGCGGTGACCTGCAGCAGCGAAAACGGAAGACGTTCAACATACCGGTTGAAGCTGGCTGTTGTGTTTAATTTAGCACCTTAAAACAAGGGATCATAAAGATTCAGGTGAACAAGAAAGATACAAAGATGTAAATTGTTTTTTTTTTCAGTTAAGCATTTTACATATGCTAGAATATATCTCGAAACTTCAAAGGCTGATTGAAACGAAAAGGAAAACGTCATGATTTATATTGCATTTGGTAACCCGCAAAATGATTAAGATGTCCGAGAACAAAAGAATAGCACAAAAAGATGTATAAAATTGTCAAAATAAATGCACAAACAAGGCTAGATCTGCCAAGCGATCGGCTTTTATTATATTTTTCGACAGCGTGAGACAATCCACAACACAAATACCAATGCAAAATTATAGGAGTCGGAGATGGAAATTCTATTATTTTCACCGAATCTTGCCCTTTTGGTACCGAATACTTACGTTTATTTGATACAGTTTACAGAGCAAAACATTTCAGTTTCAGATTAATGCAAAACAGAACTTCAAAGAATTCTTTGACGCTAAATTAACATGCGTTGAAATACTGGAGACGACAAGCTGCGGCATAAAGTACAAAGGAGTATGAGGAGTACATGGTGCGCAGTTTGATACATAAAAGTATTCTAGTTAGTTCTGAAACATTAACGAACCTTCTATTTTCTACAAACGCCTGACTTGAGGAGCAAATAATAACTGCATTGGCGAAGGTATCATCAATCACCCCTCACTAATGAGGATTTTGGAATATAGTTGCATATAACCTCCGGTATTTCTTTTGAAAACCCCACATTTGTGTTGAATTTTCTCTACCGTTAAATTCTTTTTAAGAAATTTATCACAGAGCTAGGACATAGCCTTAGCCTATTTGCCATTAATTATGCGTAAAACACAGATGTTCCCCAAGTGTAAGGAATGAGGCATTATTGCTGAATAATATAGTCAATATTACCTATGTTGGGCCATGGGATGGCGTTGTGCCAATCGGCAACGGGATTATTTTATGGACAAGTTGTGCACTCGTCTAACTTTTTGGCACCAGGATGAAATGATCATTTCAGTTATATCCTGGCAAAAAGCCGATTTTCCTGGTTACGACTGAACTGATAGCCAGCAATACATATAAATGTTAATTTGACATCAATGATAGCCTACCATTTCTTGTTATGTAACATGACCTGCATTCGTTGTTTTTTTGCAGTTTAGCGACTACATGTGTTTTTTCCTAGAAATCCTTGTCTTTGAAAAGTGTTTCAGGGAAGTTTTTGTGATTATTCGTTGTTGTGTGGTGATAGTATGACCGTAAGTTGCTTATGCATGTTGCATGCACAGACAGCCAAAGGAAACGCTATTTCGTTGAGGCAAGTTTGCACGGTCTATGCGGTCGATGCGCAAAAAGGAATGAGCACAACGCTGAGCGTAAACAATTTGGCAGTTTGTAACAAAATATGCTAACTGTTCTCAGTATCTTCCAATGAGCAGAGGTTTCAGTTCCGAGCCCGTTTATGCTATAGGAGTAAATAATTCGTTTATTGCGCAGTGTTTTGAAGCCTTAAAGTCTCCATGTTATCTTAATGTTATCCTGAAATTCTCATCGTCAGAGTCTCAACCTAATAATTAATTCTCCAAATACATGCACAAATGTTTTTCAAGTTGGATAAATTTTAAAAACCAGAGAAAATAGGTGAGGTTCAGCTGATTCCCTTAATGATTATATGTCAACGAAAACTATTACTTTAAAAGGCTGTAGAATAAAATTTCCAGAAAAGGCCCATGTGTATGCAAAGTTATTTTCAACTTACTGCATACACTGTATTCAGTAAAAGGGACTACCTAAACGACATCCAGTTTCCTTAATTACTTTCGATATCGTTATTCATTTTATATTATAGAAAAATTTATTACATTTATTTTCTTGTACTCCCTTTGTAGCGCATTAGTTCTTTCTGGCATTTCGCATCCAGGGAAAGGATATTTGCCAGTCTTAATATATCTTACTATCCAGTAATGGTTATCACATATTCTCGTTACACATGCATTTAGGGTTTCCGAATTACATGTTGTTACATTCTTTCAAAGAAAAATCACATATTTCTTGACAATATGAAACAGAAGTAAAAGAGTTCTCATACAATATTGCAAAGATTTCGGATAAATTTATATATTTGTTTTTGGTTAAATCACTAAATGTTATGTTACTTTGCATTTTGAAAAAACTTCTGAAGACTTCAAAATGTTGAATTAAGACAAAATTTTTAAAAAAGATATCCATTCTTCAACAGAAAAATTTAAAAAGATGTAATAAGATTCAAACTGCATACGATTTAGTATTTTTGTGCATGTTTTCTATAAAATATATTTGAAATTTTGATATCATCCAAAATTAATGAAGCAAATTTATGCTTCAGCGGTAGTCATTTCTGAAGAGCGCAACGAGTGCAGGCCACGAAAAGGAAACTTAAATAAAAACTGGCATCCCAACGTTAATGAAATATTATGAGATAAGCTGTCAGATAAGCAGTACTGGAGCCCTAACAAAGTCATTCTTTCGAATGGAAAACATATTTCTGAATTACATGTGACATTTAATGGTAAAAGAAACAATCTGTACGAAGAAAAAGCTAGTGATTGGATAACTTACCTAAATAATGATTGTGAATTTGGAAATGTTTCACTTTATTCATAGCACCATAGGTACCGAATTTGTAATGTGCGCCAGGAGCTATGCTGACAATATAACATTCCTGTCCAGAAAAAACTTTTTAAGTTATAAATTTGATTTTGACTGTAGTTGATAGGCTGTTTTGAGCAAATAATTTGTAAGCTCGGGCATCATTCCTGCACAGTTTTTTACACCTACATCAACGGTGAATCAAAACGAAAACAACAGGTCAAGAAGATTGCTGCACTTAGCTCAGTAGCGGATAAAGGCTTAAATGACGAATTTTACACAACGTTCCAGTGAAAGGGGTTTCATCCAGAACTGTAATCCGTATTAATGTAGTTAAGCCGTATGACGGCAGTTGCTGGGCCAGTTGATTTACATCACATTAGGTACCGTCCTTTATAAGAGAGAACAGCATCAATGCGAAGACTGTCGGCTTGAAACTACATAGGATGACTTTCTACTATGTGTGCTTGAAACCATTATATATTTGATTTTTTTTACTGAAAACACGTATGGGAAATATGTTTTGGGTACATTTGGTAGTAAATTACGTCATCCTAAGATTGTAAAACCGAAGAAAGGGTATCTGTCTATTTTCGAAAACGTCCAATTTCGGAGAAACCTTGCGCCCGAACCTCAGTTTAACCTGCGCTATGGGTGTACAAACTACAACCTGTAAACAGTAAATTAAAGAAAAATCGTACTTTTTCAATGCTATAAAGGACGACTTTATACCGGTTAAAGTTTTTTTTTCAGTTGTTGATTAGGTGATATGCAATGCTTATTAGTATATATTACAATCTCGATATCGCTCATTTAGGCCAGAATTGTAGCTATCGAATTTATGTCGCTCCAGCCATCTACAAAACGTTAACTTCCTATATTAATCACCAATGCAGAAAAGATTTTTTTCTTTTGTGTAATTTGCTTATAAACTCAAACCAGAATTTTTTCTATGCCCTTAAAACTGGATGCGGACAGTAGACCGCCCCACCTACGTAACACAAACGTTCTTGTGCTTAACGTCAGGAAGATTAAATATTCCCCTGTACTATCCCAAACCATAAGCGAAGCTTTAATCATTACCCTCTAATCATAACCTAAACTTTACTTTACCAAAACCCCTAACCCCACTTTTGATACAAGGCAAAAACCCATTTTCCTTAGAATATATCGCAAAACCCGATGTTTTATGCAAAGTTCCTGTTCCGATCTTTGACCAAATGTCTTTTTCTTATTATATTTTTGATTTTTTACGTCTTATTCAAGTTTTTATTCATTTCAAAAATTTTATCAATTAAAAGATAGTTTTTATTCCGATCAGCTGCTGCATTTCCTTTTTCCCAATTTCAATTAATGTCTACAATAAAAAAATAACTTGCCTTTATCGTGAATTGTTAATTGTTTCTCTGAAATACTTTTTCCGATTCGAAGATTGCTACCTGGGTTATTTTGTCTCAGCAGGAAACTGATTTTTAAATGACGTGAATAAAGCAAATTGCTAAACATTCACATGGAAAGAAAGGACATTTATTAAAATGCTTTATTTTTCCTGCCTGTTTCTGTCCCCTAAATAAAAGGTTTCTTATAGAGATAACATTTAGGAAGGCATTTTTTCAGATCTCAGTTGCAGATTTTACAGGAGACGAAAGAAGAGGCATTTAAGAGACAGTATTCCATCGTGATTGAAACAACATATGATAATGAAATGCGATAATCAGTCTTACACCCCACAAAATTAATCTGTTATAAAATAAAACATTTTTTGACGCGAGAGAGTTATGCTTCACTTGGAAAGTTTAATTCCAAACATTTTCGCAAAATTTCATCCGTTCACCGTGAACAAGAATGTACACAAAAACTAAATAACAGCGGAAGAGCAACATTTCGTGTTCGAGGATTGCAATTATCGACAACATGAATAATTGTCCTTGAATGAATCGTTAAAAGTACATCGTCTAGGACTTCGTTCCATACGGTGCCAGCATCTTGCGCTGACGACTTCATACTTTCACGTAAAAGGTCATGAGATAGGCCATCTACTCAACATTACTTATTATTTGCGAAGTGCACTCATTCACTTGCATCTTTTAACATGTGTCTTCTTTTTTTATTCTTACTTGCAGTCGGGATATTCACTACCCTCTACCGGAAGCTGGTTCAATTAATCAGTATATACTAACTGCCTGTTTGGAGGTTGCAAATATAACGCGGTTATTCCAATTTAACTGATGGATATAAATCAAATACACGTATCAACTTTACGATCGAGTCTTAACAGGTTTATCTGGAAATATATATTCACAATTCGCGCACTAAATTCTGATTAAATTAAAAATGTTAATTTTACCCCCAATATTTGATAAAGTTTTCCTAAAGAAAGCTATAAAACCTTAAAATATGGAACATTAATTGGGTACCTTTGGTTTTGTAATCGATATGATTATGTAGTTGATAAGCAGTTACTAAATGAAAATCATTTTAATTACCTATGAACATATGTTTGCTAAAAAAGCCTTGAAACAATTTTTGTTTTAGTTAAATACATTTAATAGTGAAACGGAACAATGACGCTTACAGAACCTCTAGGCTTACTCCAAAAAAAATATGTATAAATATTAAGATATAACACGCAAGGTTTCGTAAAATGCAGCGACTGAGGGGATTAAAACTCAATACAGCAAATGCTAGGCTGCCGTAGGGGTAGAGGTTTAACTAATTAAGCTACCTGGATCTAATCGAGAGCAGTGTCATTAATCTCGTTTGGGATAAGTTACTCCACAAAGGACCTAAACGTTTGCGATCCGACAATTTTGATTCGGTAATCTGAAATATATCACAGGATTTCTAAGTAATCCCATCAGAATATCTCAAGTCATTAACTGTGGATTTAAATAATTCATCTGACTTGCGTAGTTAAAATGTTGTATCTACGCAAGTGTTGCTCTAGTAGTAGTGAGCGAGAATCCCATCTTAGCAACTTTTTTGTGCAGTTTTTTTAGCTGAATTATGTTACTTTGCTTGCTCACTGGAATGACCTCTTCCCTAAATGCGGAACGTTTACAAACAGGTAACTAAAATATGTTTTTTTTCAAGTTCAAGTCTAGTGGCCTGAATCTCCCCATAATTAGCAATGCGATATCGGTGGAATTGAGGAAGTCTATGTTGGTGAAGTTATGAAAATTAAGCCGACTTCAACATTAGACTAAAAGCTTACATGAAATCTGTATCAAACGCGGTCACTGTATGATTGCTTTCAGCGTAAAATGGTACGATACCATGGAAAAGATTTAGACGTTTGATACTTGTAAAAATAAAATTCATCGACTTGCTCATGGTGTAGCCAAATTCTTTGATAATGTACAAGAGAAAAAGTATAGCGCACAATAATTTACAAAGCATAAAATTGCTATGTTTACAAGGGAGGCTTATGCTTCGAATTGAGCTGTTCTGAAAAAGCAACCACTCATCCCAAGCACATGTACTCTTCCGGATGGCATCCAGATCGGACGGATACAATTACTGCGGACTCGAACAAGTCTCTCGATAGCGCTGCTGTGGCACGGAACAAACACAACTCAAGCTATGTCAAATACGTAGTAAAGCATTGCACGATTTAGTATTTGCACATACAAAGATTGCTTTCTGCTCTCAAAAAATGTGAATATTTGCATAAGTCACCAGCCAACTATATTTCCAAGGACAGCGCATATACGTGTTTTAAATATAAACAACTGGTTAGATATCATTAAGTGCGTGCGGATGATTTATGTGGATTTACCCGAGCTCCAGTTGGCTTAAGGATTTCTGACTTTTAATTGTCATCCATCGCAGGTGATGGGGGAAGAAGAGAGTGCGGTAGATGCCTCGCAAGTTTGCTATCGCTGCAAACCAATTATCATGCCACTTACTATTCTGTGCCCAACAAGCGGTGAAACGAACAGAATGACTCGTCGTTCGCCCCCTGATATAAGTAGAAAAGGCAGTTCGTCGACGAGACTTTTAGCAAACTGTCCTTTAAGACGTATGAGTTGCAGTGAAACAAGATCGAAATCGTCTGTCAACATCAGCCTTTCGCTTCTAAGGGAGTGATTAACAATGCTTACAAATTGAAACACTTTCCTGCGAAAGAGCAACAACAGCCGGCGTTATAAACTTTGCCGAGCTATCGTGGACTTGCTTGAAAATTGGACAAAGCATCTGCTCTGCCTCAAGATCTGTTTTTATAGCTGGAATAGCAGACTTTAGAAGATATTTGGCCTGATACCATGTTGCTAATTTTAATGTGTGGATAAAATATTCGCCTTTAAACTTCGGCAGACAAGTTGCCAAGCCCGTTATTAATGCGTTTTACTAAAAACCGAAGGAGCAGTGTCGGACGCTTCATTCAGTACATGAAATTGACCATATCGCTTAGAAAGTGGGTATCCAGCGTGATTTGAAAGTGGTTGTTTAAATCAAAACCCATGGTGACGGCAGAATTTGGTCGATTTACTACACTTGGAGAAAAAACCATTTTCAGCTGCCTTGGGTCAGATTTGTGACATTTTTGTATTGGCCTTTGTTCGAATGTTAATTTGGATTGTATAAGGGCTTGCCACAGTCTGGTCAATATGCGCAGTAATGGATTATTGATTTTTATTGATTCTTCGAGCGTTAGCCAATGTAGAGCATGCCGGCGAGGTCGGTGCACTGCCTGGCCTTTAGTCTCGGCGCCGGCATTCACTACGCTGGCAGTCATGTCACCGCAGCGACTTCTTGGCGCCATCTTAGTACTTTTCATCATTTCTACAGCGAGCCTAAAGCGTGAATCATTCCAAGGTGTAGACTCCTATCACCTAAGAGGTAACGTCGCGCGATCAGCCGGATTTAGCAATCTCCCTTCACATTTTAACAACTTTGGAGAGCGTGGTGCACCAAGAAACCAAAGTACTCATGGGCCTTCTTATTTCTGGCACCAAGATGGCAGTCACCACAGCGTAGCTAAATCAGATTTGAGAGACCGCAAAAGCAGAGAACATGCAGTTGGCCCAGAAACGAGCAAATGGCAGTACGAGAAATATCATTCTGAGACTGATGACAAACCCATTGTCAAGATGGCTGCCTTTGGATGGCCACAAAAGCACCCATTTGACTTTATGAACGAACGTCCACTACCGCCTCATTCGCACTTTGGACATTTCAGAAACGAAGCACATTTTCGCTTTCGAGGCCCCTCTTTTCCACCTTTTGGGGAGGGCCAAATGAGGCCCAATCACCACGGAGGTAATGCGTATCAGGAGACAGGAATCAGAAACTGGCACGTAGAACCTAGTGGCCGAGAGCCCGAAGAAAGTAGTGGTAGGGGTGAAATGCATCTAAAGAGGGATAAGGAACGAGACGCAGAGAGGCCTCAAAACTCAGAAGAGATGGAAAATGAACGAGGGGCTGTTCAAAAAGATGGTTGGGAAACTCGCACTTCAGACGAGACAAGGGAAACTCATCGTGAGATGTCGGACATGTTGCATGATTCTGAAAGGTCTCACCAACACTACAGTGAACCACTGCACTCCTGGTAAGTCATGTATTTCGGTGAGAGCCCTACCTGACAAACAAATGGTAATTGAATGGCACAAACTTAATAATAATAATATATAAATATATAAGCTTACGTGTGGTATGTGAGATACGTTTTTCGCCAATTTCTCTGCAGACTAATAAGTCAATAATTGTTGCATAAGTCAACGTAATATGCTTTACCGTTGACATTAAAAATGCAGGTATGTAACATAAAAGGAAAACCTTGAGAATTATTAGAATAAAGTTAAAAATAATTGTCGGGAATTTTCTTAAATCATTTATTAGTATCAGTATTATTCAGAATTCCTTCCATTCTTTTGTAAATACAGCCTCATTAGGGTTTATGCATGTGACTTAATGGTAATTTTTGGAAATCATGTGTGATCCGAAGCTTGGTCTCCTCGGGTAGCCAATAGATCAGTGTGAGCGCATTCCTGATGGAATAAATACCCAAACTACATTGGCAGATAATAAAAGGTGGCAAGGCACAGATGAACTTCAGTGCGATGAAGTGCTTATGACGCATCTGTTTAATCCCATTGGTAGGTCGTCTGCGCCAACTGTGTGTTCGAATGTTTGGGTTTCTTGTCCCAGCTGGAGTTCATTACTATGCTTGACTAAATAAAGTTAAACAGGCGCAAAACAGCACAGTTTTTAGTTAACTCAAAGACTATATATATAAATATATATATATATATATATATGGAATAGAACCGACAAAGACAAGGGAGACCGGAATGGCCATTTCTGGCTTATTAGCCGTCATCAGCCAGTCATACCCAATCCCAAGTGTGGCACCTGGGATTCGAACCCAGCGACCTTTGGTATTTAAGTCGAACGCTCTACCATTTTGAGCCACGGGCTCGTTGTTTTGTCGGTTGTGATCGGGAATATGATGATAGTGTGGGGCTCACCGATCTGCTTAAGGAACATGCATGTTCCGTTGTGCCCTGGAGCTCAGACTAGAGCCCTCGCAGGCGGTCGCATAGCGACGTGAAGCATATGATGGAATGGAACCGACAAAGACAAGGGGAGACCGGAATGGCCATTTCTGGCTTATTAGCCGTCATCAGCCAGTCATACCCAATCCCCAAAGTGTGGCACACCTGGGATTCGAACCCGCGACCTTTGGTATTTGAGTCGGAACGCTCTACCATTTTGAGCCACGGGCTCGTTGTTTTTGTCGGTTGTGATCAGGAATATGATGATAGTGTGGGGCTCACCGATCTGCTTAAGGAACATGCATGTTCCGTTGTGCTCTGGAGCTCAGACTAGAGCCCTCGCAGGCGGTCGTATAGCGACGTGTAGCATATGATGGAATGGAACCGACAAAGACAAGGGAGACCGGAATGGCCATTTTCTGGCTTATTAGCCGTCATCAGCCAGTCATGACCCAATCCCAAATGGCTCCAAATGGTAGAGCGTTCGACTCCAAATACCAAAGGTCGCGGGTTCGAATCCTGTGTGTGCTACACTGGATTGGGTATGACTGGCTGACTGAACTTAATATCGCCAGAAATGACCGTCTCCATTTCGGTTCCATTCCATCAGCTCAGGCTGTCACATGTTCATGAATCGACCCCTCATCATATTCAATCTGTTCGACAAACAACAAGCCGTAACCTCAAATGTTAGAGCGTTCGACTCAATATAAAGATGTGGTTCGAATCAGTGGTGCTGAATTAGTGTCTATGATATAAACCAAGTCTTAAATCCATTCTGTCTGTCGGTTCCATCCATCATATGCTACGTCGCTATGCGACCGCCTGCGAGGGCTCTAGTGGCTTATTAGCCGTCATCAGCCAGGCATACCCAATCCCAAGTGTGGCACACCCTTGTCTTTGTCGGTTCCATTCCATCATATGCTACACGTCGCTATGCGACCGCCCGCGAGGGCTCTAGTCTGAGCTCCAGGGCACAACGGAACATGCATGTTCCTTAAGCAGATCGGTGAGCCCCACGCCATTCCTGGATGTTCTTGTCCATCGAAAATCCAACGGGCACATAAAAACTACGGTTTTTAGGAAGGCGACCAACACACGCCAAATTCTAAGTTACCACAGTAAGCACCCGTTGTGCCACAAACGCAGCTTCGTGCGACCTCTTTACAGAAGGGCAGAAACACATTGCAGCGAGTCGGACGACAAAAGGGCAGAACTCCGCTACCTCCAGCGCCTTTTCATGGGCAACGGATACCGTCGTAACTTCAGCGAGCGCAGCAGGCTGGCCAAACCAAGACAAAATCTGGTAACAGAACAGCCAAAAGTCTGGCGTGCACTGCCATACATTGACGGCGTCTCTGAGGCAGTTTCCCGACTCCTCAGACCGCTGGGGATCGGAATCGCCCATCGACCGGATTCAACCATTCGGAATCTAGTTATGAGACCGAAAGCCCCCCTTCCACGAGGTGAGACTTCAAACATCATCTACAGGATCCAATGTGACTCCTGTGAAGTTAACTACGTCGGAGAGACAGGGAAGCGGTTGCAGACCCGTGTTACCGAACACGTGCAGGCAGTGAGGAGAATGGACCCATTGTCCCTGGTGGCAGAACACTGTGCATACCCTGGGCACACGTTCGCCTTCCAAAACGCCGAAATCCTGGGTCGAGGAAATGACCGCGTAACCAGGGAAACAATTGAAGCCTGGCACACGGAGCCTACGTCGATCAACCGTTGTGTCGCCCTTCCGGCAGCCTACCAGGCCCTCCGGGGGCAGCTCATCGAACGTAAGAGCAAACACGGAATTAGGCCAAACGTGAATTCCACCGCGGGAGAACCTAGGACGGACATACACCTAACCACGCCACAATTCGAGGCCGACGAAGGCGCAGTCATGATCACCGCCGCATCAAATGCTACCCCGACAGACGAGGAGACATGCACTCAGGACACAAGCAACACAGGGCGCCAATTAAGGTCAATGCGAACCCAGATAATGGCCGCCCCCTCAACGAGAGACATGTCAATGACAGAAATTTCATCCTCCCCCTTCTTCACCCCGGTGGCTACAGAGATGATTCCTGTGTGTATGCCGGCAATTAAGGACTCCCCCACCCCGTCCTCCTATAGTGCACACTGTTAAGGTGAACCCGTACAAACAACGCTGTCACAAACTGGCTATCACCCCCTATAAATACTGTGAGACGCGGTACGATACTCACCTCCGACGATGGAAGCTTGTATGCTTTTTGAAACGTCAGGACAATACACCTTTAGTCCCCTGAGATCGCCTTTTTCTTTCTCATATATATATATATATATATATATATATATATATATATATATATATATATATATATATATATCCTCTTCTGTTTTTTTCATCGCAAATGCTATACTGTTAACGTGAGTTGAGTCTACGCTTACTCGCAACGTTTGATTGTATGGTTAAATCTTTTCCCATTTCAAAGGCTTATACGAGCCTGCCATTGTTTAGTGCTATTTGGTATTCAAACAAACATGGTGGTTAGCAGGTATAGTGGTAGATAGAGTGAGAATAACTGCGTTTGTATATGTCCCGCCCGTCTTGCTTCAAGTTTTTACTCGCCTATTTCAGATCTACGCATGATTGCTCAAACCTCTCTTGTTAGCCTTAGCTTTGAAAAGGAGGTTTGATACTCATACCACAAAGATAACGCCCAACCCACAAACATTGTACGACGCAGTGATATTGCAGACTAATTAGGCATACATTTTCATAACAGGCAACGCCAATTTTATACCGTACTGCTTTTGTAGCACCAGTCCACGAATAAGCTGCTCCTTGAATATGATGACAAAAGTTTATCTTAAATTGGTTTCGGTCCATGTTATATAGTCTTTAATTCACTCAGTTCATATCGTATGCATTTCCATAACCACCAAGAATGGCAGTTGTCGATACAAACATCTCCGGAAAGAGTTGATAAAGTTAGCTTCCGATGTTGTGGGAATCATATTTAGTTTACTTAATAAAACCGCGGGGAAGTCTCCTTTTTAAAATGCTGTATCACAGCCTTAATCGTGGGACGGTGCTTCCCTTCACGAAGTTTTAATTTTCGATATTTAGTTATGCACTATTCGGTCGCCCCATCGCATCTCCAAGTTAATCGGAACGTGGCCAATTTCGCTTGTCGGTTTATCCTCTCCATTTCTGTCCTTTTACTAAATCCATTTGAGCACTAGGCTTGAGAATCGGTTGGTGAAGATCTGTGGGAATCGCAGAGATAGTTGCTTGTACGCATGTCCAGTTACGTGCTTCCGAGTCGATTGCGAAATTTGGTGATAGTCATTTTATGATGTCCGACTACTTGTGCAGACATCATTTTCTATTACCATAGTTTGACCGTCGTAATCCGGCGATGTCCAATGCGTGCTCCACAGCAGGGTGGTGCAGGGACGGTGACGGTGATAGTAGATTTGCACAGCATTTATCGTACTCTCTTTTCCCTTAACCGCCTGTGCCCGGTGTCAAAACATGGTCGATAAGACCAGAGGTGGGGTCGGACGCAGATGAATCACATCCTACGGATTGGGAAAACGGGGTTCGGCATGAGCCTGCATCTACGCGTACCCATTTTCGGCATTCGTTATGGCATCTCATCTCAAGCAATAACGCCTGCCACAGCCTGATTTGCCTCCCGTGTTGGTCCAGCGCATCTACCCCGCGAACTACCGGACTATATTAAACACTGGGAAGAGCATTTATGGAGCTTGTTGCGACCGAACCTGCGGTAGGGCTTGTAATGTCAGGACCCTGTTACCGGCTGCTGCCCCAAGTCCCTGGTGCCTGTCACCCTGTCCATCGTCAGGTACAATAAACTTGCAGTCTCCATTGCTAATTTTCCGAAAGTGGCTAGTTAAAAGATTAAATACGCCACAAGTGGTCGACGAGTCCTTAGGCTGGGTATTCCAATGAAAAGTGGTTGACCCCTCTACTTAAAGTAAATCTATTGACACTTATGTTCGCTAGCCTACTAGTTTTCTCTAACCTTGCGAGCCCCGTACGGCTGTTCCGAAGTGCAGACAATTTTGCATGCCGCTAACCAAAACTTTCCTTCTGGAATAAATTGTTCTTGAAGATATCTTTATGCCTACCTTCAAACTGGGTTTATATACAGACCCTACGAAAGTGTGTGCACGCTCCTCTTGTGGTAGAAAGCATATGCGAACCACCGAAAGAACTGAGCCAGCTCCTTAAGCGGGGCCGTAGCTAACCGAGAGGCCGAAACCACAGAATCTTGCTCTGTTTAAATCTCCCCATCCGCAAAACTTTATGCCAGACCTAGACTTCGGACCTCTTCAACTGGGACACTAGTCGCCTAGATTAAAACGAGACCTTAAGTTCCAATTGCTTCTTGTTTCCATTTTCGGGCATCAGAAATACTCTGGCGCCCCATGCTGAACAGATCCTTCAGCAGCTAGAAGGCCTCTTGCCCCTGGATCCAACACCCGAACTTCAATCACAAAAGACCGTAGGCTTGGAAAACGGCACTACCAAGTTGCAATCCAATGGCATTCAAAATCAAAAGTTCCTCTCTATAACGGAACAGAGTTTTCTCTATGAGTCTTCAGCGCATCTAATCCTTGCCAGTGCGCTTCGTAGCGCAACCTCAAATGGTGATGGCGGAAGTGCAACAGACTCCCAGGCCTCGCACCTCTTTCGCCATGTTGCTGCGGCCAATCATGATTCAGTTTCCCGAATTGGTTCGCCTGCTCGCTGTTGAGAAGGATCCTATTGTTGCAGAACCGCGTGGAGTGGTGGTTAAGCAGGCTGCCGACCTCATCACGTAAGTTTCACTTCATAACTTTAATGCCTAACCTACTGGGCTTTCTCTCGTATGGTTCACACTTACCGTTTATATGATCTCCGCCTTTCCCTCTTCTTCCTAGCCGCACGACGCGAGTGATGTCGTCTCAATCACCTTTGAACCCGGAATTCATTCCTCTATTCATGGATATCCTAAATGTGATGGTGAACAGCATGGCCTACCTGCCCACAGCGCCGGGTAGTCCTGGTCGGGGGGCCGCTTGCACAGGCATCCGGGCCTACCTACACCGTTTGATTGTCTGCATTGGGCCTGATTGTACTGTACCGTGCCAACAAACTAAAGACGGAGACTCAAACGGTGGTCTGTCCAATGCTTCTGAGTGGTTAATGCTAGCCATATCCTCTATCATGCCTCAGCTCATTGGTGTAAATCAAGATGGCACCGCCTTGGTAGAAGCTGCGGAGGCGGACATTGACCAGCGCTGGCGTGAATTACGCGACAATATGCCGCTCTTCAATCAGATTGCTTTGCGATACAAAGTAAGTCGTCTAGCAGCTTTTTATAATCTTACCTATAGCGTTGCGCTTCGACCTTCCAACTGTAATGTTTATTTTACAAGTAGGTCTTCTCATTTTTTGTTTGGGTAACTGAAACCGAATATTAGGACTATTTATTAGCCTTACCTCGGAAGTCTGCAATTTGGGAGATAAATCGGTCCCCTATACCAACGGCGAGGCCGTTGCGGAAAAGGAGTGAGGTCGATGCTGCAATTCTGCTTTCATATAATCAGAAACCTACGCAAGTTCCCGTTCTCTGAATGCGAAAGTGAACCTTTGGTTATTGCAAGGAAGTAGAATAGCTTCAGTTTGGTCTCAGGCCTCATGGACTATATGACAGGCTCCTAACAAATAATAATAACTTCGAGCCACCTCGTAGCCCAAGGGGCTAGAGCATTGGCTGTATTAAAGCCTTCCCCTTGCTGTATTGGGTTCGAATCCCACCGAGGCCGCTGGGTTTTTCACAATTATGTCACAGAAATTATTCAAATCTGTCAAAACCCATAAGTAATTAATTGCGTCTGGTGGATTCTAGATTGATTGCTTAGGAAATCCTGCTTGGGCAACCAGCTAACTCTATCAGAATTGGTGGATTCCATATGTTGTAGTAGGCCGGGCGGGTAATATAACCCAACTGTGATTAAATTCGCTGTTCCCTGTGGGGCCTCGTAGCTCAGGTGGCTAGAGCGTTGGCTTTACTAAAGCCTTCCCCTTGCTGTCAGGGGTTTGAAACCCACGGAGGCCGCCGAGTTTTCACAATTGTGTCACAGGAGTAATGACTTTAGCACTATTTTAAGTCGCTGGCCTGACGATCAGAAAATTGAGGTCTTTCCGAACTTTGTTTTGTGAGTTACCCGTGTTTTTTTACAATTTTTATTAAGAATCCGAAAGTCTATCCGCAGTGTTCCAATCTCACTTTATCTTTCCCGAGCGCAGCTATGTAGCATAACTTATTTAATCCGACTGTGTTATCACCCATGACAGTCAAAATGCACAATATTAACGTTTTCCCTTCTTGCATCTCCTTTTTTTCCAACTTATATTTTAATGCCGACGGTGATTAGTCTCTTAAGGTTGCTTTTTGATCAGCTCAGTTTTAGAAAAATCATTTTTTTATAGTGTCACAGCGTCTCTCTCCACTTACACTGATTTGCGATTTCGTCATCTTTGTCGCACGCGCGACGCACGTGCTTGTTGTGCACTTAATTGGCGGTGGTGACCTCCACGCCCAAACGTTTTGCAGCGTCGTTATGATTGGTTGTTGTTTCTTGTCCTCGACTGTTTTGATTGGCTCTGCAAATATCATTTCCCTACCGCGACGGCGCCGTAAGCTTTGTGACATTCGCACAAGTCCTTAATACACGTGAAAAATTCGTCGAGATACGGTATAGGCATGGTTCCCTGTTCCGCCTGGTATATGGGCATGTTCCCAGTCCTTAAGGCAATGGTGGTTGAGAAGCCTTTTTAGATGACTGTAATCTTCCGTCATATCATAATTCCACTGTCAATTGTGACCTTATGGTTAGCCGGTCAGCCAGATGTTTGGCCGGTTGTGCCAAAAGATACTAGCTTTGAATGTTCCGCGACCGTCTGTTTGTCAGAGCTGAGAAGCCACTTACTGCGCATCTAGCGTCTAGTGAAGACCGTCCCACTCCATCTGTGGACACGCTTGAAAACCCACAGGTACGCCAAGAGACTGACCTCGTCATCTGTAGGTTATTTGCATCCCAGTTTTCCTATAGAGAATCTCATATGTTCACGTTTACCGTGTTCCGGGTGGCATTTTAGCCGGTTAAATGTATGCCTCAAAAGATGTTTCTTGGGCGCTTTTGTCACCATAAGTCAGAAGTCAAGTTGATTTTCGTGGACAAACAGCCGATCGAATTTGATGATGGAGCAATGTTTCTTTGCACGTAGCATTGCTTGGATGTGGATTTTGCACAGGGCCTAGCATCCTATGATTTTGATGCCTAACCGCTTTGACCTGTGCACATGTTATTTCAAAGGCGACCTTTAGAACATTTCAGTAACTAACTTGAAAACTGTCCTGCAGCTGGCCTACCATCCACGTTGCAACCCCAATGTGACCATAATTCATAAGGGATTCAGAGTACTGGAAGACTACCAATTCAGTGCCAAGAATGAGAAATAAACTAATGAGGGATCCCACTGTAAGTAGAATATGTGGCAAAGTATTACTTAGTACCTAAAACATTAGTTCCCATTTAATGTAAACGCCAATTCGAAAGGTGAAATTATTTGATAACGTCACATGACGTGCGGAATGCTTAAAAAAGGAGTAAATATTATGAGATATGACTAGCATAGTCTGTGCCCACTAGACTTCTACTACAACTCGCTGTAAATTGTGTATATTCCTCGTATGCACTGCATATGAATCCCAGAAAAGTAGTCTCTTAACAGAGGAAGGCGTATGCTCCTTGTGCGAGAGTTATTTCCAAAATGCGTTTAGTGGATATCCTAAGAAGTTTTTTCTATCACCAAAGTGGATTTCACTATTCTATTTAGGGTAGGGAGAGATAATCAACCAATAAACTGTAAGTTTGCGGGAAAGGATTGAGAACTTTCAGCCGTCTAACTCTATCAGGGACTCGGCGGGGGGTGCGGTTGGGGATGAGTGGGGAGAGTGAGGCGTCTGAAGATTAGCTGCGTCTGTCTCTTTGCTGTACCGCGACGTGACAGGTGCGAACATGGATGCTGGGTTCATCTTCGACCAAAGGAGCACTTTATGCGAGCGCAAGGTCGGGTTGGCTAATCGTATGACTACTGCTTCTGCCGTCACAAGTATCCGTTGTCGCAGGAACTTAGCGTGTCTAGCCGGCACTTAATCGATGACTGGTTAACGTCTACCCGGTGGCATTTGTCAAACAAGTGGACCAAATTTGCACTAGAGATTGACTTTTCCATGCCTTAATTTCGCCAGGCCGGATGGTGATATCATATCCGTTTGAATAGACGCCTAGTTTGATCAATATAACCTGCTTCACTGGAGCAAGTGAAGGCGGTTTGAAGAGGTCTGAAAGGGAAGTATCCTTACCTCGAAAGTGAGGAAGTGGAGTGCTTGAGAAAACAAGTCGTTTTTAGCGGCAGGGTACGGTTGAACGATAGCCGCGTCTAAGTGACGATGTAGAAATTCGCTTCCTGGACTCCCTCGGAATGGCAGTGTGAGCAATAAATCTTCAGCCATCGGCACATTCGATTTTGTAGGGGCGTTCCTCCATATATTTACTGACAAACTTTTCAGGAAATCCATTTCCCGCTGTGCTTCGTATAAGGGTGCGTTCGTTCTACATTGTATCTGGAGTACATATTCTCCTAGCTCGAAGGCTTGGGCAGCTGCCTAAGTTTCATTTCTAAATCAGCGGGTTAAACTGTTAAAATTTGTGTATTGCCCTGTCCATGTTTTCTTACGAAATACACTTCTTCGAATTGTTCCATCGGCCATTATATTAAGTACAGGCACCCTCTGACCTCTTTTTAAAAGGTTAAGGTTAACGCCGGGTGAGCCTGATTCACTTTAACATACTTTGTTGTACAGGCCTGACGATGAATAATCGAAAACGTACGTTCGCTGACCTTGAATTCTTCAATGTTTACATGGGTATTATCGCTAAATATTCTCTTTAGGTTTTTCTATGAGCAAGACAACACACTTAAACATAGCTTGCCTTAAAGCCATTGCACTTTTATGACCGTGGATTAAAGCATTTTTTTATACTAAAAGGGCATCATTTTCTTTTCCGTATTTTTATTCCGGACACTCCTTTGTCTTCATAGAACGACGTCTGATTTTTCCGCTTGACATGCACAAATAAATTTCTGATTTTCCCACGTTTTGCCTCTACTTGACTCGTGTACAGGAATGCATATTCCACATAAACGAATGTAAACACGTATTTATCATACTACTTTTGCTCATATAAGGGCCTGGCTGCGTGTCAAGTAAGGCCTTTTCATTTGATAGCGCAGTGTTTCTTTCATTTGAACGACCTGAACCGTATTCCTTGAAATTAGCGTCATTCCTACACACATTTTGTACACACTTTCCGACATATTCTCAACTGACCTGGAATTCGCCTGCCATTTTTCTGCTACCTGTATGCGTACAGTTTATGACCTAACAGATAAAACATCGCACACAACTCTTACCCACCCCACCCCACCCCTACGAAAGCTATACTACGATAATTAAGCAACCATTCTTCAAAAAATATAAAGTTTGGCTTGTAAATTATTATTTATTAGTTAAGAAATAATGTATTTGATCGAAAACCATGAAATGAAAAAAAGATTTTATGACAGGTCCATTACCTAACATCAAAGAGGTTAAGTTTAATAAAACAAGAAAATAAAGATAAACATTAGCAAATACCGCATACTGTAATTTGGACTGACACAGAAACAACCCATTTATCTATAGGGGACTGATCTATGAAATTATTGAGCACGAAATGCAGTTTTTCCTGCATTGAGCAGTGTTTTCTGGATATCTACCAGTTTTTTGACTAATTCAACCAGATTTTTCTATAAGATGGAGGTCTTGGCTTTGTTCTTGAATTTTGCTGATGGGGACGGAAATTCCTTATCCACTTTCTAATTATAAGCAGAGAGAAACGTAGGAAATTTTCTCTATGAATAGCTCTATGGGGCATATGATGGTACTTTTTAGTGTACGGCGCATAAAATCTCCGTGTTTTGCTTGTGGGCCGTTGTAGCCCACCTTGCTTAAATCTAGGCACTATTCTCTTGTAAATAATTCTCAAGCGTATGGCCTGACTAGTATTGAAAATATTGGCTAATGTTTCATGCCATAGCCCTTCGGCTGCCAATTTCTGTATCCGCTCAAAACTAGCGTCCGACAGAAGGCGTTTTTATATCGTAATAGCACCTCGTGACGCATACTAGTGGTGCATGTCGTGGTTCCTCTATATATCTATCTGTAAGATGTGAGATTCACTTCTTACACTCTTACAGTCCCTTGGGTGTCTTCTTTTCGCACTTTGCTTTTACGATCTCCATTTGGCAAAATTTATGCCATGGGTTACAGCATTGCCTTGGCTGTAAGGCCGGGCATGATTCTGTTTCCTGATAACAGTGATAAGTCTCGGTAAGTGTAATATGTTCTTTTTGTTTCAAAACCTTCACCTTACTGTCCATCAGTCACAGCACCTCGTCACCTGTTAGAGCAATTAAACGAATTCGCTCTTTTTTAGAAATGCTTCACATGAATTTGTTTCTCACATCTGGGAAAGACAGAAACTACAGGAGGATTATACCTGTTTAGTAGTCTATTTTTGGGCCGTCTGATGCGTGTACGTATGGCCGATATTGGAGCGTCTCTCAAATCGTTTAAAACGCTGTAAAGTTCCGACAACTCATTAATCACGCTGTGATGCTATTGCCATGCGTGCCTAATTACCTGCGTGCCCCCTAAACGGACCACGTGATAGATGCGTTGGATCAGCACGGGGGCCACATCAGGGCACGGCACTCCCATAACAAATGCCAAACATGGGGGGAGGTGTGGTGGTACGCCCAGGGGTGGCTCCGGCCACTCCAGCTACCTGCGTCTTCTCCCGCCTCCGGTCTACTTGACTCTGTAATAACACCGGGCTCAGTTGGGGGACGAGGAGAGTGCAGTAACTGCAGCGCAAGGCTGCTATCACTTAAAACTAATCCACGCGCAAGTCACCGTACCTGCACCACCCTGCTGTGGAGCGTACGGTGGACATAGTAGAAATCGACGATCGAACTATCAGTCTGTCTATTTATCTGTTCACAGTCCCAGTTCTCGGTTTAGTAAAACAAATACGTTCAAACAAATTTTTTACTCTTTTTGGTGGCAAAAAAGCCAAAAATTTGCTACACTGAATTTTTAAGACTAGATTCGTTCTCTGGTTCTGAAAAAAACTGGCTTTTCATACCTGTCTACGCTTTATTTCCATTGACATTAAAATCAGATTTTCCGGTTGCAGAAGAGATTTCTTAGTAAATTTCTTGCTTATATTACTGTTCTTTTACATTGTACATTAACAACAGGCTTTTTTCTGTGCTATTAAGTAGTGTAGCAAATTACTTGGATATCCGGCAGCGCCCGGTTTCGTCCGTCTTTGATGTGTATTCCTTCGATAAAACAGATTTGAAATGCATTCATCATTATTGAAACGCTGCCTGAGCCTCAAATCTATTAAAAAAGAAAAAAAAAATAATACAAAATGTGCGCCGAAATACCTACTGAAATATAGACGACAACATTTCATGAGTTGGTTCAATGTTTGAAAATCGTCGCACATGTCAGTCATTGTGCATTTTTGAAGGTGGAGGGTGTCTAAAGTTGGGTAATTAGAGAAAAGTACGTACCAAAACCCCTGACCGTCATTAAGAAAAGTTGAAGTAACACATCTAGCCGATTGGTGAAATTTCAATTACTTTTTTTGTTAGGGGTCAGGTAATTGGTTAATCTGATACTCCCCGAAACTATGCTTTTATGAACACTTCATCTAATTTTCGTCGTCCTTATCTTTGACACCCCTCCTCAGGAACGAAGTCTGCCCTTCCTCACTGCTTGCTTGCCCCCCCTGGTTGGAGTTACCCTGAACGCCCTGTCAGAGCCTCTACACGAGACACAGTTCGTTGCAATGGACGAAAGAAAGTGTCTCCGTCGCAACTTCTTGCAGATGCTTCAGGGTGTCAGCCAAGTCCTGCCCCAGGGTCTCCTCGTCGCCCTTGGTTCAAATGCTGCGAACGTGAGTCTAATTCCCCCAGTTTTCGGCTTTTTGGCGATGATCTTGATGCTACTTCCTTGACTTCACGGGAAGGGGCTCCGAGACCTACTGTAAAAGATTCAAAGACGAGTGGTCTTATGGGCACTGTAGGCTTATTCAATTGAGGTAGAGAGGGATCAAAACCATGTAACAAATCCCGAGTGTTCTTGTAAAATAGTCCAGGTTACCTTATACATTTAGGCGCGTAGGAAGACCAACTGCTCGTTCCCGGACATCGGACGCAGTCTTACCGTTAAAGTTGTCACATGCAAAAGTATGGTTTTCACGAGAGAACAGTTAATTTAAGCCGTAGAACTTGAGGTTCGATCTAAAATTGTACCTTTTCATGGTGGTTGTATTTCTTTTGGCCGGTCTTGAGCGTTCCGCTCAGTTTCTGTTCGCCGCTAGGCTACCAGACAGGCTTCGTCTTTACTTTGTTCCTCTCTCCTCCGATCCGGCATTTTAGGACTGAATGACGTGGTAATTTTCAGTGACTTGGCCATTCGTTATTTATGCCAAAACTATCAATTCAGCGTGTTTTTAAAATTAAGTGAATTAGTATACTCTAAATTGCTCTAAATGGGATCAAATGTTCAATGTAAAGTAATCTAAATTACTTAGTTTTAATTACGTGATGACAAAGTCGTGCTTTTGTGTGTACTTAGGATTAAGACTGGTTTTTAGACCGAGTCTATGATGGCACACGTTTTCTTTAAAACGAATGTACTATGTATCCTTCTGTTTGTGTCAAAAATGCTCTACTGTTTTAACTATTGAAATATATTATGCGTTCTAACTTATGAAACGTGATGAGGACAATTAATATCATCCATTTTAGGTACTTAAAACGCTATGCATTTTGCTTATTCGTCTGGCCAGTTTTGAAAATGTCCTTTTTGCATTCACAAAATATTTTTAATTTTTACTGGTCAAAATTTTTATAAATTTTAGCAGAACTCTATGTTACCCTACATTCAAACAATTGTTTATGTTAATTCCTGTTCTGAACTTAGTTTGCGCATTTTAGCCTATTTTATTTCGGAGCAAATCACTTTAACCTCGAGTTTTGCTGCTTTTGGAAATCGACTGCTAACCCGGTGTAAACCTTGAATACGAGGTTGCGAGCAAACGGGTTACTTTTAGAAAACAAGACGTATTATCGATTTCTCGATGCCAGGTTTGCAAACCCGTGTGATTCCGTGTTCTCAAGTGCAGTTATAACGACTAAAGACAACCTCTTGTTTAAATGTGCCGATATTGTCCTAGGGTCTGCCAATGCCTTGTGAGAAACCGCCAAACTGACCACCATCTAACTATCATTTGAAACTTTGAAAATATGTTTTTTGAGTGGCCTAGTTTCTTTTTATACGGACTTTATAAACGGAACGCACATAACGTTAACAGTTTGTGCAATATCCCAGTATTTATATGGCCACTCTGACCAGTGTTCTCGTGTTACGTGCTACACCTTGAACGGCAGATTTCTCATGGCTTTCTAGCCCAGTCTGGCTGCAAAAGATGCTTGGGAACTATGTTAATCGGCTCTGTTTCCGCTCTGCCCTTAGGTTCTCATGTCCATCGTGGCTTTGACAGACGCCTGTCTGGCGCATGACGATGCGGTGGGGATGAAGTCAGGCTTCGCCTTCTTCACCGCCATTGTGCCAGTGTGTGCCCAAGAGACAGCCTTCTATGAGGGCTTTATTCTCTCCCACCTCCTCCCTCTCTGCTTCCTTCTACCCGCCCGGTCGGAGTTCCGCCTCACCGACGCGCAATTCGTTCTGGCGCTGAACGAATCAGTCGGCTGCATCCACGTCATCAATTCTGTTAAGGTAAACTGTCCTTATTGATTGTTTTACTTCAATTTCTATTTACACCTGGCTATTGGGGATTTTTACTTTGGTATGAGCCTGTAGAACACTACTTCTAATCGAGACCCTCAATTCTAAGCTCCTTTTTTTCAGGTAGCCACCACGCGCACTGGTATTCCCATACACTTCCTTCGGATAGTGAAGTCGTTTCGATGATGTTCCAAAGCACGTTCCAGGAACGTACTGCTGCTTCGCTCCACTTCAGATTTTACCAGTTCATTCTGCTCCTTTGGGCGACTTCTGTGTTTAAGCAGATATGACGTTAGTTTTCGGTGTAGGATTTACTGATGCGACTAGGACGAAATAATGAAATCTGTTCTTCCTCGCTACCTACATCCACTGAAGTGGTGCAATTAAGAAAGGGGGAAGGGTGAACATTTCACATATTGGTTTACAATTGTTCTGACGGTAAACAGATAAGCCAGGCTTGACAACAGCCTATATTAATGTAAGTGAGTGGCTCCGCTGTCAAGATCGCACGGTCACATACTACACTAGTGGCTCTTTGTTATGGTCTCCAAATTTTTTTACGATCATTTTATGTGGCGCTGCGAGTGAAGATGTAAATGCTCTATTCTTAAGAGGTACCTCACCATAAACTGCTGGTTATGCTGCTAAATTAATATATATTTTTATAGGGCCAAGTCTTTCAGGATTTTCTACAAGGCACTTTCCTACCTCAACAGAACCTCTCTGCTCAGTACATTGAGTCCTACGTGAACAACCTACGCTCAAATAGCTTGGCAGAGTTTCAGGTCTTCGCAAAGGTTTGTGGCCTTGCCGGCTTTGCACTATTATCTTCCTGGTTATTGCGGGGCGTGGTCGTATAAAGGAGACTTTTAGCGTCTATTTTTGGCGTGGAAAGTTTCGCCTATATTTTATTTGACTCCCGAAGGCAGTCTTGTTTAAGTGTCAGTTGAGTAAGGGATGCCCTCCTATTATCCTTCCCTTCATTTTCAAGTTGCTCCTGGAAGGTGCGCCCGGCTGGCATTGAACGACTTTTCGAACTGTGCAGCATACAGTAAAATTAATTCAGTGGTAGATAGGCGCTGATCGATCGGTTACGGGACTCACTCGTCCCGTTGTGCTTGATACTCAATCTAGGGCCCCGCCAGCATCCGCAGAGCGGCTAGTGCTATAGGCAGATTTCGAGCCTCGGGCGCCGCAACACCTGGGGTTGGGCATGGCTGGTTGATGGCAGCTAGTAAGCCAGAAATGGCCATCCCAGTTTCCCTTGTCTTTGCCTTACTTCATTCAGCTGCGCCCTTCGAAATACTGTCTGATCCGTTTCAGTTGATTCTGGAACCTCGACATCGATCCCACGCAGGCATTTCCAAAGCGACGAGCAAACAGTAGTTGAGAAGTGTTTCTGGCAGGATGCCCTTGTTAAGATTTTTTCTGATGTTTGTCAGTTTCTGCGATGTGCTTAACTGCCTTTGCAGAATTGAAATCTTTGAATGAACATCTATAACATCGGAAAAATTTGGAATGTATGTCTTGGTATAAAATAGGAAAAAATTATACGGCAGCCTGTTGGTGTCTTGGTTATATTTTTCCTCTTTACCCTTTTAGAATTTCTATTCTTCCTTCCGGTGACGAGAATGATTCCAGGTGGACAGCTCAACCGCCATTGCCGATACGCACAGTGCTGCGTCATTTTCGACGCCGCGATTGCTATCGTTGCACATACGGTGGAAGGGCAGCTGACACACGGTCCGCGTGGACCTTCGTCTGCCGGTCAACCCTCTCCCCCGTTCGCTTTCTTGTAACCGTTGTACAGAATTACTTTGTATCTTCCCCAGGCGCGCTCGCCTTTCACTGGATAATCCCAAACCTGAAATCCCTTATCCACCCCTTTTCGACGCAAATGGCCTTCGTGCCAGCATCAGACACTGTTCTTTTCCACGCTAACGTTGTGGGGGTACTGTTTTTGCATGTAATACGTCAATGATTTTCCCGGGAATTGCTGCTCTCAAAAGCCATCCTTATAGGTTGCGGGGGGTGTTTAGCTTGTGCTGTTGACTTCGAGAGAGTAGTTCGTTAAGAGTAAAGAATCCA
Source organism: Schistocephalus solidus (assembly GCA_017591395.1). Taxonomy (NCBI): domain Eukaryota; kingdom Metazoa; phylum Platyhelminthes; class Cestoda; order Diphyllobothriidea; family Diphyllobothriidae; genus Schistocephalus; species Schistocephalus solidus. Next base: position 282,519 of record WEDG01004125.1, read on the forward strand.
TTATCGGAAAACCTGCGTGCCCGATTGGTGATAATCCGATGCCCTGGTAAGGATGCTACTGCATTTCAGCGGGACAAGTTAATTAGTGTCGCCCAGAAAGGGTAGTTATTGTTGAATTTTCTGATAGAAAGGCGGCCAGGAACCGATTAATGTGATAGGATTGGCAGGGCATGGACTGACGGCCTCTACCTTTGCTGGCAGCATTTTTCCTCGCCGTTGCCAAGATGCACAGACAGAAACTTGAATTGGTTCACTGTTTCCTATGCAGCTTAGGTGGCTTCATTAATGTCGACTCGGGAAATTATCATTTACGGGGTCAGGAACCATTGAGTCCGTTTTGACCAATTCCAACCTGTCTGCGTCATCTCTATCCATCGAAGTCCTTATATGCAGACACATCTTGATCATGCATGCAGTACCCTCTTTTCCAAAAGTGGGGGCTGTAACAAGTGGTTCGCGGAAAGCTTATTAGATGAGATCTTGAAAGTCTCTGCCTTAAACCGGTTATCCATCCATAGAAGAAGTCTAGGAATACCACTTACCAAACTCTTGAACCTTCGTGACTGCAAAGGCATTAACGCCTAGGATTACCGCTTCTGTCACGATTTATCGGCGTTAACCAGCCCTACCCTAAACCGTGCAAGTCACGGTGATCACTCACTGAACGTACCGGTTTGAAAGTTGGACGATGAACTCAAGCTTTGCCCCAGCCAGGCCTGGCCGACAAACGCTGCTTCTTTATGTCTGCAAATTTCTTCATCGCGTGTAATCTGCAAACTTGGTCTCAGCTAAAACCATCCCTCGTGTAGTACCAAGCTGTGGAGCTGTTACCACGTCTATCGATACTGTTGGAATGGCTGTCGCTTACTGGGCTCAACTTTTACTTATGCTCTCGAAACAGGGGCAGTGGAGGACTACGCTTGTACTCAGGTCTTATGAACTAGCACCTTTTTCCTCACTCATTAAAACCCCTATTATCAGTATCCCCGTTTTGCAAGAGACTGGGGTTACTGGTTGTGAAGTGGGTTCTTACAACCCATTGTTGCCTAATAACTTATTCCGACACCCATTCCACGCCAGAGGTGGCCCTTCACGACTAGCTAATTGACGGTACTCAGGCCTGAACGTGTGACTTCAGAAAATTCTAATACTCGGAAGGGGATCGCCGTACGGGTAACCGGGCCGAACATTGTGGAGCGATCCGAAGCACTCTTCCGGCACCGACGGAAGTTGTGCACTCTGAATCGGCTGCTAAGCCAACTGAGCCTTATGTCCATTTTGTGTGAGAGGTTTTGACACGGAAGGCCTCGATGTCGCGAACCATACACGGGCGGCGATGAGTCGTGCATGCGAACACCACATAGACTGTTGAGGATTTGCCGTCTGTGAGGTGTTTGCCTCTAGCAGTGATGCAAACTACATGCGATCCTGCAGCTTCCAGAATAGAAATCAACCAGCACAAATTGGTGCATATTCATCGAGCTAACTCCTAGCTTCTGCCACAACAGGAGTCGCACAAAACGTCTAATCCGTGGTGAAACGATCTAACTTACTGATGTAACCGGTGGCAACGAAAACGTTAGGTGCCCTCAGGCGGCGTACCTAGCACTGCACGTCAACAACAAACGCTGTCAGTAAAGTGATGGAGGTTTCGGACACATTTTTAATAACTATCCTGTTGAAATTTTCAAAAAAGGCCGGTTGCCTGTTTTCACCAACGACCCAAAATAAAAGGGTAGTGACATGACACTTCGGTGGCAGAGCCAGTGGTGATGTTTTGCTGAAAGACTTGAGCAAAAGGAATAAAAACGGGCATTGACTCCCAAGTCACCGTATTTTCATGGGTGCATGATTTACGCTTGTTCCTATCGAGAAAAATGGGACCCACTTTCGAAAAAGTACACATTTGCGGTGTAACTTCAAACGCACTTAAAATTTTAAATACTGTTCGTTGGTGTAAATGATCGACCCGGTGTTCGGGATATGGCATCGGGTAGCGCTGGCCGCAAACCAGTAAACAGCGGTAGTTATATGATGGTGCGATACCCCGGACTTTGGAGGTACTTCGAAGCAGAGAAACTAAAGCCCCCGTTGCACCTTAGAATTGGTACGTGAAAAAATCAGTTGTGCTCCGCAAATGTAGTTGATGATGTGTTTTTGTACCGAATCTGATGACATTCGATCGGCACACGTAAAATACCCATTGTAAGTTTCGCATTTCAATGGCACTCGAGGGACTATAACACAAATAATTGGCTCGCACCTACCTCCTGCGAGCTCCTAAAACACGGAACGCTAGTTTATTTCTGAATTTCCCTCTCAATTTTCGAACTGAATACTAGAAACAGGATCTCAGACTTTTAGAGACTTGCAGTAATGTACTGGACTCGAGTTACCCAGCCGCATATAAGACGTGCGTTCATTAAATCCTCGTTGGCTGAATTTCAGCGGTGGTTCTCTCTATTTTCGGAAGCATTTCGTCCAAATTTTCTATTTCTATGAAACAGTATTAAAAGTACGCCTCATCAGCACAAATGTGAGACAAAGGGCAAAGTTTCGTACCCGGTCTCAGAACCCGTCGAGAAATGAAGAACTCGGAGTTCTACAAAAAGTCTACTCCGAAGTATTGTGTTTACAGAAGGCAAGAGAAAAGGAATGCCGAAAATTATGACCTTAGCAAAGTTCCAGGTTGTCGATAAGTTTTGGTAAGATGGTTCCCGCCTTGCCCTCGAAGTAGAATCTAGCACGAAACAAATAATGCGATGAACACAGATAAAAAAGACAGTTAATCTATCCATAAGCTGCCACAGCTTTTCCAGCATTTCACACTTCTAAGATAACTAGAGAGCTTTAGGATTCCACCACACATGATAAGCACTCACAGGACAGAAGGTGTAGCTGGTGTAGATTCTACGTTGACTTCGGCAACTGGAAACCCCCGTTCAGCTACAGTCAGCGCCAAACCGGCTGCAGGGTAGACGACGGAACTGCTGCCAACGACAAGACAGACATCCGCCTTCAGGGCGGCCCTATTAGCACGATCCAGGTCGAGCGGATTCAGAGTCTCACCGAACCACACAACGTGCGGTCGCAGCAGACCACCACAACCGGGCTCAGCGCACCTCGGTAACTGCGTGACCGGGATCGCTGGGGCCGCGTTCTCTGAAACGTCGGGGGTGCTAACAATCACAAAAAGTAAATACATAAAACTTGTTTAGGAGACCGTTCACATGTGTGAGGATGCTCGTGCCGTTAAGCGAATGGAACCTGACAGAAGGACATAGAGGATCATAAGGGCGACCTATTACTACCAACATTGCTGACTAGTACACAGTAAATTAACCTCCTAATCCCGCAGAATAATAAGTCCACCAGAACGCACTGCTGGGGAGGGTTACATTGCGGCGCACCCTAGAAATGGGGCCCCAACTCGGACGGCAGACTTGTAACCTGCCGCCGCAGTTAGTGTTGTTGTTTAAGAGTAGTCGGAAGGCGGTACCGGCAAAGACAAGGGAGGCCGGGAAGGCAGTTGGTGTCTTATTTCCGACCGAAAACCAGTCAGCTTAGAGACACAAGAATGCTGACTACAACAAGCCGTATATGGTGAATGGTTATTGTTATCTGCCCCATCTTGTCACACCGAATATGGCTTGTTTCTCACCATGCGACTGCATGCGTGAACCATATACCGAAACTACTAGGTAAAAGGAAATCTTCCGTATCCCATTTTGTGAGGAGGTTATATAGCTGCACGTCACCCTAGTGTGATTAAGAAATAAGCGATCTGACGACTTCTTTGTACGTACAATACTCTGCACTTGAGATAACATAAAACTTTAACTCGGCCTTAGTACACTGGTTCCCAACAGAACAACTAGGGCGAATTTTCGACGTCTACTACTTAAAGGTTATAATTTTAGAGGGGATGTGGATAGATGGCAACTAAACCCTATAAATATTGAACCCCATGTCCATCCTATACCCTTATCTGCCATCATGCCTAATGATAGGTTCAAGTCAGTCGATTAGATGTCTCGTTCCAGGGATCACATATCATTCTTCAGAAATGCGTCCTGGAAACCAACTCTGCGCTTTTATCGACGGGATAATTTGGTTCAAACTGGATCGTATTTTGAGCTTCAAATCTTAGGCATCTGGACTATACAAAAGCAAGGAGCCGTTCTGGGTAGGCGTCAAACCTCCTGTTACGTCTAAAGCCCTTGAGTAATTCGACTCAGATCTGCAAGAACAATTGCAGTTTGATAACCCGAAAAACAGAAGCCTTCGTTGGATTAGTGAAAGGAAGTTACGGACTAACTATTGATTACCAACGTTTAGTTACGGCATTTACAAGGTCAGCTGTGCTGACTTTGACAAAACGACAATTTTTCTTTGGCGGCGCCCTTCTGACGCACCAAGCAACACCTTCTTCGTTCGCCTTGTGACTACAGTCGCAAGAAAATGGCATAGAATGTTTTTTTTCGCAAAATCGACGAAAAGCACAGTTTGTTGTTTCAAAACTTAAGCTGGACACGGGGTTATGAGTCCCTCCCCCGTAATGCAGGTAGCTTGGGGCCAGATTCCAGGACAGACACATACTCCCGTGGCTCCTAACTCAAACCATGACCCTAATGTCCCTGGAATTTCGCGTACGGTCACGTGGGGTTCCTGCTCCTGAGTCCTGCGAAAAATTGGTAACATTTAAAAAGAACTGCATATTTTCAGGAGGGTGTACTAACTACAGCGAGCATCCGAATGTGCCTAGAGCGCAATCACGAGAAGACGGGGCGCATCATAGGGTTGACAATCGCGCAACCAAACCAGATGGAACATCGAGTTCTCAAGTGGCTTCGGCTTTGTCACGTGCATACACGTGGGCGCTTTGCTCATGGGTAACGCAACGGCAATTGAGGCCCATCTTTGGAGGCGCGGATAGTAAAGAGAAAATCAGCCGTGTCTGGCAATATATGCACTTACGCGCGGTATTGCACCATGTCGAATGACTCAAATATTTCGTCATGCACGGGTGGTTTACTGGCGTGCAGCATTGTGTGCTAGTGAATTTGCAAAAGTGGTACTATGCACACAAAATAAAAGCAAGGGGAATAACTATAAAGGCACTACGTTCGACCAACAAGGCCGTCCAGGGAGGCGTCTCATCAACAAGGTAAAAGCAGTGCATTCAGCCTTAAAGAGGGTCTACCGGTAGACACTGTCACATAAAAACAGTGACTTATTTCACGAAATGGTAACCAAAAATTGTGAAATGTGTTTTCGAGTGGGAAGGGTTACTTCAGTGGGTGTTGTAACAGCGATTAGCGTGCAACATAATCCCAGCATATTTCCGTCACGCCCGGGTGGCGGCTTTCGAATCAGCTTCTTTACGGCCGCCGAAAAAAACACGCCTGGTAAAAAAATAACTATTTAAGCAGCATGCATTTTTGATCCCTTATAAATTTAAACATATTTTATAGAAAACATGCACAAAATATCCCTTCTTGTACTTATTTGAAAAAAATTCATTCGAAAAAGGGTATCTTTCGGGTGTAAATTTTATAATTAAGATCAAATTAAGACTCCAAGAACCCCGTATCTGTCAGCTTATTAATGCTCCTTGTGGCATATACACAAGAGAGCTCAACCGTCGTAGCCGACTAAGTCCACCGTGTGTCCCACAGTAAAGGTGGACGCAGAGACTGTGGCTAGCCAGTAATTTGTATTATAGTGGTAGTAGACTGGCGTTGCATCTATCGCACTTTCTCCTCCTACCCCAACTGAGCCCGGTGTCAAGATATAGTCAGGAGGACCGGATGCGTGAGAGGACGCAGGTGGCTGGTACGGCCGGAGCCGCCCCTCGGCGTGCCAACACACTTGGCTAGGATCCCACGGTGTGGGAGTGCCATAGAGACCACAGTAATAAGAAACCATTGCAGCCTGACTCTCGGTCCACCATTCAGCCACTCTGCACAATCATATCAGGGTAGGCTGCGAGGTTCAAGTTTTTCTGGCAGTTTGCAACCTTCCAGACTACGGCTTTAAGTGCACCATGATAGCTTTAAGTGCGTCAGATCGTTTGCAAGTGAGGAAAATGCGCTGATACGTCGACATATTCCCATTCCCAGGCAGAAGCCCACCGTCCTAGCTGGTCAGGAGTCTGGTACAGGGAATGAGCTCAGTGGCTGGCATAGTTAGTGACCACATCTACGCGTACCACATACATGACCTGGCCCCAAATACACAATTACCAGGAGTTCACACGGATCTCACATGTGTGGGAGTGCCAGAGGTCACGTTAAGAAGGAGCCAGCGCAGCCTGACTCTCAGTCTACCTGTCGGACACTCCAAACAAATACACACTGGATTGGCTATGAGGACTGCGTTCCATCGTCAGTTGTCAAACATCGGAGCCCCGGCTTTTAGCGCATCCTGATAGATTTAGACTCAGATCACAGTTGCAACAAGGGAGCCAAATCACACGTTCCTTATGATGTATACAACATAGTCCACATTCATTGCAAAATTTTATGAGCACTGTTTGGCGTCTTCTTAATGGAACAGAGAAATGTATGATGCTCTATACAGGAGAAGGTAGCGTATAAACCCTAAAAGATCATTCAGCGGCAGATCGGGTTCAAAATTAAGCAGGAATAGGAAAAAAAACTTTTTTTTAAACCGAGAGATACTCCTTCATCGAACATACAAGTTGTATAGAAATGCAGGCGTTTCCTTATACGAATTGTACGCAGCATGGGATTGGAAAACCCTAAACGCAAGTGCAAATGTGGATCAGGTTCAAAATTATTCGGGAATTTAAAGAGTTTATGAGGGTAAAATTAGAAGAAAGACGTGCATTTTTACATAATGAGTAAAAGAAAGAATACTTTTGTGCCTATTTTCTATAAAATACATTTGAAAGTACAAGAGACTCAAAAATCAATACAAGCCCCCCATACTATTTAAGTATACATATTTTAACTAGTCTGAATTTGCAGACGACTGAAAGAAAGTTCATTTCAAAGGCGGCATCCTGGCCTAACTGAAGTTTCATGGGCTTATGCTGCATAATAATCAGTAATATAAACCCACTTATGCGGTCCTTCGTATTTGAAAACACATTCCCGAATTGCAGTCGATCATTCGTGAGATTGGTCACCAGAAGATGGAGTGCTTAAAGTTTTTGCGCCAAAATGTTCCTTTGTAAAGCGCTGAATTCACCTTTAAAGGTTATTTCAGACTTTAACTTCCTTGCCGGCTATTTCCAGTCAGCAAATCGCATTACGAACACCTAGACTTGGTCAGGGTAAATAAAAATGATTTTTTCTGACAGCAATAGCCATTAAAACAAATGCCTACACAGGAATTCGGAATATAGAGAAACTTAGTCAATAATCAAACAGTTTTGCTAACAAAACAAACCGATACTGGAATGGCCATTGCTGACTTGTTTTTTATCACGAGTCAGTGACACCCAACGAGGGGTGATAGCCACTATGGTATTACTGGCAAGGCCGAGAGCGTATCATATATAGTTCAACGTAGAAGCATCAGAAGAGAAACTGGTAGGTTATTATTAAACTCGGTTTGACTACAATGATTCGAAAGCTATAAGAGTTCTCAATTGTTCATAGTCCATCACTAGACATGCGCGATTCCCAACAAAATGGCATGATTATTTCAAACAGTGATTCCTCGGCTCAGTTCACTTACTGAGTACCTGAAGTTGTTAAACGTGGGATACGCGAGTTGACAATGGTAGACAGGGGACCGGGGAGATCGGTGGTGACATTGGAGGTGTTTGAATGTGGGTTGATTAAAGTTGGTGCTTTCTAACCAAACGGGACTGCTGATTTCGCAATCACGCCATTGCCAGCCAACAACAAGAAACCCGTTTTTCTTAGTCTCAGGCGTCTGACAGTGGTTTGAGTACAAGTTTGTGGGGTAAGTGGGACGGCTCGTAGTGGAAACCCCAAAACCAAGAGAAGAATGTGAATAAATATACAGAAACTTCTACACTATGGGTTCCTGCCCTGAATTTTCGTAAACAGGATGCACTCAGAAGAATGGACAAACTCTATATCTTACCCACGACCATCCAGAGCCGAACATATGGGACTGTCCGTGTTCACTGAAACTTTGTTACACTGGGTACATCGCACTTTGAAGAGGCTTCCTGAGAAGGGGAAATACCTCGAGTGAGTGGCTCTAAGTTATTTTAAATAAAATTTTGCTGAGAAAAATTATGTTTTAACGGGGGAGGTCATGCATACAAATGGGATCCGTAAAATACGAGTCTAAGTGGCCGTCGGCACTGAATAAGTTAAATGGCGTCTCTCTTCAGCGCCAGATTATCGCTTGCAGCTCGGTTAATTTGTTCAGTTTTGTTAAACACAACAATCTACCCCTCCGGTATTTAGAACCTTCCCTCACCTTAATGTATTTGTGAGCGTCACGAATGCTACCTTGAGTCAGATCCTCAGCCGCCAACCATAACGAAACGGTTGCGAAAATGGGGCTGATTATCCTGCTCAAAATGAAGAGGATGTAATTTGAAGAAATTGTGTCAGGAATAGCGTTGTTATCCAATAACCCGTATTGAGGAGGAGTAACGGTGAAGTGCATAAATTCTGGCATCTTAAACGTAAAGATACTCCCCGAAGAGTTCTGGAAAATTCGTATCAAGCCAGTTGTACCTTATATAGCCATAAACGATGGAAACGAATTGCAAAATGGAATGATTCATATAGAGAAGTCAAATAATATCGCCATCGAGGCAAATTTCTACAGATAACTTGACAGGTAACGCAGTAGCTTTATATATTTAATCTATTCGGCACAACAGACCCCGCAGATTTGCCCATTTAAAAAGTATAAATTAACAAGATATCCACCTTTTGATATTTTGTGAAAAATTACCTTTCGCCTACTTTAAGGAGCTTGCCTAGATATTATTTCTAGTTAACGATCCGCAAAATATCTGGCTTGGCCGCCCACGAAGATGTAGTAAACTAAGGTACAACGGTCTGCTACCACGAAAGGTTGTCTAGAAGCTGCGTTTTTTGATTTTGTCTGTAACAGCTGAGAAGGAAAGGGTTAGAGACCTAAGAAGTCTAAAAGGACTTAACCCTGCCCTCAGTTAGACTACGAGCGCAGGAGCGCTAATTCGTCAATTAAAGTATAGGCCTTTATGGATGCTGAGTGGGGCGAATTCTCACGTCCAAATAGGTTTACAGATAAAATGCAAATCACGCGATCACTTTGCGCCTATATTAAAATTAATCATCGTCATCATCAAAATCCGTTCCGTATAGACGCAAGCAGATACAAATCCACTGCGACACCTTTGCTATCGCAGAACAAGATGCAGCTAGAAGCATATATATATATATATATATATATATATAACTAATCGTGGAAGTGGAATGAAAAAAAACGATCGAAAGAAAATAATAAATGTACACCAATCGTGCTGCATAAGAAGACAGGGAATTCATTTAACAAAAGTCATTTCGAACCGAAAAAATGTTCTACTCGTTAGCCTAAGTGCTGAGTAAATGCGTGTCCACAGATAGTGACAGTGTAAAGATATCTAGGTGATGTTAGCAGTAAAACAAACACACTCATCAGACAACCAGGCCAGTAATGCCGGAGCAGATTGGGCTAAGCTGTAACTTAACGACGACTCTAGAAAGTACCCCAAGGACAACTGGCAGCATCACACCATGGCGACCGTGAGCAGTCATAAACTAGCTGTACTAATCACGCTTGCTTGGCAATTCGGTTCTGGCGAACCAAAGCATTAGAAGTGACAAGCTTGAACAGACTGTCCCAGAGACTGTCAAGGATCAGTCTCTCAAAACATTTTACAGAAAACCCGTAGAAGGGTATGCCGCTCCAGTTCCCGATTGCCATCGAACAGGATGAGGCTGCGCACAATACACCCCTGAAATGACTTAATAAGGGAAACTTGTGCTAGTACCCGATGCTAATTTTCTTCATCGGAGTAGATACAACCGAAGTCAATGGCAATGCAAGGGACAGTCAGGATAATCCGGACAGGTCGTGCAGTTCTGTAATAAGAAAATAGCAACATTAGCAAAACACCCTATAGTTTAAAAAATGAGAAGGGGTCGAGGGGTAGGTCTAAATTGCAGGTGATTTGGCCAACAGTTTCGTACAACCACACCAAAATGATGTGGTTTGAGGGGCCACCAGAAAGAAACGAAAGGAATCGACCAATGGGAAAACATAAAAAAATTGATCGAACAAAAAGTCGGACTGCTAGGAAAGGAGAAGGCAAGAGTAATGTGGACATAAATTTGCAATCGGTTTACGACGACTAGTGCGGAGAAAGGCAGGTTACGGTTAACTGACTGCGGATGGGACAAAAGTAAAAACACATAAGCACAATGGTAAAGTACTAACCATGGAGTTCAACCAAGTTCTTGCTTCCAGCCCGTTCGTGTAAACCATCTACATTTTGCGTAGCTAACAAAAACGACCGATTAGCAGTAATAAAGAGTTGTTCGAGCTCCGCCAGCGCCTTATGACCTGCATTCGGACTCTTGGTTTTGACAAGTTCTCGCCGGTAGTGGTAGAATTCCCATACGAGGCTGGGGTTCTTGGCGAAGGCTTCTGGCGTAGCTAAGTCCTAGAACATATTTTGCTATCAAAGACCTTACTTTTGAAGCGTACTTGCGCCAAAAACCACCCTCGCCACGGAAGGTTGGCACGCCACTCTCCACACTTATACCCGCACCGGTAACGACGAGAAGCTAAAAAAATTCTGTGAAAAGCCAAAGGAAGTCCATACTTTTCTGGCCTTTGATAAGATCCCCCGGAACGCAGGTATATCCATTTTAGGACGCACAGAGATGCCGAAGCTGGTGAAAAACAGATCATTAAGAATACAAGACTTCGGTGGTTAGCAGCCTGACTGAAGGGCTATGAGACGAAAATGTTCTTCAAGCAAACAGGATGACTGCATGCAATAACCGTTAGGTCGCACTATGTCCAGTAATCAACCGTGTTGAAGATGTAAGCATTGGCATCAAAGGCTTTCTCATCTGCCGCATTTGATGAGCTCTGTATTCGTGGGTCTTTTTTAGAATAAAAACGACTAAATGTGATAGGAAGGGGAAACGTTACACGATACAAGTCGCATTTGGGAAAGTATTGTTCTACAGGGCATTTCCTAGTGAGTCAGAATGCATACGCATGTGGAATGAGTTGCATAACATTTTGGGAATAGCAGGGCATGGTTGAACCACACAGTTGTTGCAGAAAAAATTTCATGAGGTACGTCACCTAGACCGAGTGGCCGCTTACAATTCCCCAAGATACGTTGGATATGATCGAGCAATCATCATGGATAGGGAAAACACAAAGGTGGACAAGTGAGTTTCCCTGGCATTTTTTCGTACATCTGAACTGTGTTGTTGCGTGTTGATACTTATGCAGCGACGGGGCGTACGGTGCACCCACTGACAAATTCACGGCCTTTTTGTTTAGCAAACTCATTAACACGTTCGCATGCAAGCTCAAATTTACGGCAGGCAGCTGAGTCAGAAAACTGGAGGTGAATTTAGAAGTCTCAAAGAGGCAGCCCAGAAAGATATAACAGAAAATCCCTAGCATGCAGGGGAAAGACTTCTGAAGGGGCTAAAGCGATAGACAAAGAGGCAAGAAAGTTTCTGTAATCGAAGGTCCGTACGAACATGAATGTTAAGAAACGTCGAGTGTATATTAAACCTCTAGTGTTCATTGATGAACCAAAATTAAGGTAAAACAGACTGACTTAAAAGCGCTTCACAGGACAGTTACGGTTTTTTACATTTTATTGATGACTTTCCCGACTTTGTGAAAAATACAGTAGAGAAGAACCTTCCAGTATGAAAAAATTCCTAAAATGCAATGCATATAAGTAAGTTTAAGTGAGAGAATGGAAGGATCGTGGAGAAGAGGCCTAAATGTCAGCAGATTTACGGGTTACATAGCTCATCTGCATGCAGCAATTAGTGAAACAATTTTTAGCGTAGGCTTGTTGCGAAATATGTAGGTCACATTTTCGGAAGGAAAAGCAGCCATATACTACACACACACGTTACTTGCAAGAGTGACTGGACATCAATGTGCCGCAAGTTAAAATTAAATTAGGACTCAAAGGGATAATTACTAGTTAGACTTCTGCAGATTCAGACCATTGATTTCCACTGAGCCCTCCTTGAGGCATAAAAAGACTCAAGTAAGTAAGAGTCCAAGAGAATAAACCCAAACCAAGCAGGTATCACATAAATTCCAGTCAGAATTTAGAAAACGTAAACAATACGGACAAAGATTTGGCATCTGTTGACATCCGTACTTTTCAGTTCGTATCTGAATTTTTATTTCAACTTCTTCCTCCTACTTGGCAGCGAAATCGACAAGTTATTTAACGGTTAACTGTTCTCACAGCAAAGATATTTTAAAACGCATGGTGTCATGAGACCGATAGACAGACGACCCAGTTTTCTCGCCTGAGTGGCCAAGTGACATGATTAATCTTCAAGAGGCAAAACGCAACGAGATGCGAACTCGATCGATTGTATTTTAAAAGCATTGAAGAACTGACTGATACTCGAACTGGACTCGTCACTGTTTTGCTAGATCAAAAAGTCACCGGGCCTTACGGAATTTGGTAGTTAAGTTACGACTAGTCAGTGTGTATCCTAACCTACGGCTTTTACTGGTGCGGGACGCGTTGTGTGGAGGTTATATGCCGTGGTAGTCCCTGTGTCAAAATCCTGTTTCCATTGGGTGACTCATTATAATAAGACTAATGAGCTCAAAGTCATGGCTTAACTGTCAGCTAATAGATAAACGCAGTTCTATGCAGGACTGAGGGCCAGACAGCCGTGACCCCTTAATTCACTCACTTGTATGCGAACCGAGAACGTCCGACCTTTCAAGTGGAGTAGCGACCAGTACGAGTACGGAGCATGGAGACTGGTTGCTTATGCTTGCCTGTCACTGTACCTATACCTCCAGGTGCGATTCACAAATTTAGGCGCAGTTCACTACTGCGCCCTCCCCGGGATGTTACTAGTCCACTTCGTTTACGATTAGGGCACGACAGAATAGCCAATGACCTCAGTACACCGAGGACCGTGTGATGTGCGAGGTTTTTGCCTCGAGGCCAGTTGCCACCAATGCTAAACAGCTTGCAGCAAGGCCCCTTTCCGTAAACTACCGTTTTAGGTTTCCTCGCAACAATGCAATCTTCAACACAAGACACAATTGGAGTCGTGCGAATGTGCACGCTTTCACGCCACTGGAGTTACCGAGTGTTTATGGTAATGCGATGATGTAGGGCACCAATGAAAACGAGGTGTCCCAGAATCGTACTGACGTCGCCGCTCAAATTGACACTAGTGCCCGCCACGGACGGCTGGAACGCTGAAAAGACAAATTTTACAAGCCCGAACTATAAATAACCGTTCTGATTTCGTTGCTGAAGGACCAATGCAACGAACACAAACTTTGAACCTATGGTTACAGTCCCAAGCCTCAAACACCCCACTTAGCTGCTCATAAAACGAAAGTAGAAGGAAATAGTATGGCAGGTGTTACATCTTGTGGCTGACCAAATTATATCCTACAAACCATCTCAGAATATGGTGTTTCTTAGGAAAGAGTATTCGGGTACCTTTCTGGTCGTGAAACAAAAATGAAGGTTGGTAGAGGCGCGATCCTGAAGCGTGGCCGTTTTGAGTCCGAATAACGATGCGTTCCGCAGATAAAGCAACAAACAATAGGTTTGACAGGGACCTTCGAAGACCGATAGCTTCTTCTTTAGCGTCAGCACGACCGGCCGCTAAGAACCCGATACCGTAAACCATGGAGTCGGGCCGTCAACAGTCCAGTGACTCAGATTGACATGGAAAGCAATAAATTGGGAAATGAGCTCGCATAGCCCTGAAAGCTAGCCTAAGCATTCGTGTAAATTTAAGAAAAAGATCAAATCTCTGGGCAAAATTAATTTGTTCAACAAATCTTATCTTTCTCAGATTACCACCGCGGAGCCGTTGAGTTCGCTTAAAAGCAACCTGGTTCAAAGTAATTGTTATTGTCTACAGAAGTTCTAAGCGCATCTTACGCGTAGAGAAAAATAAATAAATATGGAAGACGACGTATTGCAACCACCCTGAACAATGATCACATGGAAGAGCTTTGGGAAGTATAAATCGAGCTATTTTTGGGATGGCATCGTTAAAGAAGCAACGGCACGTGCACGCATGAGAATCATCCAATTTGGAAACCTTAACAGCACAGCTAAGGTGACCCTTTGTCAATTCAAGGGCGATCCAGACGTGGAGAACAGAGCTTATTCTACCCTGGATTAGTAAGAAAATCAACTTCGGGAGCACTCCTGCAGTTTGCCGGCCCAGGCATTAAACAGTCTACTCGGTCCGGTAGATTTTATGAGATGCCAGCGACAGGTGAGAACTTTTCACCCATGAAAAATTGATGTACTTGATACTTCTCGAGGGACCGGAGGCGTTTACATGTGCCGGCGCGGGTAATCGATGTGTGCACGTAGGTATCGATACATACCCTATCCTTAGAGAAAGAGGAAGAAACACACTTTGTGGGGGGAGGTAAAAATGCACTGACTACAGCATGTGATATGACGCATTTTTATGTGAGAGAGCTTTAGAAGGATTCACAGTACCAGGAGGCAGTGAAAGTCAGAAAACTGTACAGGCACACGAAACCGGTGTTTGCCTAGGCATTAAACTGCGGGAATTGGGGCCGCTGACACGTTTCCGTAACCAAAGTGACTGGTGCCACTTTAGCTCACAAACAGCGAGTCTGATATTACCAGCATCCCTAACCAGGAAGACACGTTGATAAAATTTACCTTGCTAAACGATAACGCACGTGCGGAAGAAAAAGGCTAGGGCCACGGAGCCCTCGTCAAGCACCTAGGTTTTGTATTCACACATGCACGTACCGACAGCATGCGCCCATACAATTATGTTTCACGGCAGAGATGCTTTTGAAGGGAAACTCTGACCGGCCATGTTGAGCGTAATTTTAACTTCAAGGGCAGCCACACAGGTATCGAAAAAACTCATTAACTCCATCGGGAGTTGTCGGCTCAACCACTCAGTATGTATTACTACAAACCTACGCATAGCTCTTGTATGGACGTAAAAACGCTCTGGATAGGCTACCAGGGCTTTCTCTAGTGCTGTCAATTATTCTCCCTACCGAGAAGCAACTGAATTTTAAGTTAGACTAGCTAGTACTTTGATGACAAGGAAATGAATGTATTAGTTCAACTCAACCTGCACCATTTTACTCAAATTTTCATCGTAATATAGTTTACTGTAAGCAAAATGGCCAAACTCGTGTGACGACCTGCAAGGACCGAGTTAATATGTGCCACAAAGAATTAGACATACACACACATCTCACGTCAAAATATAGAATAATGAATTTATGAATAACGGGAGATTATAATAACAGCCGAATCGTAAGCGAATACCGAAAAATACGATAACAGGGAGAGGAGAAAGTATTAAACAAGGAGATTATTAATACGGTCAAGGACGCAGTCGGCTTTGAAGGAAATAAATAAATAAATTGGTTCCTGAAATGTTTCGGTTGTTTCCCCGAGGTGTTCGTGGACCAAGAGGTGAACCCTGAAGGAGAAAACCGCGTTAATGGGGCTGGAACTACCTGAGAGGGAGAAATCTAGTGGCACCCATGTAATGCCCCACGAACTGTCCTTGGTTGTCTAAAGGATGTGACTAATTTTTGGACAGACACAAGATAGGAATGTTGTAATCGCGTGTCGACGAAGATGGCCGGTGTCCCCTCCCTCCCTGACATCTCCTTCCAGGCTCATTGGTTTCTCGCTTCCCAAACCGTCATCATCCCTCAACGACCCTACACCACAGTTGCCAAGAGCACAACCGTCCCCAATAATTCTCTAGTTGATATGTGAGACCACCTCCTACTCCACACAGGTAGCAGTATATGTAACATTTTTCGGACTTTTTAATATTTCCCTAAAACATACTTCTCAATATTCAGCTTGTTTCTTACATCTATGCATGTGTTTTTCGAGCGATTAACAACCTTGTTCAGCGTTTAAATTATCAGAAGACTACCTCAGGTCTTCTACTAACGCGTACATCCTAATCCATACTTCCAAAACAAATGCGCATTTTGTAGCTCATTAAAATACTTTAGAGTATCAGCCAACTATCTGACAACCCAGGTCTTATAAAATCGTATTTTATTATTCACATAATTTTTGCAACTATTGAATAAACATTTACTCATTTTCTTTTGAGGACTAAATTGTAAAGCGTTTATGGAGATTGTGGCAACGAATATATCGAACACACATTCTGGCTAAACAAAGCGGAGGGTTCTATATCTGTAATTTCAGAATAAGGCGAAAGTAGTGATATTGTGAAGACCCGCCCCCCCCCAACTGACATGTCTCTTAATCCGAAGGAAAATTTTCATGAACCGCGAAAGGTAGTCAATGTCTACAAATTTTTTCCTCAACAACATTTTCTATTCAAATGACGCATCCTAGTGTAGCCATAGTTTACGACCTATAGTACAGACAAAAGGACGGGCAATTTTTGATAAAATATTTGATCATAACTGCGTTATTACCTCAAATTAGCTGTAGGTTTGAGCTAGCATGAAGGCGAACCCCAGGGGAAGCAACATCGAGATTGGGTCTGACTCGCTGATAAAGGCTTATAAGTCAGAAATGGCCATTCCGGTCGCCCTCGTCTTCATCGGTTCCATCCAATAATATATATTCCGAATTATCGACGGTTTGCGAGGCCAAGATAATTGAATAGAAGAAGACGGGAGGGTGATCTCTGGGACCAAGTGTTTATTCATTCGACGTTTCGAACTCTGACGCGAACCCATCGTCAAGGAATAAAAGATTGTACAACGCACTAAATAATAAAGGCAGGTGAATATTTAACTAAGATCTGTCCTTGGATTCTCATCCGCATTTTTGACAAATCTATCAGGGTATCCATTGACCGCAAGGGGTTTCCTTAGCAACTGGGCCTGAGCTTTCTTGACTGCTGGTTCGGTGCAGAGGATTTCTACTAGGTGATACAGTTTTCTCAGGCAGCGGCGTTTGTGCGAGGGGGTGGTTGCTAAGGTAAATCAGAAAACGAGAGGTATTCTTCACATTTCTGTAAACCAATTTTTTTGAGTTCCATATCGCCTATTCTGTACACCAGTACGTCTTTTTTTTCCTCCATCGTTAGCTGGATGTCGGGAAGATTGAGTTAGGATTATTTCTAACTTTGATCATGAGCTTCAGTTAAGAGATAGTGGTTTTGCAATCTTCACAGTTTATTTCGCCTTCACGAAAGCTTTTGATCGTGTTGACCATGATCTCTTTCTGCTGATACTAACCTCCTTCGGCATAGGTAACAAGATTCTGAGCCTAATATCCTCCTATTTGAATGCTCGTGCACAGCGAGTTAAAATTTCCGATGTTACCTCCAACCCCACGCACGTGAGGAGTGGAGTTATTCAGGGTAGTGTACTCGGCCCGCTTCTATTTTGTCTTTTTGTGAACGATGTTCCTGATTGTTTTCAGTATGGTAGAGCCCTTTATATATGCTGACAATTTAAAAGTTGCCTATCGATATAAACCGGCTGATCGCCAAATCGTGCTTGAGCTCTTAAAAAAGGATCTTCAAGCCTTCGCTCAGTGGTGTCACACATAGGACCTTTCGCTTTCTTGGCACAAGTGCTCTGTTATGGTTAGTGGTGACAACCATCAGCCTCATCTTAGTATAGATTATCATGACCTAAATGTGCCTGGGGTTATAAAGGATCAGGGCATAATGTATTCTAGTAGCCTTAATCTGGTAGAGCACTGTGCCCTGATTTTCTCGAAAGCACGCCAAACCACTGGGTTTATTCTCAGAAATATTAAAACTGTCAATATTAGGACGAGCCTTTATAAAATGTATGTCAGACATAGTCTAGAATACTGCTCGTTTCTATTAAGCATTCTGCACGCGAGTGAACGGAGGAAAATAGAATCAGTACAGCACTTCTTTAATAAATTTCACTTAAATAAATAAATAGGTTTATTGAGCACATGAGAGCACAGAAACCTGTCCTACCAACAACGCTGTGAGTTTGCGAGCCTCGACCCGTTGTGGCTTCGTAGATTACAGAAGGGACCATTTTTACTGTTTTAACTTTTAAACAGTTTTAACTTTAACCCCCTTCG
This sequence comes from Schistocephalus solidus, assembly GCA_017591395.1. Lineage (NCBI taxonomy): Eukaryota > Metazoa > Platyhelminthes > Cestoda > Diphyllobothriidea > Diphyllobothriidae > Schistocephalus > Schistocephalus solidus. Next base: position 300,796 of record WEDG01004125.1, read on the forward strand.
ATCACTGAGGCAGATCGACTACTCTCGGCGCACCAGTCATCAATATGTATTTTTATTTCTTCCTTTGGCACGCACCATTAGATATCGTCAGTTTTTTTCGGTAAACGCTATAGAAATCTAGAATAAACTACCCAGAAGTATTAAAATCCAGCAAAACTATTCTTTGTTTACAAGAACTGTCACTAGTTTTCTACATTCAGGACACCTTTCACGAATTTTGGGTGCTGATTCTCTGGAAGCTCTCTTCCGTTCTGATGGCGTCCACGGAATCTGAATCATGTGCTGGACTTCATGCTGAAGGCAATATCGCTGGCCCTGCAGTCCATAATCGGTTTATTCCTCAGTCGACAGCGAGCAGCCGTTCGCCGGTATACCTGCTGCTAGTACAGAATACCTGATCCTCAACAATGAAAGGAGAAGTACTACACCATGCATCTGTGTCAATACTTCCCTGTCCTGAACTTTAATCCATTCAATAAGCTGCATTTTTTCTCCTGAAAACACAACAAAGGAAGATCAGGAGTTTTTTCACTGTCAGCTCCACCCCCAACTGTATATCCCTTTTGACCTTGCCTGTAAACTGGCAATAAAAAAATAATTAATCAATTGATTTGTGACATCACAATTCCTGCCACGAATAAGGATGACAAGTATTTCGTCAACATACAGTACCCACAATCGTGGACGATAATGGCTGAAAGCCAGTGCCTTCAATCCCTCCCGTCACTGCTACACTGCTTCAGCAATCACGCCGGACAACTGGACCCCATCAGTGCATCTTTCATTTGTTCCTATACGGCTCCATTGAAGGTGAAGATGTTCAAACAGTTTTACGAGTTTGAGAAGGTTACTTAATTTGATTTTCGTTTCCATATCTTCGTAGTGCTATTCTAACAGGGCATGCAGGGTTTCCACTGCGATTTGACGTCACATTGAAGGATACTATCACTTAATCGCCCGTTAGTCGAATGCTTGCAAAGTTTCTGTTAATTTTTCGGCTGAGCAGACAGTTGATACCGAACCATAAGTTTGAAACTTGAGACGTTGAAACAACCCTTTTGCCAGGTCATACTTTGGAGTGCCTCTTCATGAAACGATCGAGCGTAAGAGGATTCTCAGTTTGTGAACCTTGGGGAGGCCATAGATCCTTGTGAGTGATGCACAGTTTGTTTTCATCTTTTGCCAGTCAGTCTGCGTGATTGCTTTTCACTTCCGAAGATTTGCGAGGTCCTTGTTGATAATACCCACAAGTAGCTTCGTCGTCTTATCCTTTTGGGCTATGTAGACAATTCGATTGCCAAAAGGTGCGTCGACTTTGTTGAAATAGTCCTCCTTTTTCAGAATAGCTATCGACCGTCCTTTATAAGCTGCAAGTACGACGCTCCACCGTTCGGAGTGCATCGTTTTCCGCTTTCCAGAGCGTATTGCTTTATTGGGGGACATCAGCCAGGAATATATTCGCTGTCGTAGCAGATTTCTGATTTCTTCGGTAATGAGGGCTTCATGAATTACAGATTCCGCAGCTGTTATGAAGTCAAGGGGTTGGGCATCTGTGGTAATGAGGCAGACATCACGGCTCAGAAAGTTTACCTGATTCGATCTGTTTTTTGGAAGACAGATAGTGCATGACATTAGCATAGCCAAGTTTCGCATTCTTTTTCTGAGCCATTATGCCTGCTTCAAATGTCAAAAGTAATCACACACACTGACTGGTCAAAGAAGAAACCAAAGATAGCAGAACTCGCAATGTTCTATAGCCTCCTCAAGGTCCACAACCCGGGTTAGCACGCATGTCGTGGCTGTCGACTGAGAAATGCGACGTCAGCAAAAGGGACACGGGACCGGGTGCTGTAAATTGATCTATCTGTTCTCCAAGCTCTTCAAAAGCTCGATGCACATTAAGACTTCGCCAAGTAACTAGACGCAAACCAGCATAAGCTCCATCTATAAAAAAAACTCGAGAGAACCTCCTCGAAGCACTTTAGACCAGTGATAAAGAAAATAATTAAAACAAATCTAGAGAGGATACTTGACAAAATACATGCAAAGTGTGAATAAATATGAGTTAAGACGGGGTTGGCGGTGTCTTGCTCGCTCCTATTCACGGAGAACTGGACGAAGTTTTTTGAAATGGATTAAGGAATTTATATTTGGTTAGCGCCAGGAAGGCACTGTCGAAATAAACATAAGTAACGAAATAAAATTATCATAATTTTTGCCGATAAAATGTACAAATGTTAAATAATGTAGCAGAACTTGTGCTGTTAGGGCAATAGGTAGCGATGATTTGTAATTAATTGTGAATTAGAAAATAGGCAGTGGTAAAAACTTCTACCATGAAAACAGAGGCAGATTTTAATTGACCTCAATTTTCGAATCGATAGTAGCGGAAAAAACTGATTAGGAAAATAAGGCAAAGGGCTAGAATAGGCTAATACTGCATTAGCATCGCAGAATGAGATAATGAAACGCCGACATGGTTTGTTATTGCTCACTAAGGCGCATGAAACAAATCTTGCGAAAAGGCGTCAGTGAACTTGAGGCCTCAGCATCTAAGGATCCAGAATTCAATTCTGATGATGATAAGTACCCAATGAAATGTGAGCATTTTAGACTGTGTACGTCCGAATGTATACGTTCGAATGACTTCATCTTTTGAATGACTGATGGTATAAGGAGACATCATAGTTCCTGGTGGACTCGAGGACGGTCCTTTCTCAAAGTCATGGATAAAGCCGCCCGGAAAAGATGAGGTTACTAAAAGGTTAATAGAATCAGTGTTAAGATAAATGTACAGTATTCACTTGAATACAGATGGATTAGTTACAGAACTCATTTCAAATGGCAATTTATTCCAAAGGAAGCTATACTTAGAAGCAAAGAATAGAGAACGTTTACATGTGGAGGATGCAGGAGGAAATATAGTAATAAATGCAGAATTTCTTAGGTCATAAGGAAGTCTAACGGGGGTGATGCCAAAAAGCTTGGAGAGATTTGGGCTTTTATTTAGTCAAAAAGGAGAAGAAAGCCTGCTTCCAGTCTCCTGGTCCAAAGAAAGTTTTGCTTCGTCAGCTGGCATCTAATTGAGTTGGAATTATTTGAAAGAGTCCGCTACAGTAGATTTTTTGTGAAAGCTCTTTGGACATTTTCAATTTTTGAAAGGGTAGATTTGTTCATAAAACCGAAGATAGGACAGCAAAATTCAAGAAAGGGAAGCACAAACATACGATAAATTCTCAAGTTAATTTCAGGAAGGTAGAAATTATAAGAAATCAAGCCACAAATCTCATCAGCTTTGGCCATAATTCTATCGGCATGAGGCGAAAGATCTAATTTATTGGTGTAGCTTGAGCCCAAGTCCTTGATGAAGGAACCTGCAGTCATAGGGCAACCTTTAAGTCCGAAGTAATTTGTTCTAGGCATCGTTCGGCCGTAGAGTTAGAGAAGGAATACACTTATTTGAGGTCATCAGCAAAAATATAAGATTGAACATCTTTAACTACCGATGAACTATCATTTATTTATGGTAAGACCAACAAAGGAACTAACACGGTACCTTGAATGACACCACTCAAAATCGGGGGAGCACTTCAGTATGAGGATCCCACTAAAACGTGTTGTTTTCGATCTGATAGGTATGAGCTGATAAGGTCAGTAATGGGACTAAGAAATCCTATAGCCTCTAGTTTAGTTAGAAGTAGTCTATGAGGCACTTTATCGAATGCCTTACTTAGATCAAAATAAATAACTACTACCGATAGATTATAATAACGAAGAGTGATTAGTAAATTTAGAAAATGTAGATGTCAGGTTTCACAAGAGCGGTCCGGTCAAAAGCCGTGTTTGGAGGAGTTGAGAATTTGATCACATATGCAAAAATCCGTAATTTGTTTTGCAATAAGTTTTTCGAAGAAATTAGCAAGAGAGGGCATTTTATGAACACCACGATAGTTATGAATGTCAGAGCGGGAAGCAGATTTTAAAATTGGAATTATAATAGAAATTTTCCAATGATCGGGGAAGAAACCGTTTTCGATAAATACTGAGAATAATTTGCTTAGTTAAGGTGGAAAATCTCTTAATGTTAATAAGTGAGTTTGGATTGTTGCCGGTTCGAACCGAATGTGAATTTTTTAGGCAAGCTATTTTTTTTGAATACTTTAAGGCTAAAAATTAAGGGTTGTTATATGTGAAGTTGAATTTGACACTATAGGGATTGAGGGAGTGAAGCTAGTTTCAATCGTAAAATGATTTGCAAGAATGAATTTAAAAAATCTGCTTTGTAAATCCTCTGTTAATAAATTTTTGTTACATTCAATTAAAGGCGGAGTAACATTCAGACGCTTAGCCAATGAATGAACATGGAAGACTTGAGCAACAGATTTGGATGAATTGGCATTACATAGTGCCGGAGACTCCCTATGCCTATCTCGTGTGAGCCTTATTTTGAAGACTTATTCAAATATTTTTGCTATCCTTAGGTGAACTGACTAAGACCTTAAAGAAGGATCGCTAAGTTGCTTTCGTAATTTTCGAATTCTGTTTTGGAGAATATTAGGAACAGTAGAAGAGGCTGTATTGTAATGAAAAATCTTAAGCGGGATAAAAGCCTGAATATTTTCGGTAAGACTTGGCAATAGCTCATGGAAACGTCTGTATCCTTGATTAAAAATCTGCTTTGCCAATTTAGAGTGCTTAAGAAATTATTTATTAATTCAGGGTTTGTTTTAGCAAAGTCAAGTTATTGCATTTTAACTCAGGCTTTATAGAAAGGGAGATTGAAAAACAACGGTGAATTACTGCGTGATCACTTGTGAGTAGATCGCGATGGAAATTCATAATTTGTAAAAATTAAATCCAAAATTCTGTCGTTTCTAGTCAATGAACTAACCAGTTGGGACATGCTTGAAAAGTTAATAGTATTGAACATTTTCTGAAGTTTTGGCGGAGAGAAATGTGCCTGCAAGTCAATGTCTGGCAGATTTAAATCACCTACCATTATTTTGACATCAAATTGAGTCCCTGCAACTTTTTCAAATAGTTCACAGAGCTAGCTTTCATTCCCAGAATAACAAGGAGAATTATAGACACAGCAGATTACCCCTTTTTTAATGTGCGGGAGGATGACTGAAACAAAGCATACATAATTCACATCATTACCATTCGGAGGTCCCCGAGGTATTCCCAGCTTAATTATCGGCACCTTGGTTACACTGTGAGCGTTCGCATCAGCTGAACCTGGCGGCCATAGTCCATTCGGTCTAAGAACGTTATCCCTTGGTTTGAACCGCAACGGACCGAGGATAATCTGGGCAAATATTTCGGCCTTGAAATCGCTCGGTGGACTCTGCAACCAGCAAGGGAGTGTTTGACTGCATCTTTCACACTTTGGTGATGATCCAGGTGACCTCCGCGATGCCCCGTTGGACTCCTCCCCAAGGGTGAAAGTTTTGTTCTCCTTAATATCACTGTGATTTTTTTTCATTGTCTGCTCTTTTTTAACGATGTTCCACCCAGTTATCAAACATCCCGAGATACTATATATTTGATACCACAACTCGCATGTACAAATAGGGAATTCAAAGGTAACTCACCTATATCTCCCTCAAATATACTGATACTGATATATTTCCAGAAAAGGACGAAATGCTCAGCTTAAAAGGGAAATGTACTAGGGATGACTTAATATAAAGAAGGCAACCACCACCACGTTTTTCGGCAGGGTATTTTCGGTACACATTGGAATTATCTATAGTGAGTGTCGAGTCAGAAATAAGAGAGTGAGCCCAGGATTCACTGATGCACAGCACATCTGGATCAAGCTCAAAAGCTACTGTTCTAGGCTCTGTCATCTGATGTACAAATGATCTCACATTGAGTGAAATTAAACTGAGCGTATTCCTCGACTGTAGATTACGCTCATCAGTAATTATAAAAAAGGAAGATTTGGTGGCAAAGAAGAAAACAGGAGATTAGAAACCAAAGGTGGGAAACAAAATTGCTCTGGTCTACAAGTTGCCGAAATGATGCTTTTTAAAGAACTGCGATTATTGTACAACGGCATATTTGAATGAAAATTATGGAAGGGATGGCTAGATTGTGGCGTGAGAACTATAGGAGGCAGCCTAGAAATGGGATTTTGAGGGAAGTTATCATAAATTGGTGGAAAACGTGCATTCGAAGAAGGAAAAAATAATTTTGAAAACCTGTTAACATCATTAGAAAACTTAATTATTTGGGGATTTTTGACACTTTTGGGGTTGGAAAAATGCTAACGTGAGCGTTCGCATCTGTTTTAGATGTTGGGGTGTAAGCAGGTTTCCCATCGGTAATACAATTACTGATTTTGATGTCTTGCTTAGCAAATGACGCATATTAACTTGGGGTTTCTGTCATTTAGAAGATTTGACAGATATAGAAGGTATGGCTTGCTAGTGAGGGGAAAGAAGTGACGTTGACACGATTTCATTCGAACAAGGAACAAAGTGAATGAGGAAGATTCAAGTGGAATCGAAATTCCTGTTGATCCGGAGGGCCATGGGCTTGCATTAGCTAGAGGGCCAACCGATAAGATAACTTTTGGTATTGTATATATAAACCTAGGCTTCTTGTTTGCTAATGAGGATGAAACCCGACGTTCCATTGGGGTTTTATCTCTACAGATAAACAGATTGTTTTCCTTCAAATATTGAGCTGAGAGATCAAGCTTAAAGAAAATACTGACAACTTCAATTGCCGAAAAAAGTTTTTAGGAGCATTGGGGGTTTTTTGGTACGAGAAGACAACCTTGTAGCTTCTGCGACTTTACACGTAAAGCCGCATGCGTACAGGAAATTAAATGCGACGTCCAGGGGGATTTTACTCTTGGGGACGTTTTTTAAAAGAAAATTGAAACTTCTCTTCTGTGTATCTATATAAATAGATGAATACTATTTGAAACTTACTTCCTTATGTAGCCCCTTCCTAGTACAGTTGGCTCCGAGGTGGAGAGGTCATCCGTTTCCTCAGACTTCTTTTCCAAATTTTTCGCCTTTTCGAGGCTGAGGTTTTCTTTCAGAATCCTAACTGAGTACACTTTGGTACCGTTAGGTGGCTGCAGGTTATTCTGTAGCAAGTACTCGCGTTAATTTGGGTTTTTGGGCCACATGACGAAGTGTTCATTGACAAACCAAGCTTTGGCCACAGCGGCAACGCTTTTGTCATTGACAAATTCTACGACGCAGTACATCTACAAACATCCCACATGAGTTAAAGCAAATCATAATGCATTAAAATTTTATTCGAACGTGTATATGGAAAACTTCAATAAATACAAGTTTAAAAAACGTTTGAAAACAGTCATTGTTTTTGGAACGTGTGCAACAAGGGAATGAAAATAAAGTGATTATCAATGTTAAAAGCGACATATTTACAGATGATATCAGATAGGGTTGCAGTTGAAGGACTAGTTACCAAAGTTGAGGCTTTAAACATGAAAAGACTAGAAGAAGAAATGGATGTTGTAAAAAAGTCACAGCAGTCAACAAACGGACGGTATTGTATTCCATTAGCGGTAATAGATGTCAGAACGCACGGTCTGCCACCGATCAGTACCACGTTGTCCGGCGCTTCCGCTGACAGCACAAAACCGTTGTGGAAGATGGCAGGGGAGCTGCCGGGTAGCTGTTAATATCGTGGTACATCCTCATCGTCGTCCAACAGCATGGGGCATAATGGCGGTGGTTTAACTCATTCATTAAACCACACCCAAGGCCCATATGGACATAGCTCTCGTTCTTCAGGACCTTGTTAATGCAAGAACGTGCAGTACGCAATAACGTTCTTGGGTTTTCGGTACCTCAGGGTGGTAAGGACGGAGCATATCCAACTAAGCTTTCACAGTTGCAAGCGGCATGTTCGTCTTCTAGCAGACGTCCTGCAAATCAGCTACAAAACATCTGCCACATAATTCGCTTGATTCTTCCGTGGCCCCTATTGATTCTAGATTCCAACTCAGAATAACGTTGTCTGAAAACCTACCATTTGAAACCTCGGGAAAGAGTTCGGGCATTTGAGGCTCCGGTGAGGGGTATGTAGCTAACGACGAAGATGGCAATGGATCATTTGCAACTTCGCTAGCAGCATGATACGCCTGCATAGCACGCAATACCCGCTTATACACGGTGCACCTCTCTATTCCGTAATATTTACGCTTCATGGTAACTGTGCACGGAAAACAGAACACAATCTATAAATGAAATAAAGGCATAGATAAATTTAGTAAGCTACCACATTAACCGTTAATATTTTACATTAAACTAGAGCATACGTAACTAAAAATGAAATTTAAAAGGTAAAAGGTGGCTAATTATCTTATAAAAAATCTCCAGACCTCTGGATTACCAAACCAACACTTTGTTCATACCTACACATATCGATTATGTATACTTTTTCAATTTATAATTTATTCAACAGGGGCCTATACTTCGATCCCCACTGGAAAAAAACATTTTTGGAAGAGTAATATGTCACTTTCTTTTCAGAAAGATAATGTACCCTTTTAAATAGGGGGTTTCAAGGCAGTGCCTATACAGAACAATTGAACTATATCCTTCACTTATTGTATTTTATTTATTTATTGCCAGTTTACAGGCATGGTCAAAAAATATATATACAGTAGAGAGTCAAGCTGACTGAAAAAAACTCCTGATCGTTGTTTCATGTGTTTTCAGGAGAAAAAACTGCGGCTTATTGAGTAACTAAAATTCAGGACAGGGACGCGTTGACACAGGTGCCCGGTGAACAACTTCTCCGTTTAGTGTTATGGATCCGGTATTCTGCACCAGCAGGTATGTCGGCGAGGGGCTGTTTGCGTTCGACTGAAAAATAAGCCGATTGAGGTCTACAGAGCCAGTAATATTGCACTCAGCATGAAGTCCGGCACCAGATTCAGAGTCCGTGAACGCCATCAGATCCAAAGAGAGCTTCAACATAGTCAGCACCCGAAAGTTTTCAAAGGTGTCCTGAATGTAGAAAACTAGTGACAGCTCGCGTAAACAAGGGATAGTTTTCCTGGATTTTAATACTTCTGGGTAGCTTATTCCAGATTGCTATAGCGTTTACCGAAAAAACTGTCGGTATCTAACTTTGCGTGCCAAATGAAGAATTAAAAATACATCTCGATGGCTAATGCGCTGAGAGTGTTCGAGGTGCCTCAGAGATGTAAGGGGGTTAAATGTACGACTGTTTACAAGTTTAAACAGTAAAAATAGTCCCCTCTGTAATCTTCGAAGCCACAGTGGGTCAAGGCTTGTAAGCTCACAGCGTTGTTGGTAGGACAGGTTTCGGTGTTCTGAATAGAAAACCCTTTTTTAAAGAAGTTCTCGACTGATTCTATCTTCTATCATTCACTAGCGTGCAGAAGGCTAAGTAGAAACGAGCAGTATTCCAGACTAGGCCTGACATACATTTTATAGAGGCTGATTCTAATAATGACAGTTTTAAAATTTCTGAGAATAAATCCAGTAGTTTGGCGTGCTTTCGAGACAATCAGGGCGCAGTGCTCTGACAGATTAAGACTACTAGAATATGATATGCCCAGATCCTTTATGACTCCAAGCACATTTAGGTCGTGACCGTCTATGCTTAGGTGGGGCTGATGGTTGTCACCAATAACCATAACGGAGCACTTGTGCCAAGAAAGTGAAAGGCGCCATGAGCAACACCACTGAGCGAAGGCCAGAAGATCCTTTTTTAAGAGCTCAAGCACGATGTTGCGATTGACCGGTTTATATCGATAGGCAACTTTCAAATCGTCAGCGTACATTAAGGGCCTACCATACTGAAAACAATCAGGATCATCGTTGATAACGAGGCAAAATAGAAGCGGGCCGAGCACGCTGCCCTGAATAACTCCGCTCCTCACATGCGTGGGGTTGGAGATAACATCAGAAATTTTAACCTGTTGTGCACGAGCATTCAAAACGGAGGATATTGAGTTCAGAAGCTTGTTACCTATGCCGAAGGAGGCAAGTTTCAGCAGAAGGAGATCATGGTCAACACGATCAAAAGCCTTCGTGAAATCGAAGTAAACGGTGTAAATTGCAAAACCGCTGTCTCTAGATTGTAGCATATGATCAAAGAAAGAGAGCTGGCAGGTGTCACAAGAACTTTTTTCGAGAAAACCATGCTGAGCTGCATTAAGTAGGTTATTCTCTCTTAGATGACGCATCATCTTGTCTTTGATCAAGGTCTCGAAGATCTTCGAGACTGCTTGTAGTGTATTTATTGGCCTAAAGTCGTCAAATGACGTAGGTCGGCCATGTTTGGGAATAGGCAATATGTGCGATTCCTTCCATAAAATTGGGAACGTTTCACTCTCAAGAGCAAGATTAAATATCTTATACAGAAGGGACGGAAATATATCGTTTGCATCCGCCTTTAGAACGCTGACCGGGAGGCCACCTGTTCCAGGACTGTAAGATTGATGAAAACGCTGAATGGCTACTGTCACGTCCCAGAGGGTGTTAGGAAAATGGAGCGACAGTATGTTCAATAAACGTTCTAGACAAGAAAGCATTGACGGGAGAGTCTACTCAATCTACGGCGGAATGATATAGGGAGGTAGACTTAATCCTTGACATTAATTATTTTCTTACGGGGAACAAAAACGAGAAAAGAGTGGACCTAGAACTTCATAAAAAGTATCAGTACAAACATTAACATCCGAACATACAAAGAGGTTAGTCCAATCGTGGGAATTTAGGCGTGTTAGCAATTCCTTCATATTTGCTGATCTGAAATCACGGAAAAAGTTATGTTTTTGGAAAATGTTTCAGCAACCTCTAGTTCTAGTGTAAAAGAACTATAGCATGATCAGAACTCCCAAGTGGACCTAAAGGTGACACTGATAATGGCCGACAAACTCTGCAGAAAATAAGATCAAGCATGTTTGATCCTCGGGTGGGAAAATCAACTATCTGGTGCCACATGCCTATATCTATGGCCTCAAGTAGGTCTTCGAACTTTGCAGGACCGGAAGTTGGAAACCAATAAACTTCAGGAAGATTGAAGTCACCTGCAATCGAGCAGTACTTCAGATTTAAGTCAGCTGCGGCGTGAAATGCCTGCGAGAGACAAAGATCATAATCCTCGCTGGCATTGGGTGGGCGATAGACACTACCAACGAGTAAAGAGAAGTTATCTTTTAGAACTACTCGGTGCCAACAGCTCTGTTCTACCGCGGTAAATTGGCGATAGTCCAACGGAAGAAATGTAAGTTGTTGCCTAACATAGGTACAGCTTCCTCCGCCACGGCTCTCGTGTCGATCATTCCGAATGAAAGCGTAGCCTAGAATAGAGAGTTCGGAGTCGGATACACAGGGTGTTGCCAATTTCTCTGTAATTATTACAATGTCTGGGCGGTGGATGAAAACCAGAGTCTGGAGCAAAGGAATCTTATTAAGCAGAGATCTGGCATTGAGGATGATAATTTTAAGCGGGCACGTTTTTGGTTTCTGAAACGGGACAGTTAGGCTGTCAGAGTGACTGCCTTCCGCCAAATAAATGCTCCTTTTACTTAAACTATCTGTCCGTCCCTTATTTTGAAATTTGCCTTGCCATTGGGCTTTCGTGTTTTCAGTTCTATTATTAGCTGTCGCATTTTCATTCGCTTTTTCAGCCCATATTCCGGTTGAAAAAAACACTTCAGAATGCGGACCCGCAGGGTTGCTTTTCTTTGTAGCAGGATCTGTGCCTGTGCTTCGTTTTCTAAGATGATTTTAAGAGGTCTTGGTCGAGGATTTGAATCGGGTGTTGACAGAGCCTTCCCTATTCTATATGCCTTGAGAATGTAAATGGACTCGCCGTCCGTTAGCAGCGTTTTTGCATACAATTGAAGGAGTTCCATATCATGTTTTACTCGCTCCTTCGGAATTACTGACGCTGACTCAGGAACGCCCTTTATGATAACATTATGTTTTCGATTCAATCGAGCGCCCGTTTGCAACTCAGGTCTTTTAACTGAGTGGGTACTTGTACCCAGTTTACTTGGTCCGATAGGTTCAGATGTACCGGGTGCTGGGCAGGCTGGAGCCAAATCTGTGCACGACTTGGTCTTCTTAGACCTTTTCCTCTTTGGCTTTACAAACTCGCAACCTTTTCAACATCGCATGTTGGTGCAACGTCTACCAGCGATATAGCGATGGGCGGTAAAGCCAGATTAGTGCTGATGCTGCCCGAACTAAGTACTGGTGGAGTGGAGCAAGGACTAGATGGTGCTCCCTTCCGGAGTAGCGAAAATTCCTCTGGTTAACCGAGTTCAGCAATCGCAATATGTTTAATGTGACTTGTATGTAAGCTTGAAAAAGCTATATATGAATACGAATTTTGCTTTTTGGTAGGTTTATTACAAACAGGAGCTTTTTTAACAGTTGGGCAAATAACAGAATTTTTTAGTTATCTATTTTTTGTTTAAGACTGCTTATTTCCTGCTTATCCCTGAGAATTTCTGCTGGGGCTGAAACATCTTATACAAGTTTCGTCTTTGTATGCTACATTAGTTAAGCTTACTGAACTTTTACCCCGTTTAGCGGGAGGTGAACAAATAGCAGAATTACGATAATGACAATTGTTTTCTGCTACTCCATTAACTTGCTTAACAAGATCCCCTGCCAATATGACCGAGTGGGCAGAGGCGCCGATAAATGGTCCCAAGCAATTTTGTACTGCAGATTCAAAAATAGGTGTTGGACCAATTTTTGTGACAATTAACTTAAGGAACTTGAGTTTTGCATGTTAGAATTGCCACAAAATTAACGGAGAGTCAGTTAGGATATTCAACAATAAGAATATGAAAATATGAGGACTCAGCCTTTGGTTTGAGCCCCTTCCGCGATCGAAAGCAGATTCAGGGAGCACACAGCCGGCGTGAGTTTCAGAAAGCAGCAAAGATCGAGGCTATCAATTCCAGTTGAGATCAATCCTGGGGCAGGGAAGAATCCTCAGCAGTAGAATTTTTGTTTTTTTAAAGCCTCAGAATCCTTACGTCCAAGTCGTAATTTACGAACTCAGGGGAATATATAGACAATTCTTTAATAATTTTCCAGCACCGTGTCTTCTACACTGAGTTAGAGACTAAAAATTCGTAGGCTCGAGGGACTTGAAATTCGAACCGAATTTCAAACGACGTGCCAGAATTTCCCCTATTGTCAAATACAATAATTATAGATGTGCGCAGTGGATAAAGATTTATAAATACAAATAAACTATCAACAATTAAGCTAATAGTTTCGACAGCAAACGAAGATATCTGTCTTAAATTCGAGAATTCACTTATCTTCGAATTGTAACCAGACGCCTTTGACCTTAACCTCAACCAGTAGTTGTCATGAGGCTTTTGATAACCTTCCGCACAGATGACTAACATTTTTAATTACGTTTAATATACATGAATGGGCATTCAATGACATGTCCAGATGGGTTTCTCACAGGCGGATTTCAACGGGTTCGTATTGGTAACACTTAATCGGTGAGTTCAACCGTTTATAATAACTTTCGTCAGGGGATCATCTTGGGTCCAAATTTTTTTATCGAGTGTAGGTAGGAGAGAAGCATGGACTACCATAGCTGTGAGAGAATTTTGTTTGCTGATGATCTCAGCTGTGGAAATCGGTAAAATATAAGCTAAGCAATGCACTGCAAAAATCAGAATAACTTGGATAGTTTGCAAATATTTGGTGATTATTTTTTTCTCAAGCTACACTTTAAGAAATGAAAAGTTATACGGTAACGATCTGTCAGCTGTAGGGTAATAATATTTGAATATCACTAGGTTATCGGAGACTACGAACTCGAATCAGCCGACGAGCTCATATACATCGGTGTGTGCATGGCGTCCACTCGCAAACTATTTAATCAGTGCGCCAAGGGAGCAAACAAGGCCATCGGTAACCTAGATGCGATCAAGAGATACTTCCTTAGTTTTGCTGAACAGTTTTTCGGTGGAGTGATTGAAACGTTTCTTCCACCAACGGTAGACTATTCATTCACACCTAGCGTCCCTGGGCAAAACAAGATTTTACCGGTTCGTATATCGTTAAATGAAGAGTAAACAGATTATTCTGCGTATAAGAAGGCCTAAATTAAGAAAATCAGCTAGAAATACTAAGCATTTTTCCGCTCTGATAGAAAAAAGTGTACAGGATTTTATCCTATCGAACGCTTGCAGGGCACGAATATGTGCTACAGTTGTGTAAGTTTATGAACTGGCGCAAAAGATCAATTTCGAGGTGGTTAATACAACTTGAAGGCAATCAAAGTCATTATTAAGGTACGAGCCAAATTATTCTTTAGTCGCGTGGCTGAAGAATGAAAAAAAGAACACAAATAGTTTGACTATTCAACGCTCAATATGCACTATCCAAAAAAGGTAAAGCCATGTTAAACGGTAAAATTTGAAAAATATACGCAGCAATTATTTGTTTGAGCAGCCAGATATAGAAAGTTTGTGCTACAAAGTGTGTAAAGATTTAAAGTCAGGTGATTTATCGTTTTTCATACAATACTTGTGATAATAATAATTCGGAATTCAGAATATGAAGTTTTTTGAAGTACGGATTAGATCACCATATTTTCCATTGATATCAAGTTAAGCAGCTTTATCCGAACTGAAATTAATGAATAACGTTCGCAGTCAAACCTAAGATTTCCCAGCAATATTTTAAGGACAGACCTTTGCCGTTCTTGTGTATGCATTTAGGGTTATGCTTGGATGGCTTGATGAGCCTCTTGATGCAAAGCTGAGATTCTAAATGCAAGCACATGTTGTCAGAGTAAAACACAGTCATTTTGAAGGGTTAACTAAAATATTTTACATCAGAACGCATATTGAATCGGTAAATTAGAATGTAATCAGTAAGTAAAATCCTTGGCTGAACGTCGAGAGGCCAGCGGTGAGTTGTCTGTTATAAAAAGTTAATCTATCCAAATATGTATTTATTGCAGTCGTGGAATCAGAACTCATGATTTTGCTTGAGGGAGGGTTCCAATAGCGAACTACCTGTTGACTTAAACCAAAAATTGTTTGGTTTGTGCGCGTTTCTTCGTCTTTGGCCGTACCTGGACGACAGCTCAGACCCCTCATGTTTGCAAAACTAAAGGAATCTCCAGATTTGAAACAGTAACAATGTCCATGGATAATTCGGAAGTTTCAGAGCATCTCACACCTCAAATTTAAATGGGGAAACGAAAAAAAGTTTACCTCGACTGGGCTTGCTGGATAGATCAGAGACTTAATCCCATCCACCAGTTTCGTCGCACGTCTTTGGAGCTGCTCAACGGAATCGATGTGCTTCTTCATCCATGGCATTCATGCTGATATTGGGTATTTCACGCGTGGTTCAACAAACATGCCAAAGATCCATGCGAACTCTGTGGCACCAAATCAGGTTAAATATGAAGTATAACGCTCACTGAAGTTTGCACGATTCTTTTAGATTATTGAGAGGACAGTAGGGTTGAAGCTGTCTGGATGTCTGCAACTTTGTGCGTATTGTTTTCTTTCAGTGGAATACCATCCACGCATTTCTGGTGTTTTGCTAAACTTCATCGCCCAGATTCCGAGCACAATATTACATATTTGGTAAATTGGATATCAGAGGGCTTTTTAGACCGAAGAAACCCATTTCTACATTTTCTTGATAATTCTGCGTGTCGTTATATACTCTACAAACATGACGGCATTCTGGTTAAGATCTTTTTTTTATATAGCCGAGGAAAATTGGTTGACCTAATACAGAAGCGTGTTAGACACCGTATTTTTTTCTAGTAGCCATTCAGGTGATATGGTAGCAAAGAGTACACTTACAACCAGTTTTACGTAAAAAATTTAACCCACTCAATCAACTTGAAGTCAAAGAACTGACATCCACTGAACAACTGGTTTCTATGTTTTTTGTCCATGTCTCCTGTGACTTATTACCACCCGTTAAACATATGTGACCAGATCAAAGGCCATTTTGCGCAGCATACAATAGCTTTCTCTGCTTCAGGTACGCCAGTAAATGTCTGCTAATATTTCGTTCCAGAAGCGTGCATAAAATGCATGTTAAACTAATGAAACCTAATTGTGCTAAATCTAGTCTAAACCCCCTTTGTTTATCGGGAAAATAGCTTGGTTCCGTTCCCCAGGTAGTTCGCCTTCTGCCATTGAATTTTTGAATATCATAAACACCGGCTCACAGAGCATATTGGCATATTCTCGAAGAGCGTACGGATGAATTATATCTAGCCCAAGTTGATAAGTAGGCTTCAGTCGGAGTGATTCTGTCATTATCTATGTAGACGAGAAGAAAATATTATCTTATAGTGCAAATGATGCAGACATTTTTTCTTGTGGGTGAGGCAGAGGAAAAAGATTGATTCCACAAGTAGAAGGTGGCTTAAAGAACCAGTAGAGTACTGGCTCTTTAGTCTAGTCATCCATCTCCAATACTCCAATTTCAGAGCGCAGTTCGGATATCGAGACACAATTTCCTTGGTTTTTGCTTATGTAACCGTATGGGATCTTGGGATGTTCCAAAGAGTACTCTAGTATGCTGAGTTTTGAGTTCCTTCCCACTGAATTATCCTGACGTTTACAACTGTCGCGTGTTTGTTCGTATTCTTTAAAGTTTTTGACAATCCTGGTTGTTCAAATACCCTTCCACATCTTATTTCTTATTTTAAAGTCTATCTGAATTTACTTGTTTCTCCAAATCAAACTCTTTGTTATTTCCCTCCCACCGAGTGGACCATGTTAATCAGGTATTCTTTAATCAGGGAACTGAAAATACTCCAATACGCGTTAACTGTTCTCCAAAATTCATTTATCCACGATATTTCTGACAGTTGTGTTTACACGTTTTATAAAAATCCCTTTTAGCTGCTATTTTTTCCAATTTTTTAGGCGAAGCAGGCTGAAAGAAATTGAAAAATTCAAAGGGAATAGTGTGCCATCAAGGGGCTTTAAATAAAAAAACAGCTGTTATTTATTATTTACGATATCTTGAGCCCACTAGTGATAAATCTTTTAGATACATCCCACACCTCATCTCGGGTGAACACACTATCTGAATATTTTCAATGCCCTCCTTCGCTAACACTTGTTCGAAATTTTTATTGTTTGAAAATTAGCTTTTTCATTGCCAGCTGGAACGAATGATTACCGAATGTGCTTGGTGATGCCAACATAAAGCAATATTCGGTGAGTCAGTGGCACCGTATCCCTAAGCCGCAGGGGTTATGGCTTGAATGATATACCATCACAAGCAGCGAACGCTCAGAAATATTTGGCAGTTTAAAATTCAGAGACATGGGCAACACCCTGTGTATCCGACTCCGAACTCTCTATTCTAGGCTACGCGTACATTCGGAATGATCGACACGAGAGCCGTGGCGGAGGAAGCTGTACCTATGTTAGGCAACAACTTACATTTCTTCCGTTGGACTATCACCAATTTACCGCGGTAGAACAGAGCTGTTGGCACCGAGTAGTTCTAAAAGATAACTACACTTTACTCGTTGGTAGCGTCTATCGCCCACCCAATGCCAGCGAGGATTATTATCTTTGTCTCTCGCAGACATTTCACGCCGCAGCTGACTTAAATCTGAAGTACTGCTCGATCGCAGGTGACTTCAATCTTCCTGAAGTTCATTGGTTTCCAATTTTCGGTCCTGCAAAGTTCGTAGACCTACTTGAGGCCATAGATATAGGCATGTGGCACCAGATAGTTGATTTTCCCACCCGAGGATCAAACATGCTTGATCTTATTTTCTGCAGAGTTTGTCGGCCATTATCAGTGTCACCTTTAGGTCCACTTGGGAGTTCTGATCAGTTCTTTTACACTAGAACTAGAGGTTGCTGAAACATTTTCCAAAAACATAACTTTTTCCGTGATTTTCAGATCAGCAAATATGAAGGAATTGCTAACACGCCTAAATTCCCACGATTGGACTAACCTCTTTGTATGTTCGGATGTTAATGTTTGTACTGATACTTTTTATGAAGTTCTAGGTCCACTCTTTTCTCGTTTTGTTCCCCGTAAGAAAATAATTAATGTCAAGGATTAAGTCTACCTCCCTATATCATTCCGCCGTAGATTGAGTAGACTCTCTTGCTCTTGAGAGTGAAACGTTCCCAATTTTATGGAAGGAATCGCACATATTGCCTATTCCCAAACATGGCCGACCTACGTCATTTGACGACTTTAGGCCAATAAATACACTACAAGCAGTCTCGAAGATCTTCGAGACCTTGATCAAAGACAAGATGATGCGTCATCTAAGAGAGAATAACCTACTTAATGCGGCTCAGCATGGTTTTCTCGAAAAAAGGTCTTGTGACACCTGCCAGCTCTCTTTCTTTGATCATATGCTACAATCTAGAGACAGCGGTTTTTGCAATTTACACCGTTTACTTCGATTTCACGAAGGCTTTTGATCGTGTTGACCATGATCTCCTTCTGCTGAAACTTGCCTCCTTCGGCATAGGTAACAAGCTTCTGAACTCAATATCCTCCTTTTTGAATGCTCGCGCACAACAGGTTAAAGTTTCTGATGTTATCTCCTACCCCACGCATGTGAGGAGCGGAGTTATTCAGGGCAGCGTGCTCGGCCCGCTTCTATTTTGCCTCGTTGTCAACGATGGTCCTGATTGTTTTCAGTATAGTAGGCCCTAAATGTACGCTGACGATTTAAAAGTTGCCTATCGATATGAACCGGTCAATCGCAACATCGTGCTTGAGCTCTTAAAAAAGGATCTTCTGGCCTTCGCTCAGTGGTGTTGCTCATGGCGCCTTTCACTTTCTTGGCACAAGTGCTCCGTTATGGTTATTGGTGACAACCATCAGCCCCACCTAAGCATAGACGGTCACGACCTAAATGTGCCCGGAGTCATAAAGGATCTGGGCAAATCATATTCTAGTAGTCTTAGTCTGTCAGAGCACTGCACCCTGATTGTCTCGAAAGCACGCCAAACTACTGGGTTTATTCTCAAAAATTTTAAAACTGTCATTATTAGAATCAGCCTCTATAAAATGTATGTCAGGCCTAGTCTGGAATACTGCTCATTTCTATTTAGACTTCTGCACGTTAGTGAACAAAAGAAAATGGAATCATTCGAGCACTTCTTACAAAAAGGGTTTTCTATTCAGATCACCGAAACCTGTCCTACCAAAAACACTGTGTGCTTACAAGCCTTGACCCACTGTGGCTTCAAAGATTACAGAAGGGACTATTTTTACTGTTTAAACTTGTAAACAGTCGTACATTTAACCCCCTTACATCTCTGAGGCACCTCGAACACTCTCAGCGCATTCGCCATCGAGATGTATTTTTAATTCTTCATTTGGCACGCAAAGTTAGATACCGACAGTTTTTTCGGTAAACGCTATAGTAATCTGGAATAAGCTACCCAGAAGTATTAAATCCAGCAAAACTATCCCTTGTTTACGCGAGCTGTCACTAGTTTTCTACATTCAGGACACCTTCCAAAACCTTTGGCCGCTGACTCTGTGGATGCTCTCTTCGGTTCTGTTGGCGTTCACGGACACTGAATCTGGTGCCGGACTTCATGCTGAGTGCAATATTACTGGCTCTGTAGACCTCAATCGGCTTATTTTTCAGTCGAAAGCGAACAGCCCCTCGCCGACATACCTGCTGGTGCAGAATACCGGATCCATAACACTAAATGGAGAAGTTGTTCACCGGGCACCTGTGTCAACGCGTCCCTGTCCTGAATTTTAGTTACTCAATAAGCCGCAGTTTTTTCTCCTGAAAACACATGAAACAACGATCAGGAGTTTTTTTCAGTCAGCTTGACTCTCTACTGTATATATATATTTTTTGACCGTGCCTGTAAACTGGCAATAAATAAATAAAATACAATAATTGAAGGATATAGTTCAATTGTTCTGTATAGGCACTGCCTTGAAACCCCCTATTTAAAAGGGTACATTATCTTTCTGAAAAGAAAGTGACATATTACTCTTCCAAAAATGTTTTTTTTCCAGTGGGGATCGAAGTATAGGCCCCTGTTGAATAAATTATAAATTGAAAAAGTATACATAATCGATATGTGTAGGTATGGACAAAGTGTTGGTTTGGTTTGTATTAAAGGATTTTCCTGAGAAACCAGAAAACGTTCAGCCTCGGTTTTTTTCAATCAATGCCCAGAAACGTAAAGCAGTTCTTTTATGATTGTTATTTTTCATTTCTCTTTAAGGTTTTGCTAAACTGTGCCTGCTGATTGCTTGATTCATTCGGCAATTTGCCTTTTGATTACTCTAACTAACTTCAACGCTATGCATTTAACATGAATAAAATTCTTGCTAAAACCGATCATCATATCCACTGGATTTTTTAAATTTATAACAGCTCATTTCATGATAAGCTCAAGTTAAAAGTTATCGCTCGTCAAATGATCTTGACCTCAAAGCTAATAAAACTCTTGTTTGTAGACGTATTTGTTTAAACTTTTTGTTAAACCTTTTTTTCCTTATCTTTTCAGAGCAGCTTTTGCCATGACTCGGAGAATGGACCTACGGGAATTTACGAGACCTTTGTGAAACTATTTTGCTCTACCTCGCGTCCACCAGGAACAATTATGTCTCCTTATACAACCAGTTATTCAAAGGATGGAAGTCATTTGGATGTACACAGTGAATAATGCTCCCGTTCCGTTGATACTTACTATCATTTAGAATTCAACTCCGGATCTTGAGATGCTGAGACCTCAAGTTCACTGACGCCTTTTAGCAAGATTTTGTCTCATACGCCTTTTCGATCAAGAATGAACCCTATCAACGTTTCATTATCTCATTTGGAAAAACTAGTGGAGTATTATCCTACTCTAACTTATTTTCCTAAGCAGTGTTTTTTCTCCTACCCTCCTTTTAAAAATGGAGGCCTATTGAACTCTGCCTGCATATTCTAGGTAGGAGTTTTTTCACTGCCTATTTTCTATTTTACAATTAATTTAAAAACATCGCCATCTGTTGCCCTTACCGGTCAAGTTCTGCCTACATTTTTAAATATTTGTACATTTTATCTGCATACATTATCATAATTTTATTTTGGCACAAATGTTTGTTTCGACAGTGCCTTCCCGGCCAAATATTTATTCTAAATAGCCTACCTTTCCATGGAAGACACCCACATACATTTCTTTGTAAGGATCATACTTTAGCTAACAATAACAGCCCAAAAATACACTATAGCAAATGTACGTTACGCATATACCTTATTCCCTATAGTTTAACTATCCGGCACCAAATCTTGCTTTTTTAAAAAATTTATAAACCTAAACTGCGTTTCAGGAATACGCTTGGTATATTTTCCCTTAACGCTAGACCAGTCGTGAAAAACATAACTGATCTAAGAACTGTAGCTTTGATCCAGGTGTTCTGTGCATTTAAAAATCTTGTACTCACTCTTAATTTTCAAACTCCACGCTTGCTTAATATAATTTAATTTATACTGGCAAGACCGAGCTAGAAAAACCTGGCAGTGGTTGTCCGCTTTATATTTTATCATCCTCATGCTCAATATAAAATGGAAATTGTCTGTGTCTTTAATCCTCCTTGTCCTTCCGGCAATGAGAACCTGTTCTCTGAGCTCTTTGAAATTTCTCAGAAGCTCAGTTAAATTTCAAAATAATCTTATGCTATTTTACTTTGCCAGAAACGACTGACATGCACATAATTTTCCTCCAAATTTTGCGAAATTGGTCAACACAATACACTTTTCAAACATGAATGATATACTTAGCTTATTAACTATAAAAGATAGAATATTAGATTAAGTTTTTGAAAACCATTTCGATAAGTTATTTATGAATTTCTATCGAGAGTTTTTAAAGTGACCACGCATCCCTAATAGCAATGAAATACGAATCGAATTTCGACCAGTCGTTCTCCTTCAACTCAAACAAATGCACCCTGCTACGTCTGGGAAATCGAAATCAGGTCACTGATATGCGATCTACTATTTGAACGGTTTGCCACTCCGAGAAGCACACACACAGAAGGATCTTGGAGTTTGGATGAAAGACAACCTGAAGCCTTCTACGCAATGTTCCAAGGCAGCTAAATCCGCCAATTCAATACTGTACGCTATCAAGCGGGCATTTAAAGTTTTCGATGTAAACTGCTTTTCTAAAGTCTTTGGTACGTTTGTAAGGCCACATCTTGAATATGCGATCCAAGCCTGGCGACCGTGGACCCAACAGGACTACAACATGCTCGAAAGGGTGCAGCGGCGAGCCACAAAATTAGT
Source organism: Schistocephalus solidus (assembly GCA_017591395.1). Taxonomy (NCBI): domain Eukaryota; kingdom Metazoa; phylum Platyhelminthes; class Cestoda; order Diphyllobothriidea; family Diphyllobothriidae; genus Schistocephalus; species Schistocephalus solidus. The sequence goes on from WEDG01004125.1 coordinate 323,086, forward strand.
AAGAGGTCAAGCTTAACTGCCATATGAGATTCGTCTAAATAACCTAAAGCTCTATCCTCTGAGTTATAGGCAGTTGCGCGGAGACTTGATACAAACCTTCCGTACCGTGCGTGGCATGGATTGCGCCCTCCTATGTGATGACTTTTTCCAACTTGCCACTACGAAAAATCTCCGAGGTCATCCATTCAAACTAAGTGTGCGCCATGTAAGATTGGATGTGAGGAAGTATTTTTTCACCAACCGTGTCGTGGAACCGTGGAATAACCTACCTGAGGCGATTGTTATGTCCCAGTCTGTGTATACATTCAAACATCGGCTTGACATACATATGTCACAGTACCACGAAGACTATGTGACTACTTAACTATAACAATATCAGTGTACCACGTTAACCTGCCTGCATTCACTTGACTGTTACTTCTTTAATTTGCTTCTCATTCTTGCTACTTTTATGTAACAAATAGGGATTTCAAAGGCGTAAGCCTATTTTCCTCAAATACACTGAACTGAAAAAAAAATCGTAGTTAGAATTTGATTGGTTGCCAATGTCCCCTGATTACGCGTCGCTAATGGCGCATTGCTATTGGTAAATCAATTAGACATTTAACTGTCAATGGCGCGCGCGCCCTGCCACGCCATTTCCGGTGTTCCAAGGCTGCTACGCGGACGCAAAACTGCTTACACCTTACTCTACCATGTTTTTGTGCACATTTAAATAAAATGGACATTGTTTTTGTTTTTGTGTAGTATGTGGAGAACAATATCTAAGTAAACACTAAGGAGACGAGCCAAGGAAGGCTTCCTTGATTAACGCCAAATTGCCGAGAATAGGAAAGAAATGTACCCGTTCGACTCATCTTTATCGTTCTGGCATCTAATACCTTCATCCATTTAGTCCCATGACGACTCTGACTCTGAGACGTCCTCTGCTGATTAGGAGACAAGTTAGATGGCTATAGCATCGGACGCGGCCGTCAAAGACGCTTCAAGTACTTTACGAATGGAAGTGGAACCCACTGTACGAGAGGCTTTGCGATAATGCGCTATACGCTTGCATATACCACTGATTCATCTGAGCAGTCTTATGCAGATAAATAGATGACTGTAGAGGTCTAAGGATTTGACGGCGCCCAAGAAGTTTTCAATCAATAAACCTAATTACCTTCAGACCCACGAACGATTTCGGTGGTACACGCAGTGCGTCAATGGTAACTGCTATGGACAGTTGTGAGTCCGTTCGTTTAGAACTTGTGCAGCAGTTAAATCAGCAGTTTTGAGACCCTTCCATGCGTCTAATAGGCAATAAGGTTGTAAGTTATTTAGCTATTGATGGATTCCTGATTCATAAGAAAACTAAGCGGGAGTTTTGGTCCATTCTGTGTAGAATAATGGAGCCATTTGTAAGTGAAATATTTGTTGTTAGAATTTATTGGGGCTATGGAAAGCCGTCAGATGCGTAAACTGGCTGTAGGCCCCTCGGTAATAAGTTACTATGTTTCGCCAGGGATGGTTTTCATGTAGAACATATCAACAGTAGGCTAGAGTTTCTGTTAGCTGCTAAAATTTGCGATGCCACAGCGAGGTTTAATTAAGAAAATTAAGAATGTAAATGCCTATTATGGCTGTGAGAGGTGTTGCGTTAAATGCGATTACATAGATAAAGTAGTATATGATAGCGGCTCTTAGCGTTTGAGGATGGATGTCGACTGCCATCGTATCAGCACTTCCATATTGCTAGCATAATAGCTTGGAATAATAAATTCCTTTCCTTTATGGCCTTTACATTTAGTTTACGTTGGTGTTATGCATCGGCTTCTGAATTTGTGGCTGAAAAGCCCAAGAGAAACTCCTTTCCGGTTGTCATCTGAGGCGATAAATACGTCGAATGATTGGTCAAAGTCACTTAATACCTATCTGCTATGGCAATTTTTGCCGCGCGCAAGGTCCCTTACTGATTAAGATACCTGGAAGGGTACCGAACGGCGTCAGTTTCTACTTTACAAGGGTAAAGTTGTCCTTCAAGGTGTTATTCCAAGAAGATATTGGAAACAATTTTTGCTATTGTTCCCGGCAATACGCTGTCATGTTCGTCCCAAGTCGTGCAAAAATGGTTGCCGTTCTGTAAGCAATTGTTACAAATGTTTAAAGAAAATTACTCGTCATTATATGGTAAGTCTGAAATGGTGTACAATGTTTACAGCATTGTTAACCTACCGGACGATATCCAACGACATGGTCCTCTTGATTGCCTCTCATCTTTTCCATGTGAAAGTTATATAGGAAAATGGAAACGCATGCTTAGGAAACCATCGCAGCCACTGCAGCAAGTACTACGTAGGTTATGGGGAGTTGCATGCAGAGCGGTGGCCGTTAACTGGCCCATCACAATGAACTTTTACCCATGAACACCGCGAGGGCCCACTTCCACCAACAGGTGGGTCTTTTAAACAGTTTCGGTATAGTAAGAATAATAGGTAAATAATTTATACGACGCCCTCAAATGGGTCAGTTATGGTTGAAGATAAAGTCAATTGTGTGCAGAATATTGTCCGCTTTCCAAGTGAATACATAATCTTAGCGTTTGTCAAGTATAAAAATGTTAAGGACATTCTTGGTTATCCTGAAAAATATTCATTTATTAACATTTACAAAGCTAATTTTGGGAACGTCATCAAAACATGTCCATTGCCGTCCAACGTCCAGAAATACGCCAGCTTCCCCATAGACGGTCACTTCGTCCTCATTAAAATCAATGGACGATGGGACACGGACGACTGGCAGCATTGGTTCGCCAAGCCTGCCCCAAACATGATTATGATTTTGAAAACTGCGTCAGATGGTAACTTTCCCTCATATTCTCGTATAAGGGTCTTGTTTTCACTGTAACTCTCACTGTTCAACGGTCGCTGTTCACCAATCCTTCAACCAAACAGTCCCACAGCCATTGATTTGGGGAGAGTTTAATGGAGGCAGTGAATGATTAGATAGTTATTACTTTCCTTATCCCTTAATTTCCTGTTGAGCTGTAGTTAATTATGTTTGACGATTAAATGCATACTGCACGACACATACGGACTTAAAATGCCCAATAGACGCAAAATTTTACGTCACAGATATGCCATCAATGTCATCATCATCATCATCGGTATGCAGAACAATTACCTCAGTTACCGCTGATTTAGGACAATTCATCCGCATGCAGTAATTCCAGAAGAACGATGCCTTTTGTGCAGTCACCCTTACATGCAGGTAAGCCACTATCTTACACACACAATCTTTCTGTATGGCAGTCGCAGCCACCGAACACGGCGACGTTGTCATAGATCACACACCATAGCCGATAGTCAATGTAAGCGTAGCTTCAGTGGTTAATTTAATGCCAACGGCAAGAAATGAGGCATTTGCAAGATCTAAAAGTAGAGATTGTGGCCATAGGGCGTCGTCAGAAAGAGCCACTGGGTAGATTCGGCACCCATGTGACCCAGCCATCGTCAAGAGGTCCAATATTTAGACAAATTTTGACCCTTGACAAAGAAGGGGCCCTGACTGAAGACGTCACAGACAGGGCATAAAGGGAACAATTGGTAGGTTGCCTGCACATTCTTAACTATCTAACTACCCATCTTGACTCCCTAAGTGGCGATAGAATCAGCAGTTTTGCTAATCGCAGATTACAGCCTTTTTGCCGACGAGGTGGCCCACCGCTTAAATTCAAACGAAAGGCACCATAACAAGAAGGCCTTTTTCAGTTCCCCCTTATACGTAGTTTTTTTGTTAAAAAATGTCTAATTACTTATTTAATCCTGTGTACCACAGAGGTGTTCAATCGGTGGAATAATCCACTTAAAGCCGATAAATTGCAGCTGGAATGACCGTTCAAAAATGCCTTTAAGAAGGCATATGATCGACTGCACAAGTGGGGCGTAAAGGCAGTCCATGGCAAGAATGTTGATGGTTAGTCGATTTTACTTATCAACTTATCTACAATAATTGCATACATAAAAATTCCGTTGTCTTTGATGCTTTTATAATTTGCATTTCGAAAGAAATTGTTTACTTACCCACACAATAACTTCATTCGCATTTCACTGCAGAGGGGAGAACCAAAGAAATGGCGGATGGAATGCCAGGTCCGTTGACACGAGGATTGAAGACTAGCATTGCCAACTCTTGACAACCTTGATACTTTCCTTCGAATTTGCAACCCTGACGATAGTCTCCAGGTTCTGTTGATGATCAAAGTGGGTTCTGATGGTTTCGCCTCTTTGGTGATGGACTATACAGTCAGCAAGGTCGCATCTCGACTGATGATCTCGTGACCTCTACTGTCCCCTCTTCGTTTCGACCATGTTGTCTACGATGAGTTCGTCCTCTCTCACCTCCACTGGTGTTTATAAACAGTAGCTCTGACTGCTATATTACCTCTCACCCGACAAGGAGCGTCCCGAACCCTCATACGCAGTCAGCAACATCACAATACTATCCCATTGCATTTAGCTATTAATTTTTTAGTGAAGCAGTTTTTTTTCTCCTATTTTTTTTTAAATTGGCGGCTCACCGAACTCCGCCTCCGATTTAACCCTAGGAGTTTTTTTCACTGCTTCTTTCGAGTTCACCGTATATGCCAACGATTGTTGACTTTTGTTTTATAAATGGCAAATCTTTTTGAATCGGATATGTTTACCATACTACTCATTTCTGCTGTTCATATGGATGCTCACATAGTGCAGCAATTATCCACTTTGTATTTATTTAAACCATGATACTAAATTTTGGAATGATGGGGCCCTCTGGGCCTTAAATATACAATTTATTTATTTATTTATTTTCCAATAATTTTTGTACACTTACATTTTTCACACCTTTATTAAACAAAATGTATTTTACTTGCCTACTACTTCTTTCAATAGTCACCAAATAATTGTTAAACATTTGAGTAGAATGTAATATTGGTCACATTTTAACCGTTTACATAGTAGGGGTCTACCAAAGGAGTAAGGTGTTTCACTGTGCGGTTGAAAAATGACGTACGGATTTTCGGATCCCGTTTAAGTCCAAAATAGGTGGTCAAGGTCGGATCAAGTTCGCGTCCGAATATTCATTCGTTCGTTTTCAAATCACGTACGATTCGCGTCCAAAATGTGATCATTGTTGTTTTCCAGTCTCCTCCTGTTTAAAGCCGGAGGTAAGACGTAAAACCTTAAAATTTAGTCATTTTAAAAAAGAATACGCGAATAATTTTTTTACAAGAACTCTTGATTTGCCGAGTATTCTTTCAATAATGATCCAACTTTTTCCCACGATATGTTGCAAGGCCTTACAGCCTAATAAAAATTCGTTAGCGAATCGCACGCAAATCGGATCCGAAAAATTCGTATCTCCCTTTTCAACCGCACAGCGGAACCCCTTTCTCCTTTTGTAGTCTCCCCTACTAGGAAAATGCTTTGAAAACGACCCCCAGTACATTATGATACAATTTTTACCAATGATAAGGTGACTCTCGTAAGATTGAGCAAGTAAGCAAAGTATCTTTTGTTTAAAAAAGTGTTAAAAATGGAGGTGTACAAAAATAAGTCTGAAATTTGACCTAATTGAAGTCGCTGGACTAATCCTGTGATGAGGGACCTGGCAATCCATCTGCTAGTTCATTGGATCTCCCCTCTAAAATGGAAAGGCAGTGAATTTATTCTGTGCGTGAGTAAACAATGGACTTTGAAATGGAATTATAAAAGCATCATAATCAGCTTGATTTTAATGCAGGCAATTGTTGTTGATAATGTTAACAAATTTGTCTAACCATCAAGACTCTTGCCGAGGGTAGCCTTAATTCCCCTTTTGTGAAGGCCATCGTATGCCTTCTTAAAGGCGTTCTTTAAAGCCCTCTCCAGCTGTGATTTGTCGGCTTTTTGTGGATTATTCCACCCAATTAAAACCTTTGCGGCAACATGATTAAGTAATTATTGAGCTTTTACTTACCCATAATAACAGCGTAGAGAGGGGAAGCAAAAAAGGCATTTTCGTCTTGGTGCCTACCGAAGAAAGTCAAATGTTAGGTCACCTCGTCAGCAAAAGATGCAGAAAATATGTGATCAGCAAAACAGCTGACGCTATCACCACCAAAGGAAGCTAAATATGTAATCGAGTAAGATATTCAATAATGTGCAGGCTACCTACCAATTGCTCCTTGAAGGATTTTTTGCGACGTTTACGGTTAAGGCGTCCAGTTCATGTAGGGTCAACATTGGTTTAAATATTTGACATTTTGACGACGATTGGGGTGCTTGGGTGGCACAGATCCCCAAATTTTCCCCCAGAAGTCGCCGCAATGCAGCCACCTCTACCTTCAGGTCATGCAAATGACGCAATTCTTGTATATGGCACTGCATGTACCATCGATGGTAAGGTTTGCGTGATGAGTGCATTTGGTGTGTGGTTCTGTGGCCACGTCGCCTTTTCCGGTGGCGCCTACTGCCGTCTACGAAAATTGTCTTTTTAAGATATTAGCTTCCCCGCGTAGGAGGGAGACTGTGTGATAGGCAGTGTTCTACTTGAATCACTGCCTCCCGACGAATTGTTCTAAAATAGCGGTAATATTGGTAATTGTTCTGCATACCGACGAGGAGGGCATCTTTGTGACATAAACATTTGGATCTATCGGGCAAGTCGTGTACCTTCTGAGACGTCCAAAATGCATTTGATCATTGGACATGATTACCAACAACTCAACAGGAAAAGAAGGGATAAGGGAAGTTATAACTATCTAATCATTAATTGCCTCCCTTCACTGTCCACAAATCAATAGCTGTGGGATTGTTGGGTTGTAGGATTTGTGGACAGTGACCGTTGAATGGTGAAAGTTACAGCGAAAACAAAACCCTATTACTAGTATATGAGGGAAATTTACCGTCCGACGCAGTCTTCAAAATGAGAAAAAAGTCTGGGGCATGCTTGTGATCCACACGCAGATTCAAAGCTTCCATTCCTCAATGTTCCATGGTCCATTGATTTCAGTTAGGGCGAAGCGACTGTCAGTGGGGAAGCAGGTGTACTTCCGAACGGTGTTCGGCAACGGGCATGTTTTGAATACGTTCCCTAATGTAGCTTTATATACGTTAATAATTAAAGAGTTTTGATGATAATTAAAAAAATCCTCAACATTTTTGTCTTTTACAAACACCAAGTTAATGTGTCCACTTGGATAGCGGACAATGTTCTGCACACAACATTATTTATTGCCAACCAGAAGTGACCCCTCTGATGGCGTCGTACCTATTATTAACCTATCCTTCTTAATAAAACTAAACTGTGTAAAAGGTCCACCTGATGGTGGTAGTGGGCCGTCTGTGTGTTCATGGGCGAAAGTCCATTCTGATGGACCACTTATTGGCCGCCGCTCTGCCTGCAGCTCTCCTAGCCTACGGACTACTTGCTGAAGCGGTCGCGATGGTTTCCTTAGCATGCGCTTCAATTTTCATAGGTAACTTTCAAATGTAAAGAGAAGAAACTATCAAGGGGGCCATGTCTTTGGACATCTTCCGGTAGGTAAACAATGCTGTGAACATTGTTCACCATTTCTGACTTACAATATAATGGAAAATAATTTTCAACGACCATTTGCAACATCTGCTTACAGTAGGGCACCCATTCTTTGCACGCATGGGGACGAATAAGACAACGAATTGCCGTGAATAAAAGTAAAATGTGTTTCCAATATCTTATTGGAAGAACACCTTTGTAGGACGACTATACTTGTGTACAGTAAAAACTGACACAGTTCGGTGTCCTTCCAGGTATCTAAATCTGTAAGGGACTTTGCCCACTGTCGGAGGGAAATCGGCATCCATCGTCAAATGCTCAGAGGCGCTATTATATACTACTTTATCTACGTAATAACCTTTAACACAACACCCCACACAGCCATAATAGGCATTTAAATTCTTAATTTGTTAAATAAAAGCACTCGCTTGAGCATCGCAGAGTACAGCAGCTAAACGAAACTCCACGGTCCTGTTCATATGTTAGATACGAAGGCCATCTCTGGCCAAACATATTAACTCTTTAGCGAGGAGCCTTTAGAAGGTTTGCCCATCTGAAGGCTTTCCATAACCACAAAAGATTCTTACAACTAAGATTTTACTAACAAAGGGCTCCATAATTCTACCTAGGATAGGCAAAAACTCCCACTTAGTTTTCTTATGTATGACAGTTTGACCGTCGATTTCGACGAGATCCACCGCATGCTCCACACCAGGTGGAGCAGGGACGGTGACTTGCGCGTGAATTAGTTTTAAGTGATAGTATCCTTGCGCTGCAGCTACCGCACTCTCTTCTCCTCCCCCACCTGAGCCTGGTATCAAGACAGAGCCAAGAATACTGGTGATGGGAGAGGGCGAAGGTGGCTGGCGCGGCCGGAGCCGCCCCTGGGTGTACCACCACACCTGGCTCGGATCCCACGGAGTGGGAGTGCCATAAAGGCCACATAAGAAGGAGCCATGGCAGCTTGACTCTCAGTCCACCAGTCAGCCACTTCACACAAAACACGCATTGGGCTGACCATGCGGTCTGATTTATCCCGTCAGTTGGCAACCTTCCAAGCCACGGCTTTAAGTGCACCGTGATAGTTTCAAGCGTGCAGATTGTTTATAGTGAGGAAATGCGCTGAGCTATTGACCTCACTCTCTCTTCTACCCCCACAATCAGACCACCGTCCGAGCTGGTCAGTTGTCTGATGTGGGAGTTGGCGCATTGGCTGACGGGTTGGCGTACCCATCTTCGCGCACTACAGCACGATCTGGCTCCCATAACGCACACACCAGGATTTACTTACTCAGGGGATATGGAGGAGCCATCGCCGCCTGACTCCCAATCCACTGGTCAGCCACTCCACACACAGAGCACATACACGGGCCGACGGCGTGGTCTGGTGTAAGCGTCAGATTGGCAGCCTTCCAAGCCACAGTTTCTAGGAAAGCGTGATTTTATCAGGTACATTATGATGATTGTGAGGGTGTTGTCTATGTATTAGTGTAGCTGGTGTGCGCTGAGGAAGCTTAGTCTCCGGTGGTTTACCGCAGGTTGTCGCGGAGGCGCATATGTCCTAATAGGCCCATGCGGTGTGTAAATGTGCGGGAGCAGTGAGGGCAGTGGAGACGGGCGCGTCGACCGTATGTCTGAGCCCCAGGCCCTGGTTCATCAGCCTCCGTGCGATGGATTCGCAGGTGACCGACCAGGCCGATGCATGAGTTGAAGTTGCTAGCGCAGTGTGGGCAGGAGAAATCGGTATAAATAAAATAATAAACAAAATTGTATATTTAAGGCCCAGAGGGTGGGGGGATGTCATTCATGGTAGGAGGGGTTGCAGTGGCGGTACGAATGGCAGGAGTGGAAGGTGTGCATGATGTATCGGTGTTGTCTGCATTGCGGTGAATTCCACTGTAATGGATGCGCATGTGACCAAATAGGCCCATGCGAGGAGTGAATGCGCGAGGACAGTGAGGGCAGTGGAGGCGGCGATCTCTGCTGTGTGTTTGCGCTTCAGGCACTGATTCACCAGTCTCTGTATGATGAATTCGCAAGTGATTGATCAGGCCGATGCGTGAGGTGAATGTGCGGTCGCATTGAGGACAGTTTAGGAGAGAGTCCCCATCGCTGATGGTGGTGGTGGTAGTGAAGGTGAAGGCAATGGTGGGGTAACGGGCGATGAGTAGAGGGATGTGGTCTCTTTGATGCTGGGAGTAATGGAATTCATGCCAGGAGTGAGGGTGGGGGAGTCTGAAAGAGGGTTGGCTGAATTTGATGTAGAAGTTGGAATTGTCGGATTGGTGGTGCATTGCGTCGGAAGATGACCAACCAGGCCAATTCGCGCGCGGAAGATGCGTTGATAGCGCGGGCATGTTAGCAGGGCCTGGGCATCGAGGGTGTTGGTCTGGGCCTTGGTGACCTTCGTGCCGCCCTTTTTGCCTTGGCGGGGGCAATCCGGTTGTTCTCATAGATTGCTGAACAAGTCTTCACGTATCTTCTCCATGCCGGTCTATCCTGGGCGATGTCCTCCCAGGTCACCGGATTGATTTTCAGTTGCTTCAGCGATTTCTTTAAATTGTCCTTGAAGCGTCATTTTTGACCTCCTTTCGTTGAGCACCCGTAGCGACATCTCCGTATAATAGACGTTTGGGTATTCGCTCGTCGTCCATTCTAACTAGGTGGCCGCTCCATAGCAGTTGCACTTGCCTCAGCATGGCGTGGATGCTGAGGATTCCGGTCCGCTCCAGGACTTCCGTGTCTAGGATCCTGTCTTGCCATATCAGCTTAAGTATTGTGCGGAGACAGCTGAGATGGAAGTGATTCAGCTTCCTAGCTTGGTTCGAGTAGACGTTCAAGGTCTCCGCTCCGTAAAGGAGTGTCGTCAAGACGACGGCATTGTACATCTTCAGTTTTGTGGTCAGCTGAATACCGTGGCGATTCCACACGGAGGCCTGCAGCCGGCTTAAGGCCTGACTGGCTTTGGAGATACATTGTGCAGCCTCGTCATCGATTCTCGTGTTGCGTGACAGCGTGCTTTCTAGATAAGCAAAGGTTTCCACGTTTTGAGTTGAGCACCGTTGACATTGATTCAGGGAGCATTGTTTTCCGTGCTGGGTGGCGGCTGGTGCATGACAACCGTTTTGGCTGTACTGATTGTTAATCCAAAATCGGCGCAGCCTGCGGCGAAGAGGTCCATGCTCCTTTGCATGTCCTCCTCCGTCATGGTGTTAAAGTCGCAGTCGTCCACAAAGAGCAAGTCATGGACTGTAGTCGTAGACATGCGCTTTGAAGCCTGCATACACTGACTGTTGAGAAGGTGCCCGTCAGTTCTGTAGGCGATTCGGATACCCGGCTACTCATCATGGTAGGCGTCCATCAGCATAGCCGAGAACATGAGACTGAAGAGGGTGGGGGCCAGTACGCAGTCCTGCTTCACTCCATTGGTCACTGCGAATGCCTCGGATACCGTCCCGTTGTCAGTGACACGCGCTGTCATCCCGTCATAAAGCTGACGCACCATGTGCGCGAACTGCTCAGGACAGCCGAATGTCTGCATGGCTTTCCACATTCCGTCGCGATTTACCGTGTCAAAGGCTTCCGTTAGATCCACGAAGGTAGGTTATAGGTGCGTTCGCATCTCCTGGCACTTCTCTTGTAGCTGGCGGATGGCAAAGATCATATTGGTTGTTCCGCGGTGTTGGCGGTAGCCACATTGCCTTTCCGGGTGCAGGCCTGCTCTAGGTGACCGTTCCGACGATTGAGAAGGATACGGGCGAAGATCTTCGCGGCGATGTTGAGCAATGAGATTCCTCTGTGATTATCACAGAGTTGCCGGTTCCCTTTCCGTTTGTAGAGATGGACGACGATTGCGTCTTTGAAATCCTGAGGAATCCTTTCCTATTTCGACTTCAATAGATATTCAAATCTTCACCGGATTACAGCCCTTACTCCCGTTAGTCACCCGTGCAACTTATATAATTCTTCCCCTCTCATGTCCTTCACTTCTAAACATTTCCTATTTTTGCTTTTAGGTACAGTTTTCTTTTTAATAACCAGTAAGTCCATTTTAGGTTGCCAAATAATCTCTCTGACTTTAAGTGGAAACCATCCATTTATCTTAACACTGACTCAATTAACCTTGTTCCTCATATTTTTCGAGCCACTTTTTCGTTTACCCAAAGAAACGTTGATCGGAAATTTAGGATAATCATGTCACTATTACCCACCCCTTAGACAAATAACCGGAGTCATACTAATGCGCACGGTTTAAACTGCCTCCGTTTCGTCTGCTTTAAACTATCCTCAGGATTCCGTCGTTGCTACTGTGATGTCCAGTTTCCAGTCTTTTGTCAGTCCTCCCCGCTTATCATGGGAACTAGAACCCCGTAAACGAACTAATTTGGCGTCTTCGTACTTATATAGCGGAATCCATTTATAGTGTCATCGCACATTTAGAAGCAAACCACCTTGATCCTCCAGCTCAGTTCTAGAAGCAATTTTTCTCTTGCATCTTTTTCTGAAAGTGGGTCTACCTGAACTCTCAGTGCACATTCACTGCAGGAGTTTTTCACTTCTTCACTTTTCTAAAAAGCATTAATTTCTGTTCTAAAAAGACAAATTTACGGCGAGTTTTAAAAGTTACCTTACTATCCAGTATCATTATTTATGAATTCTGTTGTATATCAGGCCATTCACACAGACCACTATTGTCCACGTTTTATTAAAATTAGCTCAGCAGCAAGATTTTTTTGCTCACTTTGGGCACTTAAAATAAAAACTATTTATTCTTTATAACTTACTATCAAAGGGGTCAGAACCAGGACCTATTCTGTTTCTAGTATACGTGAACGTGCAATCCGGAGTCCTACAGACGAAGGTATACTGCAGTCCGACCTAAATCGGGTGGCAGAGTGGCCAAATCGTTGGCTTTTTCAGTTCAACGTCGAGAAGTGAACAATACTTTGCCTAAGTAACCCAGTCAGACCCACCAACAGTAGAACCTAATCTCCCATCAGCGCATGCTTGCAAGTCCTGGAAACCCAAAAAGAACCTCAGCAGGCTGGCTACGGCTTTCTTTGCACCTTCCTATCATTGCTGGGTGTAGCAAAGAGCGTAATGTCTGTGTTGGATGCCATCAGAAGTGCTTTTGTGACTTTGGTGAAGATTTCCGGAACACTCCTGAGGCCGCATTTGGAGTATGCTATACAAGCCTGGAGACTTTTGAAAGATCAAGATCAGAAAATTTTTGAATATGTTCAAAAGACAGCCACGAACATCGTTAAGTCAAAGCTGCTTGCTATACGCAACCTGCCTAACAAATATAAATATGTTCCGTTTGAGTTATAAGCTAATGCGTGGGGATCTCTTCGAAGCCTTCAGCATTGTTAAGGAATTGAATTGTTGGCTGTTTTTAGAATTTTTCTGAAATTGTTACCACAAAAAATATCCGAGGTCACATGTTAAGACTGCGTTCTCGGGAGCAAGGCTGGCTGCGGGAAAGTTCTACTTCTCCGGCAGTGTGGTCGTAACATGGAATGCCATTCAGCAGATTTGTGATGTCACGATCACTGGAATGTTTTAAAAGAAACCCTAACAGATTAATCTGCCATATTTAGGTGGATCGTGGAGGGATATAACTGAACCCATGAGACTCACGTCAAAATTGTCAGTTTTTGGTCCTTTTTGAAATATTGCAACCCATAATTTTCTCTGTATCCTGAACTCAATTTTATGGGGTTAAAGCTGTTTAAGCTTCTGAATAGTAGTACATTTAATCCCCTTACTACTACGAGGCAGCGTGACCACCCTCGGCGCAGCAGCCATTGCAGTCTTTTTATTTCTTCCATTAGCTCGCACGGTTAAGAATCCTCTGTCCTTCTCAGTGAACGCCATAGATGTATGGAACATAAAAATCTTGCGAAGATATTCTTTTCTTAACAGTAATATTACTAGTTTTTTTGCATTCAAAACAGATTCCAAGAATTCTGCGTGCCGACACGGTAGAATCTGTTTTCCAGTTCATCGGAGTGCGCGGAATCTGAGACCGATCCAAAGTCTTACCTCGAGGGCTATGGCACCGTCTCTGCAGCCTGCACTCTTTGAATTCTGTGGCAGACAGCAAGAAACCGTCCACGGATGCACTCTTGTCTGGGGCAGAATCCTGGTTCCTCAAAAAGACAGAGAGACTAAAACAAAGTGAACATTTGCTAGACTTTTTCCGATCTGAACTGCTTTCACTCCACAGGCAAAACTTTTTTTCTCCTGAATAACAAAGATACGAAAAAACCCTAATAATGATAGATATTAAGGAGTTTTTTCACTGCCAGCCTGATGCTCACTCCATATTTCGCTTGATAATGCCTGGAAACCGGCATTAAATACAACTACTATTATTAAGTAGGGTACTAAAATGTTCATGTCTATTTTCGTCAATAAACTGAACTGAACTAAGCGCTGCTTTAGTAAATCCAGTTCGGAAAACTTTTAAGGTCATTCGCCACCAATCGTTTATGCTAGAGGACTTGACCTGCCAGCGTTTTACCATTATAATGATTTATTGTGGAAACTGGGCACTATAACCTCTGTTCTTGAAAAATCACTTGATAAGCACATCTCCGATGTTCCTTTTGAAGGATGATTACATATTGACTCACTCGTTCACTATGTTGCAGGCTAATCATGTTATGGTCACAAATTACGTCAAGCTCTTATTTAAAAAAATTTCCTCTCTCCACAGTTGATTTAACCACTAATTTTGTCTCCTTATGTGTATCAAAATATAAAATAGCACATGCTTAACTTCTGTCATCCCGTAACAAAATCCGCCAATTTCAGTTACACTGGGTTAACCGATTTAGGCTGCTTCAGTCTTCACACATTTTAATAATTTTTGTAAATACCACCAACATGAAACCAAAAAAGGTCTGACTATCCAAATAAAACCTCTTATTCTCTGTCAAGCGCTCACCGGTTTCCCTTGAGTGGTCAGTTAATCCTTATCCTGTGAACCCATCCCATTTCTCCACGCGTTTTTTTTCAAGAACCTAGCCATCAGACAGTTTTGGAAGCGAAATATGAAACTAAATTTCAATATCATTATGCCACAGTGTCATAAGTAAAATATAGGCCATTTGACAAGTAGGGTGGCATGTAAAGCCTCAATTAACGATATCCTGGTTGCACTGTTACTGCTTGTCCACGACTGCTTATTTCTTTAATCATGTAATTTATATTTTGAAGTAAGTAATCTGCCTGCTTAGTGTTATCTATCTTATTATTTATCGTTAATACAGACTACATTTGGATAATACCGGCGCATATATTTGGTCTTGCATTTCCCACTTGTTATACTGTGCCAAACGCCTGATTGTTTGTTACTAAAATTTATATAGCACAATCAAACTGTGACATTTTATCTGCATATACTTATTTATTGAATAAAAGCAGGCTGTCAAAAATTGGCACTTTTAGGTATTCAACACATGAAATTTTGTACTTCAAAAAGATTTTTTAAGAATGATTCCAGGCAGGAGGCGTTCTTCCTCAATAACATCCAACCTTGAAAAAGCAGATGATGTTTTGTGC
This sequence comes from Schistocephalus solidus, assembly GCA_017591395.1. NCBI lineage: Eukaryota > Metazoa > Platyhelminthes > Cestoda > Diphyllobothriidea > Diphyllobothriidae > Schistocephalus > Schistocephalus solidus. The sequence goes on from WEDG01004125.1 coordinate 338,191, forward strand.
TCAGGAAGCGTTAAAATTATTAGAGAATTGTATGTGTATATTCCTTCATTTTTCAGAAATTTTGGATTAGAATTTGTGCATGTTGTACGTCTCTCCTTGGATGAGTCCCTGTGGTTTGTTGGGTTATCAAAGGGCACCATCCAAGTACACAGTTTAGCTGATGTTTCAGAATGTAGATTTTTCAAACTCGGCTGAAAAAGTTGATTTGGTGGCTTTCCTTATACCAAAAGAGGAAAGTTTACCATGTACTGACATTCAGTGTTTACTTGCTGAGCCTCCGGGAAACGGAGAGATTGTCCATATCGTGTTAGCTGTGTGTAAGTCTACCATAAGATTTAAACATTTTTTACTGATGTTTGACTTGAATGTGTAATTTTAATTTTGTCGTTTCTATTTTTGCTGATTAAATTTATTTTTAGACACACATTCATAAACTTTTTGGGCTTATGACAGAACGTTTAGGTTTACGGCAATTCCAGGGGCATATGAAGACCTTTCATCACTCCCATGCCTTTGAAGATCTCGTTCATTAAAATTTATTATCTTTTCTTTACGAATTTTTTTGTCGAGTTAGCAAAATTGCATTCTACGAGAAGAAATACGTGATCTGCTGCTGCCAATGATTTATCCTTTACTCAAGTCACTGGATTATCATGAGCCGTCTCCTGAAATGGCCAGAACAACCGCTGTTTAGGGGTTAGGATAATCAGGAAAAATACGCAGTTGGTTAAAGGTGCTCTCAATTTCGCCACGCTAATTTTGCTTATATTTTAAGGGTTGTCCGCAAGCTACTGTTCTTCCCCACTTTAGTAAATGGAATAGAAATGATCAACTCAATAAGTGGTTGTTACTCCATCTGTCTGCGTGCTACTTCTGCAATTATTTTTGATTAACATTTTATACTAGACGTCTTTTATGCATTCATTCATATAACTGATGTTCTGCGTCACTGTTGTTCGTCTTTTTTCAGAATTGGACTGACTTACTTTTATCAGGTTTTAGACCTTGGCTTCGCACTAATTTAGCAAATAGAAACTTTCTTGTTGTCTTATTTTTGGAATGGATCTACCAAAGTATGTTAGACTTCATAGTATAACGAATAATGTGAAGAAATCAGCAAAAAATGGCAACTATTTGATCACTTTACTGTGGCTGAAAACATGTGTTTGATGATCGGGACATTTTATTTTAACCTCATATACTATTTGAATGCAAGATTTCACCACAAGCAACCATCACCAATGTATATTATCAGGCATATTTCCAGTGATTTATTTGTGTTAACGTTCATAAAAATTGATAAGTATTCATAAAAAACGGGTTTTAGCACACCTTAAAAAAATTAAAAATGGACTCTGTGATTACCAATTTCTGAGAAGGCATGACTAATAGCAAATAAAAAATTCTTGTTAATGAGCCAAAATATCTAGCATATGCAGATTGAAGTATGAATTCGTAAATGTCTTGTGGAACTCTCTAAGATTTCATTCAAATAATTATCTTTTGTAAAGCGGAAGAATATGGCTTCGCTACCGTTTACCACGCGTTCCTTACTAAACCATCCAGTAGAGTAATGATTCCTTACTACGGAACGCTATAATATCTACTTCTGGTAGTTTCTGTTTATCACTTAGCTAGACAGTCAGGTCGAATGGAATGGACTCGAGCTAAGGGCATATCCGATCATGTTTTTTGTCCTTTCTGGATGTCCTTAAACCAGAAACTGATACTTAAGGATATGAAACCTATCACGGGTTCATGCAGCACCGGAGCCCTCTAAATATAGGAAAATCTATTTAAGTTTTTTAAATATATGAAGGTAGTTTGGGGTAACAAGCGGGTTTTAAAGTCGAATACGATTGATCCAAATCCAAAAATTTGCTGTTTTCGTTAGTTATTGTCCCTGTTTTAATGACGTTCATACGGGCGATTTAATATAGGTTAGTACATATAGTTTTCATATTTATTTGGTTATTTATCTCCATATGTGCAAATTTTCATGACCCTATAAACTTTAGATGCTTCCGGTTTCGTCAGAATATGGCAATATATGTCTAAGAGTGGCAATAAGAACCTAGTTTGCGAATGGCAAGAATCAAAGTGGCGTCCTGACCGATGTCCTGAAGAGCCCGAAGACACAGAAACCGGAAATGAATTTAACCAAATTCTTGCATGTTCTTGTTCCTTGGATGGCCAAAGATTTATCACTGCTGGAACTGACACGAATATTCGCGTGTATGAAATTTCAACGCGAAATTTAGTGGGGAATTGTCAGTCTTCGTGAGTCAAGTTTTCAATTGATTATACAAAAGAAATTTACACTTAATACAGCCCGCTAAATAATACTGCAGGAGCAAAGACATTCTAGTTTAGACTTTTATTTTGACATTAATGCTCCGTAACACCTTGGTTGTGGTGACAAAATAACTGCTGAAATTGGCTGAAACCATATGTGTCTTTGCCTTGTAAATAAGGGCATTTCGCAGCAATTTTTATGTTCATGAGAATTATATAGCTCCAACCTCTTTTTAGATCAAGCACTCGTCAAAAACGCAGAAAAAGTCATTGTTAAACATGATGAATAAGAAGCTAGCTAATTATGGTTCCTTGAACTTTCACACCTGCTTGGATTTATTTTTAGCTTTAAGAGTAGCAATTTAAGATTCACAAACAAATTAACTCCATTTCACTTTGACTTCAGTTGACTTATCCCTGAAATATTGGATATATTCACGTATCTCTTTATATTTTTTTTAAAGATATCTTCAGGAGAGAATGGATGGACATGTTCGGCGCATTACCGCGCTCAAGTATCATCCTCGTGGAGTTGCCTCACAATTTTATGCTCATCTGTTTATATCCGGGAGTTGGGATGATTCTATTCAGATATGGGATGACCGATATGTGCATTCGCTTTGGTACTGTTCTGAGCATTGTATTCGCAGCATTTTAATGACGTCTCAAATTTCTATTTTACTGCAAGACTGTAGAACTTTTAAGTGCAATTGTTTGCGGGTATCCGCATTATTTCTACAAATTTGGCATTCAAACGCTGCCTGAGATATCAGCAACAATATTTACTTACGCCTGAGCACGATAGAAGTGTTAAGCTCAAGTTTTTTGACCAATTGCGAAATCATATTTGAATTCGGAACGCTACATAAACGTATGCAGCCCCTGTCTCAGCGATCTGCCTATTCCTGATATTTTTCTTGTAACGTAGTAGGAAATTCAGTTTAGTAAACATAGTTCATGATGAGAAATAGCGAGCAGTCCGCTGTTTTTCTGAAAAATTGTGTTTTCAGTTGTCCTTTATTACGTTCTCAGGTTTAAGGCAAGGTTTGCTAATCAATTCCAAACCCTTATTAAATAACTAAGAAATTACTGGTTTTATTTATAAGACTCAATACACTCTCTGTATTACTGGGGAAATTCTCATTGACTTAGCTCGTTTGAGATATCGAGTCATTTTTTTACCGCTTAATTTGGATATACGTTGTGCTAGGTATTTTTTACATTTGCGTTACCAGTAGTCTTCCAGAAAGCTATACCTATTTAATTTAAATTATTTTTTTGCTGTTTGGTTTTTGCCATCAGTTTGGTGTCATTGGTGATGCCAACGTAAATGAACTGCATTTGATACTAAAAATTCTTTATAAAATGACCTATTGCTTAGAATTGTATTACACAACTGGAAACGCGATTAAATGATTGTTTCTTGGTTTGGGAACTTGATTCAAACTGAAGAGTCTATAGGAGTTAAAACATACAAGAACAGATGAGGCACAGGTGATAGTGTGAATATGTCCTCACAGTTTCTGACACATAAGCTTTTAGCCTGAGAAAATGAGTGTTCCAATTCAGCATTAAGAAATCATGGTTTCTTCTGCCACTGCCACCGCAATGTTGTCAACTGAATATTTATGTTTTGCATATATATATATATATATAGGTACCAGCTAAAAGCTCAGATATATGTTCCGCTGATGTTTCTGCTGCTGCATGACGCAGCGACGAGGGGTTTGGCGCCTCATTGGGCCTTCCAGCGTTCTCTTTACGGTTTCTGGTAAATGGACTTCCGAGAATAATCGGGGAAATAATTTCTGAAATTATTAAGGGCAGGACATGGAGTCAGGTGATTCGGACATTACTTTTTAGGGTCAGGTCCGAAATTTCAATGAACATTTCGGTCGAGCTCATCATCCCCCCGAAGAAGACGAAGAAGAAGGGACGAGTTCATGGACCGGAATGTATTTGGAATGACGTTTCGGAAACTCCCTCGTTTCCATCATCAAAGTTCTGTGGTTAATCTTCCTGCTGGTTTTGACTGTTTCAGCCTTGAGGCCTGCCCAGTATTTTATCGGTGCTCGGCGTACGAACTTTTACCTACCTGTTCGCTGCTGATTAGGCTTGACTTCGCCACTCCCGTGACATTTGTTCCTTTTGCTGCCGTCGTATTTGTTGGCAAGTCAGCGTGCGTAGTGGCCTGCCCCTCGTCACCCAGCCAACTGAGCAGTTGTTGATGCCCGCATGATTTGAATTCAGCCTCGTGGGCGTGGTGGTGAGGTAGTGTTCCACGCTGGTCACGTGGCCTCCGGTCGGCCCCTCTATTCTTTTTCTCTGACGTCAGTTGTCGGCCCCGCGTGATTTTGCTCGACTGTCACATTGCCCTTGCCCGAATTGCCTTGTGTGTATCGACCGGTAGGCAGGATGCAAGTATATGGCACTGTTAAGTGTGCTCAAGAACACTTAACATATACAGCGTTGGCCCAAAATAGACCCGCTTCTTCAGTTATCTGCTTGGATCGACTAGCATATTCCAAAAGTAGATCTATGTACCACTCTGGGGGTGGGCCTGGCCCCCGCGTTCGCAGAGAGCTCAATTCGAGGCCTGTTCAGATCACACATGTTTTCGGTTAGCCCTAAGCACAAACATTACTTTGAGATTAGGTGGATGTCCAGCAGGTAAAGGAAAATGATGGCAGTCTATCGGGATACAGGAGGCAAGGAACTCAATGTACCTGATAGCCAAATATTTGAATTAACTTATAATCACTGCTATGCGACGGCTGAAATAATATAAAACAGAGGTTATTATTAACACATTCCGGATACCGATCTTTCGGTGATAATAATGAGGTCAAACAACGGAATACCGTTGAAATGCGCGCGTTGTAATGGGTTCGCGTGCCTTGTCGTTTCATTATCCAAGACGACTTCAAGCATCTATCCGAACCGTCAGAATAATATTAAATGGATGCGATCTAAATGAACGAAGACTGCTTAAAATGCAAAAGGTACATGGAAACCATACGCAAGCCTGCTTGAATTAGGTTACCCATTTTTAGTTTGGCATTGTCCTTTCCGAACCAAAATTATTTAGACAGACGAAACACGGTGTAAATCAGCCGGACTGATATACAAGTTAAGAGTTGGCGGTCGAGAGTTCGAGCATTTTTCAACGGAATTATTATCTTACGCATACACGTTTGTGAAGGTAACATCCATTGTTAGGCAGTTATCTGGAGATCAGAAAAGAGCAGTCTACCCATCCTTGGTGAGAATATTTATGTTTGTGCGCTATTTGGAGGTTGTCAAAGTACCTATACTCCCGATATTGTCAGTTATTCCAGGATTGGTTTTAGTTTGGTTTCGGTTTTTGGTTTTGGTCAAAGTACCTTTATTTCCGATATTGTCAGTTATTCCAGGATTGGTTTTTCGGGATAACGGGTCATCGGCTTGCAAATGCCTCCTTCTGTAAGATTTCAATGAACTTCATATCAGCTCCTTCCATTGACCAGTTAAACCTCATTCAAAGAAGCATATTTAGGATTGCACTAAACCTATGCTTTCCAAAACACTGCAACTGCAAACGCGTTCCTAACTCAGATTTTCCCTTGTGGAGGTCTGAATTATGATAAGGCATTAATGAATCTCATATCTCGTGAATGGCATATAGAGATTATTTGGACCCCTACTAACTTGTAGGGGTGGGTTTGCCCAATATTAAATCAATAATAATAATCCTCTTTTTAATTTTTATATAAATTTATTTGAAGTAAACCAAGTAAAAGAAAGACGAGTTAACAAGTACAGCCCTCGCTTGATTTTCACGGATTTTGTACGCCTCAATGGGGGTTAATTTTTACTAATGTTATTTTGTAGAACGAAACCCGATCTGATTGCATGACCGCACAGGACAAATTCGATTATCTATTCCTGTCCAAGGTTTTCTCTTAGAGATGTCCAATCAACCGAAATGGGGTGTGATGCAAGCGGCCGCACCTGGTTTAGATGCTCCCAGCCTGGTTTTCATCCCTAACCAACCATGCACTGCCCATGTCGAACATGGCTAAAACTGCGAGCTGGCTCAAGCAATAGGGACCGATTTGTTATCTAAAACTAGAAGCCCTTAGTTACAGGCACATGCACTGTTGGATGAGCTGGGGAGCAGACGCGTGAATGGTTTCAGCACCAAAGGAGTGTGCCTATGAGTCGTTGTGTCACCAAGTTGAAGGAATGTAACTACTTATTTCTCGAAACATTGCGAATCACAATCAACAGCAGAGTGACCTACATAAAAAATTAAATTTTGTTGGCTGTTGATAGTTACTCGAAGTTGAAGTCTCAAGCATTTCTGGAGAGGGAGTACAAAATCCAGGTGATGGCTAAGCACAGTCTATAAAGGTCCCTTGTGACTGAAACGTTTTGATAATATCATAGTTATCAAACCCGCGTTCGACTTACAGCGCCGCTCTGTCTATTAAGGTGCTCTTTTAATAAAGTGGTAACAGTTGGAGCTTATTAGTTATCTTATCCTTTTCTTTACAAATAAAATGAAAGGAGTCACTAATGTTTCAGAAAAATGAACTTTATAATACGAATCAAACTTGCCTTCACTCTGCCTCTTTCCAAAACTGTCTTCTTGAAAAATGTTTTAAACAAAAATATTTTGAATACTATTAAACTGTCTATATCAGCAAATTAATCGTTAAAAGAGAAACATTGCTTATTACCGTAACCTTCTATTTAGGCAGTACTTTGGGCCGCACATTTGTGGAAATGACGCGCTCGACATTGAACCGGAGGCTAATCATATAATCACTTCTTCATGGCGGAGAGAAAATTCAATTCTTCAGGTTTGTCTTATATTCCAAACTGGTAAGAAATAAGATGAACTACCGAAGAAACTCAATAGCTTAGATGCAGCTTAATCGTTCTTTTGTGAAAGGCCGACCCTAAGGAAAAAGTTGGTGTTTTAGGTCTGGCTTTTTAACGAGGATGCACTCATGAATTTTTTCGAGACGGGCACCAAGGAACCAATCCGTGGAAGTTTATCTCCAGCAATTTGCCGGAGGAATTCTGATCAACATTTGATGCCTCTGGCTGAAATCGCGCAGAACCAGTTTGAATCGCCAACGAGTGTAAGCATTGCATCTTCCCATACTGAATGTTTCTTCGATATCAGATGTATCAGTTAAAATGTGTTAGTGTCAATCTATCGCCTCGTTGCAGTGACCGGATTATTAACTCCTACTTTCTTAACTTTGTATGGGTAAGCGAACGAGAAAAATGCTACGTTTTACCCCCCTCCCTACCGCAGTCCTTTTTCTTTTCAATTTTTTCTTTCGGATAATTTTGAGTCAATGGCTTATGTAAATCTACTTTATCGATAAGGCCTAAATCAGTATACAGTAAAGTTTCAACACTACGAATGCTCCACGATAAAATGCCCTTTAAACTATATAAATGCTGCGTATTTCATTTAGAGGGCTTTACAGGCAGCCTGCAGGCCCCGCTCATATAACAGTTCGCGTAGTAGGAGTAATTTTGGGACAAGTATGTGTTATATTCCTAATTCTATGCATAAAAGTGGCTTTTTACGTGCCAGATTTAGCCGTTTGACGTTATGCTATGCGATTCATCCTATACTATGTGATTCTGTTCAATTCTAATTAGACGTTTTTTGTCTGCAGTAGTGAGCAACTAGATGGTATGTCGTGGCAGTGACTTTCCGCCGACCAGAGTGAACGGTTAGACGTCATGGCATGCACTCAATCATCGGTGTAATACTAGTCGCCTTAAGCGGTTTGCTACCTGCCGTGGGAAGCAGTCAGTGAGGATAGCACACTGTAATGGCTGGTTGCTCACTCTGGCCTGCTATAATCAGTTGTTATTTTAATTTATAATTTTATTAGGAAGGTTTGACGGATTTGAATGATTCATTTGACCCGCTTGTGAACGACTCGTTCGGCTCGATGGGCTTTGAACCCACGACTGCAAGGAGAAGACTTCATTTCAACCAAAATTTTAAATGCCTGAGCCACGAGGCTTCACTTGGAGCAATGAGTTTTATCACACTTGAGTAAAGTTAATCGCCCAAGCAATTTAAAAAGTATGGTACGCGGAGCCGACTGCTCAAGGAGGATTTCCTAAGCAGTCAATATAGAATCATTCAATCAATCAATATAGAATCAGGTACACTTAATTAATGGGGGCTTGGCTGTACTGAAGCCTTCCCCTTTCCGTCGTGAGTTCACGCCCCGCCGAGACTGCCGAGTTTTTCACAAGTGGGTCAAACGAATTATTCAAACCTACCAAAATCCTCTACTAATTAATTGTGTCTGGTAATCATCTGGTGGATTCTAGGTAAATGGCTTAGGAAATCCTGCTAGGGCAGTCAGCTTACTGTATCAGAATTCGTGGATTCCGTACGTTGCAGCTGGCTAGGTGGGTAACTTGACCCAAGCGTGATTAAATCGAGGGCTCCCAGTTGGGTCTCGTACCTCAGGCGATTAGAAAGTTGCCTGTACGGAAGCCTTCTCCTTGTCGTGTGTTTGAGTCCCAGCGAGGCTGCCGAAGTTTTGCACAACTGGATTAAATGATTAGAATTTCGATCAAACGCTGCTCATTTTGGCCCTCTGAAAGTCACTCGCATGATTAAACTGATAACGAATCGCACGCATTTTGTAGGACCAACTGCATACTATACTGTCGGACTGCAAAACCGGCGGGCAGAAACTTACTGGTATAGAAATAACTAGGAGTGGGTCCTGTGGTAATCAGAAAACCGACTAAATTATTTTAAACTATTTAAGCGAAATAAGTAGCAACCATACAGCAATATCTTACAAAGGTGGTGCATAAATCCTCTCTTACCAGCAATTTTGCTGACCCACTTACGGTGTAAAACGCAAGCCCTAAATTCAATAAGGTTTTGCGCTTCATGGGAGACAAACTGTCGAGTGACTACAAAATGTGGATGGCAGGTTACATTTGGTAGACCTGTTCAACACTAGCCTCTAACCGATATTATGCGTGAGGTTTAGTAAGAGCTGTTTTAGTTATTGAAATAAGACTCTTTTTGCCTACGGGCGCTCTCATGCGCGTACTAATTAACTTCTACCTGTGGAAAGGTACTATGCTCACCGTCCGAACAGAAGTCCCTGTAAAGAGAGGCCGAGATTACTTTCGGTCTCCCTAACTATCTAAGAGATGAAAAACGCTCCTCTATAGAGATTGTCAGCTCCAGGTATCATCCCATTCCCCGGCAGGTATGCTGGCTGCCGTTTGGATGTTCCCAAGTTAATGTTCACAACTGACGCAAGAATATCTGACTTAAACGCTTTTTATTCCCCACCAAACAGACAGCCGGTGGAATAAAAATATAACAAAAACTGTCGTGGGAGATGCAAACTGTTTAGGGTCAGTGAAAATATATCTCAGCTCTTCAGCTAGCACGTCCTGTTTGCTGAGTTTCAGCTCATGATAGTTGCTAAGGTTAACTCCAACACCGTAAACTACCCCTATTTCCGTTGTATATCTCAAAACTATCCAACTACTTGCCGGTTCTTAGTGAACATTTTTCTTGCTGACCTCGTTGTTCAAATAAAGTCATCTCCAAAGTATCTGCCATTAGTTTGGATTACCGCTTCTGGTGACAAGCTATCCGTCCTCAGTCAGACGCAGCTTTGCGAAAATTAATCTTGTTACACTGGCTTTGCCCAATGAGCTGACCGCTCTTGTGTCGGCGCAGACAGAAGCCCAGCTGTGCACTGGTGTGACTAGACAATTTTTGAATTCCGTTCACTGAGAGTGGTCTAGCACTTGTAATTTAGCTCTGATGTATTTTACGTTGTTGCGCATTTATGTGAGCACACTTCCCAAGTCTTTAGTTACTCAGATCTACACCTGAGCATCCTGGACTAATCTCTACTGTCGGTCCTTGGCATGCAGAAAGCCATGAGGTAAGGACGCCCTGTATGGCCGTCTTAACAGGACACGGGAAAAAGAAACGTCCACAATACATGTGGCTGTGCGCTAAATTCCAAGGGAATTATGTTTAGGATTTAGGCGACGGTTGGGTTAGGTTTAAGTTTGACGTTAAGATCAGAATTGGAGTTAGGGTTATGATTAGGCTAAGGTTATTAACATGATAACTTTAGGCGATAGGTTTAGGGTAGAGCTAGGGGTAAGATTAAGGTGACAGTTTAGTTTATGCCAGGGTTGGTGTCAGCGTTAAGACATGGGTATATTAACCCTTCCTGAAATTTACGGCAATGACGCTTATTTTATGTGTGTGGGGCGGTTTCTATTCCCGTGTCCTGTTTAGGTGGTCATACAAGGCATCCCTACCAGCCATCTTTATGACTTTAAATTTTTAATTGAATTGAATTGGTTTTTCACTAATTTTGTCACACTGAGGATTAAAAATTGGGTACTTTCCTATAAGATGCCTCAGTAATCTGACGTAATATATGGACATCAACTCATCCTTGTTCATTCCATCCAGATCAGTTTATCCCGTCTAGGCTTCACATTCGGATAAATCTCTCTCTCCCTTGTGAATTTTCTCTGGATTTGTGCGGAATACATCTAGGATGGTGAATCTTTTGCTTTGAAATTTAACTCCTTCGGCCCGTCCTTACTTTTATGTAACCTTTATTAACAGTAGGTCGTTCAGTGGAGGTAAGCGAAACAGCATCAGTTTAAGTTCTGTTGGTTTTTGAGTTTCTTTCACTGTTGTTTGAAAATCAACAATAAAACCGTGGCGTGTGTATTTATTTCTCTTGGTAGATTATTGTATGATTGCTCACTTAACTGAATTGTAGGGCTATGTTGCGCGCTGGCTTGGCACAAAGTTTATGCTTTATGGAGGCTCCGATGAGAATATCCTCAAAATAATCGACAAGAGCACTCTCAACGTGAGTTTCTCCTCTGTTCATCTGTCCATCTTAATTATCACTCACGCTTTTGTCCACGTCTCCTACGAAAGGAGCGGAAGGAGGGAGAGGTTTTCACAAGTTGTTCGGAAGCTTGAAAGTGTGAATTTCTTCGGGAGATTTGGCTTTCACACAACAGTATGTGCACACCTACACATCGTCCGTGATCCACCAGCCGTCAGTCTTTTGATCGGTTAGACTACATTTATGCGACCCAACCAGCGCAAAATGAACAGGTTGGAATTAAGAGCGATGATGCCGATAACATGGTTAACATGTTCATAGGCAGGATTGTCACTGTAATTGCTGCTTGACGTGGCGGATCTCCAAAGGGCGTCCGTTATCCTAAAAACATCTCGGAAGTAGTTTCAGTCGGGATTAAATACTATTATGTGGATCAATCTATAAATACGGGCATAATGTTTGTTTAGCACAAGCGAATAATGTTTGCATAGGTACAGACATAGTGCAGTAATTTAAACTCTACCTGGCTGATTACCTATGGATATGCTGCCGTCATGTAGAAGTGCGGAGGGCGTCTGTGAGGTGGGCTATTGCGGAAGATCGGTCTAATTGACATTCAACATATCCGCTTCCAATGATAGTTTTGTTGTCAAGCTCGAATAGGAACAACTACAGCAAGGAGGGGGTCTTGCATGTGAGGTGGATGGAATCGGAACTCAGTGGATAACATTTCTTTTTTATATTCCTGCCATTCTCCAGTGATAAGAATATGTTAAACCGACAGTCCCATTTCTGTGTTATGCGCGATCGGACTGATTTTTTTTTCCAGAATATGCTTAAACATTGTGAGTAACGTCAAACCAGCTCCGCTACCTTCGTCATGCTAACTCACGAGCCTCCAAAGTTCTGATATAGATATCGTCGCGAAGTCTGCTTCATTCATTTATAACACTTTCATCTTGACGAAGGTAAGCCTCTGCCAATTAACTTTTTGTATACTACTGACTACCTGCTGGCAGCTTGTGAATATTATGTGGTCATTCCGCAGTAGCTGATGGATTTCAACTAAAGTATTCATATTAATTTCGGACTGAGCCTAAAAAGGTTTGTTCCCATGGATTGCCTCCGAATTCGCGCATTAATTTACTCAGAAATTAAACAAGATAGAATAGTAACTGGAGTTCCTATACCAGAAAGCATATAGGGACCGCTGGGGCATCCACTGATGAGCCGAACTCCTCGCAGGTGCATCGCATAGTGGCAAACAATCTTGACGAAGCACGTGTGCCTGGGGATTTAGCTGCTGTCAGTACTGGTAAATACTTAGGTATTTATACGTACTTAGATCTGACTTTAAATGGAACATCAGTTAAGTGCGCTGGGAGGATCGGGTTTCCAACCACAGGTGATATCTGAGCACCTATAAGAAAAGGAAGTATAAACCGAACGTTGAGGGACGCGGTATCAGGAGGTCTTAGGGGACCCGTGGTTAAGCGTATCTTCTATTCGTGTAAGGTACTCACAAGCTTACAGCACTTACGTACAAGAGTTTTCCTGCCACCGCGACCCGTAACGCAAGTTTTCACCACCGACATCCAAAACTTACAACTCTCAATGCACTCAAACTGGTCTCCTTATCCCGAATTTGCGAAGCGTACTGAGTTTATTCGTGAAGATGAAAGCTCTTAGTAACCTCATTCAAAAACCTGGGGAAATATTTGAATAAATAAAAATCTCTGGTTTTGAAAAATTTTGAGTGGTTGTGTAGGCGTGAGCTAGCCGCAGGGGTAACGCAATGTCCCTACCAGACACGTACGACTTGTACCGGCGCGGTCTTCGGAGGTCCTAGAAAATATCTATCTATGCGATAACTTCCCTCCCATTAAACTTTTCAATTAGAATACGTCAATCTAGAATTGTCACTGACAGAGGAAACAAATGTCGAAATTACGATTCCCGGTCTATTTAACATAATCAATCGGCCATACCCCGGCCATACGCCTCGAACTTGACGCAAGGCCTCACACGTATGTCTTACTCCCATCAGACTATAGCTATGCACAGTACTCCCATGTAACCATCATAAAGATCTCTTACTTCTCCAACAAATATATATCCCGATTTTTTTCTCATATGCTTTGACGCTTCAAACAGTTGACTCATCAAAACTGCCTTTTTGGACTTCAGACTATCGCTTCGCTTTCGAAATTCTCCAGGGGTGTTATATCAACGGCGTTTACGCTCCCGCAGGCCACGGAGGCCAAACAAACCATCAGACTGGCGATCGCCAGCGGGTGCAAGGTCTACATCGCGGTTCTCGACTGCTCATTCTCTTAACCAATTATATTTTGACACCGGCTGAGAACTTTACTCCCAGAACTGCTTTTAGCGTGGTTGGAGGATCGTACACTTTCTCGGGCAAAGCATAAATATATTTTACAGTCCATATTACATTCATTTTGTTTTGTGTTCTTACATATTTAATTTTGCACGCCACGGGCTGTTTTGAGCCACCGCTCCCCTTCTGCCCACACCAAGGGATTTGGATTTGGGATTCGCCGACCCTTCTTGTAAACGTCTTAAGACTTGTCACATCACAGTTTTACAGAACTTGGAAATACTGTTCTAATGAATGTGTGTAATGAAATGTGTGTGTTTCACAATCCACCTCCAATTGTATTAAAAAACTCCCTAGGGTTCTAAGCTTCACCGCTTGGCAGGAAACCCAACATTTTACTAGAAGAAATGTTTGCAGAGAGAAACCGTAATCAGGTCAGTAAGAAAATTTTAATAGTTCAGCACCCACTACCTGGAAGTGAAAAATCGCCTCCGTTTTTTTCATAAAAATAGCTACTCCATACCTAAAATAGTTTTTCTCTTAATAATTACTCATAGGTTACGATCAGATGCGTGCAGAGTTTCACTCTTGCAAAGGAAAAGCTGGTTAACGTCTGAGTAGCTCTTGTGCCAGCTCATATTAGGTCGCGAAGTGCGAAATGCACACAGTGAGCACTGTCAGACCGGTAGCCTCATTAGCTTGGTGGTCTTTTCTTTTGTGAGTTTCCCATGCCTAAGTCCGCAGAATTATGATTGTTCGAATCGAATGGTCGACAGAACCAGTTTTATTTGGTTTCCGGCAACACGGCCTGACTGTGACAGATAAGCCAAAAGAAAACATTTCCAGTAAGCTTTCTGGATTATTAATTGTTAGTCCGTATGCGACCGTCTGCATAGACGCTAGACCCAAAAGCCCAATCTCACAACATTTTACGTTCTCTACAAAGAAATAAGTGCATTCAGGTTTGCACTTCTTGTCCCAGACTCTCTGCCACAATACCATTGCTTTCCCAGGTCAGTTCGAAAGATAAAATGCATGTTTCTGACTTGGGAAGTCTGGGCTACTTTACCGTGTAAGTGTACATATGCGAGGTCAGGAAGAACAGAAGTTCTCCGTGAGAGCTGATTATCAGATCTTTTCAGCCTCTCTCCGTCCAAATGATTCCCTCCGGACATTCGTTTCCAAACCCTCAGACACAGTTATCCGGTACTTTAACTTGTATATTCCCGCGTCTAAACCACAACACTAAAAATAACCCTAGCCTTAATCGCAAATATGATCTCCTTAAATTTAGCTCAGGGTTACCTGTAATGTGGGGTACCTATTCCCGTGGCCAAACCGCTAGCAACAAAGGAGCCGTAGAGGGTGGCATTATATGGTCAATTTCGCCCCTTGCACTTCAAAGGCACCCAGTCTCGGTCATAAAGTGAAAGTCTGATGGCTTTTGTGTGGAAACAAAATAATCTTAAGTGAAAATTAGCATCACATAAGGGCGCAATACAAACAATTTGCCAATAAAAGCTGACAAAACAAGTTTCGAATCACATGCAAATAAGGCAACTAATAGGTTTAAAAAATGATACTTTTCAAGCAAAGCTTTGTCGTTGTGTTTTCATGATCGCATTGAGGTCTCTTGTGATATTTTCTTCGTGGACTGCCTTTCGTTTACTTCTGTTGCTAAAATAGATAAAAAGTTAATGAACTGTTCGTAAAAACTAGTTTTAGCTTGAAAATCCAACCCACACCGTGACTGGGCAGTTGATTTTAATTTGAAAAAACTAGAAAGTTGGATTAGGCAATGGTCGATGCCCTGATTATCGCAAATAGGTGTTCAGTGGGCAAACCATCGAAAACTATCAAACAGATTTGGTGCTTTCTAATGTATGGTTTCCCTAATGTGTTTATTATCGTTAGAGGGTGAAACGTGCTCTCTGAGGGTGTATAGCAAAAAACAGCGCCTCACAGTACTTTTTGGTACTGAAGCTCTTAGTGATTTCGACTTTGCCCAGTCCCTACAGCGTCCCTGACCGACATCGCATGTAGGGGTAGCTGTCGAAAATACTCAACGTTTCATAGCGCTAGACCTTTATTATTGCGGAGGGCTATTCGTGGAAAGCAGGAGGCAAAATCTTCAGAGTTACCTTCGAAAATGCTTGCTTTTCAGCTTTCAGGCAGATTATAAGGACGTAGAGAAAGAAGTGAAGAGGTGCATCGAATTGCATTTTACGTACATGTAAGACTGTGTTTCACTTCTTGATTCCCATTTCCATGGATAGTCGTATCCTTTAAGATAGAATGCTAACATATTCCTGCTGTCTAATATTCTTTTAAAAGCTAAAGGTTATTTAATGCTGAGGCATCAATACTGCGGACTCTCAACCCTACTGATCTTGTGACTGACATACAGGTCTTCCTAAAGCGTGTGGCCAGGACTGAATATGTAGGCCACCTGAGAAAACCGAACATATTTACATTATAATATTAGCTTCACCGGTAGAACAGATAAACGAGACAGTTAACGTAGTCGGTGGAAGGCATTGAGAATAATCACAGGTGTTTGTTCCACCGGGGTGCCGGAACAAATGCGCGATTTAAAAGATGCGAATTAGGAGCTTATATGCATGTGGAAAACAAGAAATTTACAGCATTTGGTTAATTTTGGCCGGATTGGGTAAGACGACACGTGACAGGCAAGCTTAACGCTAACTTCAGCTTTCAACCTTACCCCAAACCTAAGTCTATGACTAACCATAGAACTAGACAGGGGGTTAGGTTTCTTAAGCTTTATCTCAACCTTAAACTATTATGCATATTGTTAAGAAAATGGCCAAAGGATCACCAAAGCCCTCCGCGCTAAGGGTGAGCAAGAAAAGCCCTTTTGTCAGAGTCCCATTTACAGGTGACGCAGCAGCTGAAATTTTAAGATGCCTAATGCAAGCTGTAGCAAAAACCTTTCCAGCAGCTGACGCCCGTGTAATGCTCTCGACTACTCCCATCCTATACGAGGAGGGCAAGCACAAACTACCAGTCCAAACCACCTCTATGTGCATCTACTCCCGTGGGGCAGTATAAATCGGTCGCACGAGCCGGCGTTTGGCCACAGGGATAATAGAATACCTTTCAGTACGGTTATGGTCGAATAAAGACCATAAACAGCTCTATTCTCATGCATTTAATAGACACGGATCATCGCGTAGATGCCAAAGACTTCTGGGTGATTTACAAGGTCCTCTCAAGCTATTCAAAATTCCTAGGACAGTGTTTGCTGACTATAGCAGAAGCGGTTGCAATCAGGTAACGTAACCGGTCCTGCTCTCACAAATGAACTTTGTACAGGCGCCGCAGTTAAAATGGCCGAAAGCCACCAATTCAGCCGCCATGCACTTCCAAGTGGGATAATGTTTTTGAATTTTCAGTCTCGAGTGCACTAAAACACTGTGAGCCTCCTTTAAAAAATGCATGCTCGTGAAGGAATTGCCGTGTTTCTGTGAAGTCGTACATATAAACATAGCCTTTTGATTACTGATCAGCAGGGTATTCGCATTCATGGGCTTGATCTAAATAGAGAATAAGTATGCTTATCTGCCCCTCCCAACTTACATTGCTCTCTTCTTGTCCACAAGCTTTAAATTACTAATTCTCCTCCGCACATCCCCTTTCAGACCTTGGTTATGAGATGCAGTGGACTTTCAATCGTATATAACTGGTTATTCCAAGTGGTTGGGGTCTATATGCAGCTGTACGGGCCTTATGGTGAGCTGCCGTAAACGCTTGTTCAACTATTTGTCCTTGTGGAGTTTAAATACATAGAAAGATAAATGCAGTAAAAAAAAGAGAAGATGACTTGCATCGTTGGCATTCCATGGTGAATTAAGCTGTCCCTTGGCTTGCCTCCTGTCTTGAAAGGGAACCGGTAATCTCCATCGATAGTCGCTTTTTTCTCTGAAAAAACTCCCACTGACTACACCTGCCGTGGAAAATCAAAGTTCTATCAGTCTCCATGTCTTGGAAAGGCCAAGTTAAAGGTTTCTATCAGTAACCTCATCACTTCCTATACGTTGGTCTGTTTTTGACTAGGTATTTTGCTTCAAAACGGAAACTCAATTACTTACTGGCTTCAATGGAGCCAGAAGATGCAACAATCAGTTGTCCTCCATGTCCGTTAATGTCTTAAAAGAAAAGTGAAATTAATTCAGTCAGAGCAATTTGTTTCCAAAATGTATCATTGATTCGTGAAAAATCTTACGAATAAATCCCAAATTCTGTGTATGTTGAAAGTTATGCAAGCTCACAGTCCTTAAAGCTCACAAACCAGTCCATATCCTCAATAAGAGCTAAAATAGGCAAATAACCACTTTAAAGTGCTATGTGAAACGAGCGCAGCTAAGGTACGTCAAATCCAGATCATGGATGGGTGCTTCGTTCTCTAC
Organism: Schistocephalus solidus; assembly: GCA_017591395.1. NCBI lineage: Eukaryota > Metazoa > Platyhelminthes > Cestoda > Diphyllobothriidea > Diphyllobothriidae > Schistocephalus > Schistocephalus solidus. The sequence continues at coordinate 356,145 of WEDG01004125.1, forward strand.
CTATTCAAAGGACATTTCAGTCAAAGTTAGTAGTCGATAGAAAAGATATAAGCGCCAAATGCACATTGTAGGCTAAATAACATGACTTTACCGTGCCTTTGAATATTAGTCAGTTGACTCAACAATTTTCTAATCTTTCTCGGTTGAATTTTCTCTGTTGCACCTCTTTTCATCTCAAACTATAAGGGAGTAGATAATCAGTGTTTTTGTCATCTTTTCGACTTAACAAGAAAAGCTTTAGACAACTTTTATTGGCTTTGGTTGTTTAAGTTACGCTCTACCGTTCACAGAACTCGAAATGCTAACATTTCGAAAAGTACCAAACTGTGTGATGCCCACTGTCGAACCCTCGACTACTTCAACCCACTAGGCCATGGTAATTTGCGATATTTTTGACTGATATGAATCAAACACTAAGAGTATGGTTGATTAACGTGAATCGTTTATGCTGGTGTTCATTATTTTGGCCCGTAGAATAAAAATTTATAAAACATTTCTCTATATGACTGCGGTGCCATTGAAACATGAATGACTTTAGATTGAACTTCAAGTTATTAAGACTACATAAAGGTCTTCGGTTTGTTGTGATTGTTGGTGATCATTCAGAAGCTGCAAAGTAACGATAATAATTTACGATTTACAACCGCTTGGATGATTTTAGCGATGTTTTCAGAATCTGCACCTCACCAAAATTATGAGGATATTTTGTGGTCAGCCTTTAGAGCTTCAATTTTTATTCCTTCGAAAGACCTTCTCTCAGGAAGGAGTATAGGTTTATTATGTTGTTTTCACGGTTTTTTTATGTGTGCGATCGCCCCTTAATTTTTTTCCTCCGTCGGCAGGCCTCAGTGCCCAGTAATTTATATGTTTATTACAAAGTTGAGTAAATCGGGAACCCGCTGGTACACTCATTTTATCGCGATTAATTGAGTGTCATTTTAGCTGCGCAAACATAGTAATGATTAAAATTTCCCGACGACTGCAAACAGCAGTGGCTGAAATTTTTGGCCAACCTTCTTATTCTCATGAGACATAGGCACTTCTTGAAAGAACCAAAACTGCTTGTAAAGCTAGGTCTTGAATACCTTCTCAGCTCTAAAAAAGCTATCTTAAGATTTTTAACAGACCGGTCTAAGAATAGGCATTTACTATTCCCGGGAGTTTTAAACCTGTTCAATGAAAAAGGATCTGTAAACCAAATGACACATGACCATGGTTTAAGCTATCTTTCTTCATCGTAAATGTCTTGAAAAGAGCGTTGTTCCCCTAGCTAAATAAATAAAGTATCCTAAACAGACAACTTCGATGTAGAATAAAATAATAGATATTTCCTACATGCAAATCATACTGCTTTTATTAATATCTTCCCAAAAAGAATTTGCAAATATAACCAGAAAAAGACTTACTTCAGTCGAATTACGCATCTGCAGAAAGAAAATAGCAGAATTGTCATGCCTGAAGTAGATAAACTGGTAGAGGAGAAGCAATGTCTTCTGCCAATCTATTTGCTCACAAACATTTCCATCGTTCATTAAGACGAAGGATTTTCCTACTCCCTGTTTTGATTAGTCAGCGAACCAAGTGAAAGTTAAATGTTAACTTGGAAAACGTGTCCCAAATTCTTCGTTTAAGTCATATTAGGACCAGAAAAAGGAAGCGGGTTTCCCCGCAGAAACGCAAGCAAACTAGAAAATCATTGACTTCTTTGCTCCAAGGTCTCAAACTGAAACCCGTTTTGCTAACCAACTGATCAACACCAAGAGCACATGGGACTTCTAAATGACAAAATCGGTAAGGATACCCTGTACGGTTGCCTAAACAGTAAGCGGAATAGTGAGCCGTCTACAATAAGGGTTCCTTGTAGCGTTAAGACACGGATACATTTACCCTTTCTGAAAATTACCCTAAGGTAACCTATTCTAAGCGCATGGGGCGGTTTCAATTCTCGCATCCACTTTAGGTGACCATACAGGGCATCTCTACCCAAACTTCTCCTGGGGTTGAAGGCATGCAAAATATCTTCGGCTACACACATTTTGAAGAAAACGGTATTGTCTAGCTGGTGAGAGAGTACTTGTAATGTTGGTGCGCGTCAACCCTTATTATGCAAACATCAATGCAAACTATTGAATAGCCAGATTCTTAGATCCCATAGTCACAGATTCACAGGCCAGTATTTTTAATACGTGAAAAGTGATATTTTCTTGATTAATTGCTGCCAAAGGGATTTGCAAATGTAACCAGAAAAAGACTTACTTCAGTCGAATTACGCATCTGCAGAAAGAAATAGCAGAATTGTCATGCCTGAGGTAGATAAACTGGTAGAGGAGAAGCAATGTCTTCTGCCAATCTATTTGCTCACAAACATTTCCATCGTTCATTAAGACGAAGGATTTTCCTACTCCCTGTTTTGATTAGTCAGCGAACCAAGTGAAAGTTAAATGTTAACTTGGAAAACGTGTCCCAAATTCTTCGTTTAAGTCATATTAGGACCAGAAAATGGAAGTGTTTTTCACCGCAGAAATGCAGGCAAACTAGAAAATCATTGACTTCTTTGCTCCAAGATCTCCAGCTGAAACCCGTTTTGCTTAACATTAATCAAAACCAAGTGCACATGGGACTTCTAAATGACTACATCGGCACATATCATTTTTTATAAAATGCTAAGCGACCCAGTTTTTGCATGCCGTGGAGAGTACAAGCAGCTTGGCTTGACCTTGTTCTGGCTTGTATGAGTTTACTTTTATTAGCCACGGTTGACCTTTTGGAGTATGATATCAATACAAATGCCGACTTCTCCTGGGAATTGAAAGCGTATACAATCTGTCCGATTGTGCACCGTTGGAAGAATACCAACTCGTCTACCTGATGAGAGAGTACTGGCAACGTTGGCGCGCGCTGACACGTATTATGGAAAGATCATTGCAGACGGCTGATTACCTAGATGGTTCGGTTGGATGGCCAACAGAAGAGAATAGGCGACTTCCAGGAAGCAGGTCAGAAGAAAATGATGACATGAGCCCTGCAACAAGAAGTTTATTGGCCTGCGGTTTCGGATTTTCACTTGACCTCATCATAGGAGAGGGTCGCGGAAATGGTTAAGAGGCCCAAAGAGCTCAGTGTTTATAGGATGCACTTCTCATGCCACCACATGCTTGCAATAATTAAGAGCACTCGCGTGCATCATAGTTGATTCAGTGCTGACTTTTCGGACCGTACTTGAGTTTTTACTTGCCATGATTTCATCACCATTGCTTATTCTTGGGGTGACGATCACTCGGTAACTTGGCTCGCTGTTACTAAGACTGTTGGTGGCTAATTAGTTTGTCCGGGCGAAGTCGTAGCACATAATCTGGAGGCGGGAGGTTATTGCGCGTGTTCATTGAATGCAATCTGGAGGATGACCATGACTCAAGCTGTTCGCGATTGTGATTAGCTCTGACGCTAAGTCCGAATGAGAATCCGATACATGAGCCCAGTGAGTTACCTGTCTCAGCGATCGCCTCTTCCTCTTCTTCTGAGCTCTCAAGGTCTCAAATGACCACGCTAGTTGTTTAATACGTGCTTCTCGCCTTTTCTATCGAGGCTATCAGTGTATTGTTGACTTGATACATCAGGATTGTAACTCGACTGGTAAAGCCTCGTGACTAGGTTTGTACCAGCCGATAAATATTCTATGGTAGGGAAGGGTTTGACACAATCAGAAGACTGAGCAAACAAATGTTATGACGGATGCGGCGGTTTAAAGAGGCCTTAGACCGCGTAATTTTCGAACTCAGTCTTCGAAGTATAGTAAAGTTACCTGAAGAATAACCAGTCTTATTGTCGCTGGTGAAGAACGTGCATGGCAGGTTTCTGGGGTTCGTTGGCGTTCAGTTAATGTAAGACTGCAGCTAATAGATTGCTTGCTGTCATTTACATGTAACCTTGCTCGTTGCGAATGACAGTCCACCAGACGTTTAGACATCAGATGACTTAACTCATGCAACGTGTGATAAACATTTGAATGAGTAGTTAATCGTACATTTGGTCTTGTTATTTTGTTTTGTTGAGTGGATTTGATGCTCAAAAAACCATTTTCTAAAGAACACTGCATGTTCAGTCTAATATATTTAGGGGAAAAATGCAGGATTTGGACGAACTTAGAGGTTTTTAGTTATCAAAAAAATTTCCTTTAATATTTCATATTACAGGACAGAACCTATATTTTCTGTGCTTTGTGATATAAAAGAATAATAAAATGAGCGAGAACGATTTCAAATATATCTCCTTTGTAACCGGAAAATATTTTCTTAGTTCACTGAAAATCAGATGGATGCAAGTGTAAGGAATCGCATGATTTGTCAGAAACAAGAAACAAATCCAGGTTTAAAATTGGATATGTACGCTCATTTTTCTTCACAATCAATTTTCATGTTTGCGTAAATCTGCAAATATGACTCAGATGGCCATCTGCATTAAAAAGAATATCCAATAGCTCACAACTTCGGTAAATACTTTTAACTAATATCTTATTTTGAAGGTTTTGGCAAAAATATAGAATGAAATCTAAATTTATGGCCAGGCGCCTGAAAACTCTGTAAAATGTAAAATATTCACCGATAAATCAAGGAAGATCTGATATTTATTGTAATCCAATATAAAAACACAATACATGAATTTTCCCAAATGAAAGTGCTTTAACTATACAAAAAATGGCAGGTTTATGACTTCATTTGAAAATTCCATTTAAATTTATTAGTCAAATGTGCAGCGCTTTAGCACGTTTTCGCAATATGCCGACTTTTTTAAAAAGTTTATATTTCTAAATGAAGTAATGTCAATTTAACTATTTCCTATAAGTTTTAAATTCACATGGGGTCGTTTATTATTGCTGTAAAGCTTTTGTACATGCGTGGCTGCCGGTTAGCGAGTCATTATCAATCATTCTTAAATTCTGGAACTTTTCATGAGATAGGTCATTCTCTGTAATTATAACAAAGCGGCGGTGTCAGTTGGATCTGGACAGCATTTTTAACTGTCGTGCCTCGTCGAGTGTGCTATTATAATTCATCTCTATACCATCTTTTGAGAACTTACCCCAGAAGCATTTGAAGTACGGAGCTAAAATATAGAAAACTCCATGGACTTTATTGATTAAAAATTAAGTACAATTAACTTGTGTGTGTTGCATGAAGCTGGGAAACTAGGTAGCTTGCGTCACATTCATAAGTGGATTATGCAAATGGACACATATTTTTAAGCATATGATCATGAATGAGAAAACTTTAGATTAAATTTCAATGATAAAAATCTACCAGCCAAGGTATTGAAAAGACAGTACGAGGCCATATGGACTCTAGGCTACACTAGCCCTAGGGGTATATTAAGACTAAGCCGTGCAGTTCAAAAGAATGCTAGCGCGAAACGAAACGTCAATTATTATAAAAACATAATAGGTTTTTCAAAATCAAATAGAGACCTCAAGTACTTCATATTACACAGGTAATCATAACAATGCACTTTGACAGGGAAATGCAAACCTCTTTTTTGAGGATTTATGATGACACGCGATTAGGCTCTGTTCTAGCCTATAGTCTAATAAACGTCGTTTATCAATTATTTTTCTAGCAAGGAAAGGGAGGCGTAAATTGATATTTTTGGGGAAATTTTTCCTGAAGGCCGGCCGGCAGCCGGAAGACTTATGGTTTGTAAGTGGGTTCTGTTAGTCACTGCCGTAGAAGCTCTAGTGGTTGGGTCAAGAGCTCTTGCTCCGTCGGGTGCAGTTGCCAGGCTACTCCTGCTGGAAAATATGAAATGTGGGTGCATTACCGCCCCACTGTAGAGACCTCACAGGACAACAAGAAGCGATCTCGATGATTCCATAAAAATAAATAATTATTCATGCCTTTCTCGTCCTTTTTTGCAGCGCTTTTCCATTACTTATTGCGGTTCTCTATACGGCTGTTTTCGGTTGATTTATGAAACCCTGTGGTTTATGCATAACGAAAATATGTAACCCGTGAAAACATTTCAATTTATCTAAATTAAAAGCAAAATGACACTCCAAGTGAATGTCAATTTCGATTAAACGGGGCATGCATATGCAAAGCACTACTTACAGTAGAAGCCACGGAGTTTCCATCCTTTTGAGCATTTGATAAAAAGTAATGACAGAATATTACAAACAGCAAAGTTAAGTTTAATCACAGCACATGCTAAGAAACAGGTTATTGTCCTTCCAGCTTCCTTTATAGTTAACTTCGCACATGATGTTTTTGGTTTTAATGTTTTGCTCCTCTGACTTCTAAGGAAGAATTTTCTTCGTATACCACAGTTAATATTTACACTTCCACAAGGAAAGTTAAATAATTTGGTAAGGGAAACATAGCCTTTTGATTAAAATTTTGACAAAACATTCGTAAAAAGGCGGTTAGTGTGGCTTTTGAGGTTTTACAGGACAAATTATCAAGCAGAGTGGGATGACAGAGATTGGGGATAACTTGATACAGAACTGTTTTGGGCTTATTTGCCTTCATTCAGACAGGCATAACCCTGACCACGAGCGAGGGCCAGAAACACACAAATGCGCACACACAGATGGCGCAGATGGTTTAACACTGGGGTTCACCAGATGGGTCATAAGCACTTCATCGAACCGAAGTTCATCAATGTCTCGTCCTCTGCCATTTTTCTCACTGGAGATCTGGTGGATTCGATGAGTTATGGCCCGTTTCGCGAAATCAGCGCAAACTGCGTCCACCAAAATTTTACATCAAAAACGAACCGTTCGTTAGGAAAGATGTGGCTTTTTGTGGTTATCAAGTTAATATTACATTGTCTAGATATGCTAATTTTTTGAAAATAGGTACAGATAACGAAAATGTGAAAAGTTGACCTAGTTGAGTATATATATATATATTGATAAGATGGAACAAAAAAAGACAAGGGAGACCGGAATGGCCATTTCTGGCTTATTAGCCGTCATCAGTCATCTTATCAATATATATATATATATATATATATATATATATATATATATATGTCAAGTCGCTATGCCACTACCCATGAGGGCTCTAAAGTGAGACCAAAGCACAACTGAACATAAGTGTTCCTTAACCAGATCGGTTCCCAATCGCAACCGACAAAACAACGGGCCCGTTGCTCAATGGTAGTTTTACACTCAATGACCAAAGATCGTGGGTAAGAATCTCGGGTGATCCACACCTGGGATTGGGTATGAGTGGCTGATGAAGGCTTATAAGCCAGAAATGGCCATTTCAGTCTCTCTTGTCTTTGTCGGTTCCATCATATTAATATATATGTCAAGTCGCTATGCGACTACCCGCGAGGGCTCTAAAGTGAGCTCCAAGGCACAACTGAACATAAGTTTTCCTTAACCAGATCGGTGAAAACCCCACTTTCATAGTCCATATTCCCGATCGAAACCGACAAAACAACGGGCCCCTGGCTCAATGGTAGTGTGTTACACTCAATGACCAAAGATCACGGGTTCGAATCTCGAGGGATCCAAACCTGTGATTGGTTATGACTGGATTATGACGGCTAATAAGCCAGAAATGGTCATTCCGGTCTCCCTTGTCTTTTTCGTTTCCATCTTATTAATATATATATATATATATATATATATATATATATATATATAGTATTCGCATTCAAGCAGCTGAGAAACGGTTTAACAAGAAAATTGAACTCGGAAACATGCTAATAGGACTTTGAACGTGCGAAATGGTGTGTTTGAGAACGTGCGCATAATGAAAAATCGTGTTTGCGTTATCATCAGGTGACCGAAAAGTAAACCAGGTTCACGAGCCATTTGAACTGATAAATTATTTAACTGGGCAGCAAATTGATTGGTCAAAAGAAGCTTCAGTATCAAAACTTATTTCCAACCATATAGTCTATCTGGTCTTTTCCAGATAATATACCGTATCAATTTTCATACAAAGCCCGCTTATCCAATGTCAAATGGGTTTGAACTATGCGCTGGGAGTACGTCCTAATCCAAATTCTCTACATAATTCAGTAAATTTGTTTTTTTCAGATAGCGTGTCTAAAATTTCGCATCAAACTGACAATATGCGAGCATACAAAGAGCTGACAAGCCCTTGTAACCGTGCCAGAAGCACATAAGAAGTCTATCTTTATAGCAAGCTCTCCCTATCGTGTCCGTGGGCCTTTTTTACCTTAGCCTTCTATGCCTCTCAACTTTTATCCAATGTCAAAATTTTAGTTTTCCTAAATGCTCTTTAAAGTGAAAAATTTGCAAAACTTATTTCATCAACATTTTTAGCAAAAAGTACTAAGAAAGGGTAAGTACTTTTGCTGAGGTATCTAAGGTCTTATAAAAAGATGAGACATTTGTTTTGCGTGCACTTACTGTGTCCCGATGGCTGGTGCCCTAAAAACAAAGGACTCGTCGCATTAAAGGGTCTTGAGCCAAATTTAACTGACAAATTTTAATAACTTTAAATCTTTAACCGTCAAACATCTTACCGAGCGACGGGAATTGGGAACCTTTCAACGAAAATTTTAGCATGTTTTAAAAAATGTATAGACACTACTTAGTGAACTGAGCATAATTTTAGCTATTATAATCCTATCGTATAGAGAATCGTCGCACATAGGCTTGTCTGAACGTATTTTATTCTACTAACAGTTCAACAAACCTAGCCTTTTATATGATTACCCTGTGTAACTGCCAAAACCGCGAAATTCCAAATGCTGTCTAGTTATTCGATTGAAATTTGTTGACTGGCTTGCACATTATGTCCGCGCTCTCTCTTCCTCTCGAGTGAAAAAAATATTGTCAATCTTAAATCTTCGGAAATTCCATGCCTTCCGCTGACTGTTGATGGGAAGAACGTTTTCCTATACATAAGTGAACTCCCGCTAGAGTTTGTCTGCTTCCTTAAAAATCTAAACATATTCTCAAAGGAGAACTCTTTTAAGAAAGAAGGAAATGCATTTCTAAGCGTTGTCCTTAGTATTGTTATGGAAAGAAAATTTACTAGTAATTTGAAATCCAAATTTAAGTAAACTTTACCGAAATCGATGGTCCACGAATTGACTGTTAATAGAATGGAAAAGAACGATTAATGTGGATATTAGCAAGGGAAGGAAACACAGTGGTTTCAATCTAACTTACAAAGATAGTCTCCCGAGGATCCACCTAAAATACAAAATATATTGAATATTATATATATTTCTTAAAATTCTTAGGCAACACCAATAATCTATAAGGGATCTTTAACTGTACAAACACTGACCCCAATATGTTGTAACATAATGCAGGCGACAATTAGGGAACATTTCTTATGAACAGGTTGCTTCCCTCAATTTTTAGCTTTTCATCAAACTACGATCAGTTTCTTACTAGAATAAAGTTATATTTTGAAAATTTTACTCAGGAATGCTCGCCTGTTTGCAACTGGTTCCCATGGGAGAAACACGTCATTTATAATAAAGGTATTGATTTGGCCTGGTTCTGCTGCTTCCAAGCTCTCCTTAAGTCTTTTAATGAAATTTTGCTGTAAATGTAATGTTTTTTTTGTTGACTGGCAGATAAACAGATCTGTATCTCCATTAGTGAAAGGGCCCACACGCAAATTTGATTCCTAAAAAAACCTTTGCTACATGTTTATAGAAACCCTTTGCTTTTGAACAGATGTCCATGTAAGTTGGCCATTTCTTTTATTCTACTTTAAGAAATTACAAACTGAATCGAGTCACTGAAGGAGTAAAAATTTAAATACTGACACATATTTCAGACCAAGTACTAGGTCCACTACAATGTGCCATTTCTGGTTTACTAGCCATCGTTAGCCAATATTGTCCCAAGCTCCTCTTGCAATCCCAGAAAAACGAGCCCTCAGACTCAAAATGGGTGCTCCTTGCGACCCAAAACTATTGAGATAGTCATTAATTCACAGGAGGTGGTAGAAGAAATTGTGTGGCTGAAAGAAAGGCCAGCCGGAAGAAAGTCGGGGAGGAAGTTTGATTTGATATCATCGTATTGCAAACGTTATGGGAGGTGCAGCTTTTCGATTTTGGTAAGAATATGTAAAAATAAAATTTGGTGAGCATACCTTAGCTTTCGATAAATTCTCATCAGGCCTTTACATTTATATCACTGCAGAACTAAGTCAAATATGCGGGTAAGTAGAAAAAATTGTATGGTTTTCAGGGTGTGGGGGAGAGGGAACGATACACAATTGCGGTCCGTTTTCGGATCATGGTCAGAGGAATAGGTTACGCGAATTCCATGGGTAAAATATACATAACTATCCACTATGTGTGTTAGGAAGCCATGTTTGGTTTATTATTTCATCGCTATGAGGAGTAACCCACTGTGTGTTAACTACTACATTCATATAACGATATGAAAAAAAATTATTTTATTGTGACGCCATCAATGACACTGTATTTAATGATGCTGGTTTTTTGTTTATTTTTATATTATCGCGCTCAATTTCATTGCTATATACCAAGGTCAACGATAATAAAGTCGGCTGACATTTACTCATCTTTTATGTTTTCTTGTCCACATTTCACTGCTGTTCCGTGGTGAGACCCCACCCGAAAAAACCCCCTATTGCTGCAATTTCCCATTTTACACGATCCTAGGCTTAGTGGTGACTAAGGCGGCTTACATAACCTACCGTTGCAAAATTTTCTCCGTATGCTAACGTTTTGAGTCCTTAGAACTAATGGACTGCGTTAAATATCTAATATAGTAACCAAAAGTAACCGTCACTTCGAAATTATTGAAGAAATTCGCGAACAGGCCACGAACATGAGATTTGTTACGTTTTTTTGGCTTCGTTATATGTAGATATTACGGAAGCTGCCTTTATACTTTCTACTAAACGGAAAATGGGATTGGGACCCCGTTTCATGCGTCTATGATCTCAATCATAAATGGCCCATTGGGGCGTGGCGTTTAAGTCATACGCCTTGCTAGAAATTGATTCAAAGTTTTTTCACCTCAAAACATACTAAGACTTCTGTTTTTTATGTTTTATTTCCTAACTTTAACGCCCCAGTCAAGTTTCAAAGCTTGATTCGCATCCACAATGAGGAACAGTCAAAAATTACTACGGTTGTTAGTGTAAATTTAAGATAATACAACATGCTGTGTCAAAACATTTCTAGGCAGGTCAACACATCCTGTAACTCATTTCAACTGTTCCCAAAGGTTCCATTTTATTCCGTATGCTAGGAAAAGTCAATTAATTGTAAAAATGTTTAATGACTTTATCCCTATTTCAGAATTCACTTTTGCTCTGGTACTTACTTCGGGGTACACACGATGATCGCTCTGGAAATAAATAAAGAAACGAGTGGTTAGACTTCTCTCAAGTAAAAGACCGTCAGAAAAATTCGATTTATTCGCAAAACATTATAAAGGATTCGCAACAAATTATTTTGTGATAAGCATCAGTATTATTATCGGAAGTTTCATAAAACATTGGGGCAGATTGAAATTTTGTTTCCCAGAAGTGAAATATAAGCTTCTCGTCAAACAGTTTGAACATCTGTATAGTGAATTCTTTTGTTATATTGGTACTTATTCAGTAGTTGGATGGGTTGTTAACAAAGTAGAAAGAATGCAGCAGCTACCATACTAAAAAGATGTGCATTCTTTATTTTCCTTTATATTACATGGTTAAGGCACGATTCACCCTTCAATGAAAAAGAAACTGTTGGAGCCCCGTGTATCTTATATTCCAAACAAGGTCAAATTCATATACCTATTGATGATCATTGAAAGCGAGGTTTCAGTTATTTTCAAAGTCATTCCACCTTGGTCAAAGGCATATCAAGAGCCCTAATTCCTTTCGCCTGTGTTCTCAAACAGCCGACTGATTTGCTCTCCCAGCCGACAGAAGTCAAATGGATAGTGCAAATAGTGTAAGAATGTTTAAACTGCTTGCGGGTCTGAATCGAGTATCTCTTTGGGGTAAAGGATTTGCTTAAAAATGTGAAATTAAAACTTCTTAGATTATAGATATCCTAGTTAACGAGTTCGGATAATATTAATAATGCATTTGAGCAGAATTCTTATTAATTTATCAGTTGCCATCGGCTGATCAACTAAAATGTTATGCATTTTGAAAGTGCTCTAGACTTACTCGACCGAAGTATGTCCCTGGGTTGCACTAAAATCAGAAAGCATTAAAATAAAAAATTTGTAGAAGTATACATAGATAAAAACTCATACTTAAGTGTTGTGAGTTTGAAGAGTATTGAATTTATCCCGACCAAATAGATTATTCCGATACGAGATTCAAGTAAACATTCATTTCCACTTATTTTGGAGCACACATTTTGCCAAAGCTGATGACTTACCATAGTCATCTTCCAATCTGCTCGCATACTACTGAACCTTTTCTGACAATTTTATGGCGGTTGAAAAGATAGTATTGGTATGTTTTGACACTATATTTACACTCTGATGAAGTTTCCTAGATTAGTCAGGAATTATTGAACAAGTCTGAAGTAAAATCCTCCATACAGGATTGTCTATTGTCGCCCCAGACTTTGCTCAAACATTCGATTTAAATGTGTATTTATCTAGCTTTTTCACGCCTCGCTTTTTCACGCCTAGCTTTTTAACACCTAGCTTTTTCACGCCTACTTTTATCCAGATTTTTCACGCACCAGACTTTGCTCAAAAATTCGATTTAAATGTGCATTTATCTAGCTTTTTCACGCCCCTTAAGGAGTTTCTCCGATCAGTTAAGGTTATTTGTATTAGCCAATTTGGGCACCTTCGATTAAACAAGGTTGTGACGTCGATCAGATGGTGCGCAAAAAATAAATGATGTTTATGTACTGTACATTTGAGGAAGAGCCCTTTTTCTAGGTAAGAACATAACTCACAGCTTGATTCATAAGAATGAAATATTTTAGGCATTCGTATAGTATTTTATTTCTAAACCATTAAAGCCTTGCGTCTCACATCGCCTTAGAATTTTAAAGTGAACCTGGAAAGCAGGTTGCTATTTTTTGAAACATAGCACGGATATGCTTCAACAGCGTACCTGCCAAAGGCTATGATATAAAAAATAATTCCGGTGAAAAAATATACGAAAGTCGTTTCAACCCATGGTGCATATTTTTCGAATAAAGCCACTCATACTCATGAGACAGCAGTTCATGGTCATATGTCCGACTTAAAAACTAAATTTTGAATTTTCAGACTAAGATGTTAGACGAGTCCAGGTTTTAAGCAAAACGCCATTGTCGGCGATGACCGTGCGCATAACCATCGATAGTTTCCTTCAAGGACTTACGACCAAAATCGAATGTAAGAAAACTTTCTTAAATTTCCATTTCCAACAGTAACAATAGGTAAACTATTTTGCCGTAGTTTAAATGCAGAAACACGGCCTGCGTACCTCACAGGCGAGATTGGTATGATCGTCACTAGTAGTACAATTCTGCACCAAGAAGGAAAAAGCAAACTGGCTCCTCGAATCTAAGTTGTGGTTTAATTTCAGTAACAGTTCTTTTTTATTTTGTCGGCGTCAATTTAGTGTTACACGTATCATTTGAAGTGATCTAAAAGCTTGCCTATTAAGTGAGAATAATATGACATTTGACTTAAATTTTTGTGCCTCTGAGCATGCCCTGCACATAAGTCTGCGTCGACCTCAGTATTAACCGGATCCTTCAACTTGCCTGGACGGGTTTTATGGAGGACGTTTTTTGATGAATGACCATCATTACCTCTCTTTCTCCAAGGACAGCGAATGTTGTTACCGCTGGCTAGATAAGTATAACGGCAGAGTAATCCATAGCTAAGTCATCTCCAAAACTCTTATTTGGCCGTGATAAACCAGTACAATTACCGAAGCCTCTAAGGAAGTTCATCTTTTCTATCCATTAGCTTAGAGTCAGCAAAACGCATCGGGAACGAATACTTTTTGATTGCTTTATTTATGCTTCTTCTGCGCGAGTACAAAGTTTTGCCTTCAAGGTGTGAACAGTGTTTATGCTTCTTGGTTTGTTATGAATATAGTAAACATCACCGACAGAGTATTCTTTTTAACTAGCCCGCGTCTATGAGAACTTACCGCATTGGGATCCTTTTGGCAATTTTCAACCTGTAACAATAAAAATTATGCGGATAAAATGAAAAACAGTTAAAACATTCGAGTGTTCAACTACTTTTAAAGCTTCAGGCATTAATGCAGTTGCATTACATTTGTTTAGCAAGGTTATTGAAACTGAAATACAACTTGAAGAAATGCTGACAGCGAAGAAAACTGGAAGAGTCATTTATTGCATATTGTTGCATATTGTTGTTAGCCCTTTCAGCCTCTCATTTTCTCGGTTTCCCTTTTAGTTATATTGTCTTTCACTAGGTAACTCTTTATTTCAGAGCTCTTATTTGAACTCAAATACTGAAACAGAAAATGTATCCTTCTTTTTTTAGTGGGATTGGTCATCGCAATCACCCTATTTTTCGACAGCATGTTTTGAAAAGCTATTATTTTTGGATGTATCGAGCAACTTTTACTGTGGTCAAAAAGGTACTATATGTGTCAAGTGACCATTACGCTTACAACAGGATGGTATATTTGGTTAAAATGAAAAGTATAAATAATTATGATTGACGGAGGTTTGGTGGCTTTGAGGCAAGCAAAACGTAGTTCCAAATGGTTTGGTGCATAGTTAGCTTAACGTATCGCTATAGTTTCCTGTCCATCATCACCATTTTTTCACTGTAAATGAGCTTCCTAAAAATCTAGGCTCATTTGTTGTCGTTAACAGTAAACAATTAAACCCGGAATGGGAAGAAACCTGGCATGGACAGTCAGGACTTACAAGGTCATAATCGGCTAGGAGATCGCGAGACTCTTCAAAAGCCTCTTCGAATTCCTCCTCCTCCATACCTTCATAAAGATACCAGTGGAAGAAGGCCCTTTTTTCTTTCAGCCTTGTGTACTGCTCATGGATTGCGGTTAAGCAGCCTCGTACAGCTGTACAGTTGAAAAGCGCACACAGGCTTCTTGGAGAGGCGGCAATGCCACTACTGCTCACTGTCGTCATGGGCTGGCTGCAGATTCCAATCTATTTACAGAATAGGATAACGAAATGTTATATCATTTTTCTCAAGCACTTCTGCCAAACGAAGAAAGGCGATTGGCGGTTACCAGGAGTGTCAGTCAGTTTGTGCTGAATAAACTGAAATCTGAGCATAAATTTAGCAACCGCCTCTACGATGTAGGAAAGCGTAACAATGGTGTGTTAAATACATTATTATTTACCATGCAGACAACAAAGGTACTAGCTAAAAGCCCAGACACGAGTGTTTCCTACATCTTGTACGCCTGCATGGCGCAGCTGTGAGGGTTTCGGCTCATCAGTGGGTCCTCCAGCGTTCCCCATGTATTTTCTTGTATATGAACTCCAGTTTTCAGTTGGTCTTGTTTAGTTTTCGAGGAAAGAAATGCGCAAAGTTGTAGTAAATCCTTCGGAAAAAAATCTTTTCAGACTCGGTCTGAAAGTTGATAAATAATTGATGTGTACTTGACTGCCTCTCAGCAGCTAGGGAATATTTTGCGGTTATTCCGCAATGGCTGATGAAATTCAGCTCAAATATTTGTATCCACTTTCGAACCGAACCCGAGAAGATTTTTTCTGAAGGATTTACCCTGAGTTTGCGCATCAATTTCATCAGAAATTAAAAGACAGTAATGTCAACGTTCAGACCCTGCTTCTTGACTTGCCATTCCCTTTTAACTCATTTGGCTTTTTAAACGTTGATTCACGCTCAGAGCCCAGTAGGATTGACTTGAAAAACATGGATTGAGGGAATCAGTTGACGGATAAGTGAAGACATTGTATTTTTGGGCATCGCAATTAGTTTTCCTGCAGAGCTTAACTCTGTCGTGGATGTACCTAAATTTAGTGACTTGGAACTCGTAAACAGGTGTTGGCGGGTCAGGACATTAAATTTTGGGCACTAGTTTTCAGGACGCCGTATTTGACCGATTAGGGAAGTTCTAATTTAAAGGGCAACCCTTGACAAAGCGATGTTTTACGTGATTTGATTCTACCCATTTACTTACCCAAAACATAGGAATGCTCCAAGGTTGTCCATTTGATGCTGATTTTTTGGCTTGCTTTGGTCTAATCCTCGTAATGTCGCCATGAGGGCACACTAATAGACTAACAACTGGCTAATATGCCGCGGACGTCTCGCAGCTTAGTAGCGATGATGAAGGAATTAAGACTCTACCACAGCGTTTTATATCCGAAAAGTCTTATGGCTTGTATTTGACTCTATAAAACTGAAAACGGCTGACAGAACAAAAATTCCTTGGCTTTACGTTTCGGATGCACGCTTGAGTCCATTATCGATTGCAGAAGACTAGTGGGCGAACAAAGGGTGTTGCAATATCTATATGATGCCTGGCAAAGTTAACATCCTCCGCATTCATCGCAAATGGTGGTAATTCGAGTGATGATTGTCTGATCATCTGCACTCAAGCAGCTAATTGTAGTAAATTTTGTTATCACCAGTGCTAGTCGTTGAACTTCCAGTCCATGAACAAGCGCGATGACCTTATTTCCTCCCAATTCGATGATAAGACTTTATCAGGGCAGAGTACTTATTCGCGTGAGGATAGGCGGTCGAACACTGCCTCTCAGGACAGTATTCATGGGCCAATTCGCCCAGTTATTAGTATAATACCTGCAACTCCTTTGTGTGTCTACTAGCCTTGTAAATTCTTCAAAACTTAGCAGCAATTTTCGAGATTCTATTAATTTGCTTACATACTGTACTCATAACTTTAGAATAGCAAACACTTCCTCAGCCCCAATGCAATCAACTTTGAAAAACGCCGTTCACAACCAACCTGCCTTTAATCACAAATGTCTAGAGCGTGAGCCAACAAGGTCACGTTTATGCCGTTGAAGTTCGTCGCCGTGTGTTTAACTGGCGAGCGAACACGCTGCCGGCCAACCAACTGCCTGTACAACAAAATCGCCAGCGGCTGGCACAAATTAGTAGAATGTATGAAGCCTGCCTCATCGTTGACTTTCTACTAGCTCACATGGAACGCAGCTGAAGCTTCCTTCATTCAGCTAAGAGTGTCATAAGAACAAGAATGACGCACTTCTATAACGGTACCGGGAAGGATTTGGGTAAGGAAAGTATCCCAGTGCTATAAAAGTGATCTTCCAGACTGTCCAGTGGAAGCCCTCATACTATGCAGCATTTTACGGGAGTGGCATGAACCAAGTCAAGAGAGTTAAGGCTGCCATCAGGACAACCAAATGTACAAAAGGGCGATGGTAACGCGTTGGGCTAGGGAGCTTACCGAAAATTCTAGGTTGAATGTACTAACAGGGGTAAATATAATTGTTAACCATTAACCGAAAGGATTGCTTAGGCGTGATTGCAAACGTAGTTAGCAGGAAACGTAAGTTAAAGTCAATTGACGCAAGTTAGCCAATCACATATTTCAAACCCCCTGTGTAAAGCGCACTCAGTGAACCAACTACTTGACTAGTGTTCTGGGCCACATAAAACAGTTATTTTGGTGGTAGAGAGTGCTCACCGATCGCGTTACGGGATATACTCGTCCTGTTTCGTTTAGGGGCTCGGTCGGCAGTCACACAGCAACTAGTAATATGTGCAGGGAAGAACTAATGACAAAGACAAGAAGAACTAGAATGACCACTTCGGACTTATTAACCGTCATCAGCCGGCTATATCAAACCTCGGGTTGTGCAACTTCTGAGGCCTGAACTCGCTTTCGGTCGATTAAAAGTATAACGCTCTAATCCCCGAGCTACGGACTCATCTTCTTGGCTGATGACGACTAAAAGTCATCACCGACCATTATAGGTTCTCTTTCCATTTTCAGTAAATATTTCTTTCAATTAGTATTATTTAGTTTTTATGTTTATGACAATTTGAGCATGCTTTGTGTAAAGGTGCAAATAAAGCCATTTACTAGATTTGTCCTATAGAAAGTCAAACCTTCCCCTAATGTTTTGCTTGACGATTACGAAGATGTTAGTCTTGTGAAAGTTTGCAATTACGGCCATTTTTGAGACGCAGGACGATTTGGGTATCCGTATTCACCTCCAAGTGTAAAGTGTGATCCAAGCCAAAGAGATATCCTAGATAAAGCGATGCTCAGCTAAAACTTTATTTGGGGGCTTAACGAGCAGCATCTCTTGGGTAAGCAATTACTTGGGCAGCTACAGCTTTAATACAGCAAACTCGAATTACTTAAAAAGAACTCGAAACATTTACGGTCAGGCATCTCTCTGCAAAAAAGTACGATAAAATTCTAATCAGCTATGTCAGTGACCTAAAACTATGGCTGAGTCAAGCAACACCGAGAAAAAGGGCAATACAGTGCATAGGCGTCCTTGCGTTTTGTACAAATCTTTAACTCACTGATTCTAAATTATCAGGTTTGTTGGTACTGACCTTTCAAAATGAAACACGAGGACATACCTTGTAACCACAGGGTGACCAATCAGCAAACAGTAAATAGCGTCGTCTTTTTGCCTCGTCAACCGAGGAAGCTACCTCACGAGCGGAAACGTCACCCCGATAGAGCAGAGCGCAGGACATGAAAACGGTCTCGTGTAGCGTGTATTCCGAGTGAGCAAGCTGGTTGTCGTCGTTGAGGGCCTCCAGGATTAAGCCGTCGCAACTTATTTCTTGGTAGTAGAGAGAAGCGAAACAGTGGTCAGCCAAAGGGTGTCACCGCATTTTTTAAAAAAATCCAATTTTTATGAGTTTTCTATTGAGGGCAAATGTCGAACCCCTTTTATTATCTAATGTTGTTCCTTTTTGCTGCACTTTTATTCCACCAGTTTGACAAAAATAGGTGACTCACATGAATAACTTACATTTATTCTCTTAATTCATTATTAAAATGTGGTGTTGGAATGGACTTGAGATATTCATCGTGGACACCTCACCTGATGACATCTGCCTTTTTTTCGAGGAGTGAACTTTCCTCCAATGCTTTATAGTGTCCCCTCCGTGAGCGTCAACGGAACATTTATCCAGCCTTCTTGTCGGAAAACTAGAGCTTTACGGAAATAAGAGGAAAGGCGGAGCACTGAAGGTAACGAGGATAGTCAAACGCAGTTGAGCTCATTCGCACATGGGTGCTCCACTTATGAGTTCCTAAAGGCACATATGCGCACAGGCCTCTCCAATTTCCCGCATAATCTGGACAGATGAAATCGGCTTTCATTTGCGTGTTGTGAGGGTTAGCGGTCAAAAATACGACAGGGGTGATTGATCCGTTTGCACAGCGAGATATGCAGTCAGTGCATGCTGTTTGGACCAGTCAACTTTTGCCCCTAAACCGGAGGTCGGCAAACTCCGGCCTTTAGGCCAGATACGGCCCAGCTATTATTCTAGTCCGGCCTAACGCCCCCCTAGTTAATTATCGTTGGATCCGGCCTAATTGAATTGTCACGGTTTTGTTCCCCTTCATTACTGCTGGTTGCAGCTCAAGCTGTGGCTCGTGTTCATTTTTAGAACTGATGTCAGGCGCTTGTATGAAACAGAAGCACCTGATCGGGGAGGGATATTGAATGTTATGTTGTAAACAAGTTCACTCTCTGGACTCGTTCTCATTCGCAAGAGTCAAATATTGTCAGCACTCCTTTTGACTTTCCCTATGACGACGCCCCCTCTGATGTGCAATTGGAGTTAATTGAGCTGCAGGCTTCGGACGTTCTCTTGTCCAAGTTTACTTCTTGCACTACTCTCATTGACTTCTACCGTCAGCTGCCACATGCTCAGTTTCCAATGTTGTTAGCCCGTGCCAAGCGTGTGATCGCAATGTTTGGCAGCACTTATTCATGCGAGCAGCTGTTCTCCAAAATGAAGTTTTGTAAAAAAAGCTGCGCTCTCAGCTCATTGACAATTGTCTTAATGACATTCTGTTGCTGAACTCCTCATCATTAGAACCTGATAGCGTATCTGTCTCTAAGAGCATGCAACCTTACGTTTCCCATTGATCGTACTGTATTTTGAATAATAAACGTTTCCTTGGACGCCTTGTTTCTTCTGGCCTAGTGTACCTTCTTGGCCTCCTGAAATGGCCTAGTAGTCTGAAAAGTTTGCCAACCCCTGCTTTAGAGCATGAAACCTGCTTCCTTTACACTAATAGACAGGCTTACTGAAGCCATTTGAATAAACAGTGGGGAGGTAATCCCAACACCATCAGAAATTAATCGTATTTTCTAAAACAAAACGCCAATATCGTTCATGCTCACTTCCTGACATTCCATGCAGTAAGGGCATTTTTTCCATAGAAGGCCGCTCATCTTTCTCCAATGGACAAAAACATGAAGGTGGTGATGAGTGCTCAAATATACTTTGCCCCAATGAAATAGAAGACGACATTTTGCGCCGAACACGTTACGTTAGCCTCTCCATAATAATATAGTTGCAATCCGCAAATACATGCATTGCACTCAATATTGAACCATGGCTGAGACGCCGCCCACCAGCCCTAGGCACAGTCTTTTTGTTTGAGATGAGGAGCTCAAAGTCGACGCAATACGTAGTACTACAGTTTTCGGCATTGTACCGCACCTTATGTTTCCGGTCAGGCAAGGCAGCTACAAGAACTGCCTTTATAGGCAACTAATTTTCTTCGTTACAGTAGGGGTTTTTACGAAAATACCTATCAAGTTTGTTATTTCGCATGATACTACGGTCTATGATGCGTTTTTTGAAGCCACCGATAAATCAATCCAAAGGTAACGTCAGCAAATCTGCATTTAAGGACACAAACGTGGAGCACTCACTTGTTCGATCCAAGGTTTTTTGGTCCATTATGGGTGCCATACCACACATAAGGAATTCCATACTCGGATAGGGAATGAGGTTGGTTCCCAGATCAGTAAGCTTTGCAGACAGCAAGGAACTGAAGCGTAGATTAGCTGTCATTTCACCAAATACCTGTAATAATTTTGTCAGAGTGAGATGTGTGCTTTGTGACATAAAAAATACTTTTTTTCCGATGACGGGTTTGAAGACTAGAATTAATGCGTCTGACTTGGTAACACTCGCAAAATGAAACTTTTTGCGCAGATTAGGAAGCTCGGAGGTCTAAACCCCTATCAGGCGACTGATATCAAACTGAAACGAAGCTTACTGATATCGTCAGCAGTGCTTTTCCATCGCAATGCTGAGTTCGCAAGAGCAGGAACGTTAGATATAGGCCATAACAGCAATGGGGTTGTTCCGTATTGCACATACGTTGAAGGGGTTCATTAATTCAGTGAAGCGGAGTGAATAGAAAAAATAATAATAACAATAATACGTCGGCACTTTCATCAGCCTTTACTGCCCCGCGCGCCAATGGCATGTCTCTTTTCACCATTCTCATAGATCAAAATTTGATGGGAAGGGAACTGTCTTTAAAATACTCACGACTTGCTTGTGTAAGAAACAAAATAGATGAGACTCTAGTGTCATGTCCCCGAAAAACACGAGAATCAGTGAATTGCTGCGCCTACAACGTTAGAGCTCATTGTCCCTTCTGGTAATGATTGTCTGGACTGCTCCAAACCAACTGCATGGTTCACTCGGAGGCTTGCGTTAAAATACTTCTCGTGTTCTACCAGCGATATCTTCTGGTAAGCTGTGGTCTTTGCTGACTGGGTGGTATTAGCCAATATTACTCTTGAGGTATTCGTGAGGTGTAAGTAAAATCTGAGCCATCAATGAAAACCATGCAAAATCTTCGATGTCATGTGAACTTCCAAATTAAAGACATAATGATAGTAGACGTTTATGGTAGCGTTGTGGAGTTGATGATAAGAATGGCATTAATGATGGTTGTTGGGGTCGTAGCAGCGGGCGATTTTGGTTAGTAGCATGACAATGATGATGGTGGTGATGGTGGTGGCGGTGGCAATGATTGATTGAGGAGGAGGAATGGTGGAAAACCTGTACGAACCGAATTTCTGGTGTTTTACATAGAAATAAGTCACTGTATATTCTGTATACTAATATGATAGTCAAAAAATTGACAAAGCATACTCACGTAGCTAACTTCAAAGAAAGGACAACGAACGCCTATATTCTGATAGGTAACGGCAGAATGTCAAACCTGAGCAAGCAGTCTGTTCATGGTCGAAAAGGAAATAGCCTCTTTTTGCAAACGGTCACGAATAACTTTGATGATAGAACGGTTGTCGAAGAAGAGGGAAATTGATTCCATTCGGCACGGCGAAGAAGCGGCTAAGATTGCATTGTAGGGTTCTACAACAGACGACACCTGTTGTTGGCTGGGGTAGATGCCAAAGTCAAATTTGGCCTGTTTGATGAAGGAGTTGTCGATGTGCTCTTCCAGAGCTGTGTGGACGTAAAAGAAGGAAATTTTAATGTATCAAACTGGGGTTTCTAACTCTAAAGGGGTAACTTGGTAAAATAATCATGTCCCATGCATCTTCGCCGGCGTGCTCACATATCGTGCCCACCTCTTAATCAATTTCCGAGTTCTTCGGTTTATGTCTGAGCCTGAATAAAGCAATGAATGTAATTGGTTCAGCTATTCTCCCGGCTTAATGGTCAGCGTTGTCTGGCTTACTTGGGTGCCTAAGTTTGAGCTTCTGCCTCACATATTTTCTTGGCAATTTCCACTAATTGGCATACTAATGAAAATGCTATTATTGTATGTTTCCAAAAATTGTCCGTCACAACCGCCTTCTTTAGGTTATCGAAACATATTGGCCACTATGCGCAGTCACCCTGTCCTTTTGTCCTCTTCGAACAAGATCAATATTGTTGAGAATGCTAACTTCAATGTCACTACATGTAGCGAACTCTCTACCGCTAAGTTTCTTTATATAACGGTGGGCATGCCAATTGAACGCATTGTGGGACAGTTGAGCTTGAGTTCTGGTGAATACTATAGACCTTTTTAACATATCTGAACAATTCAAACTACACAATTATTGAAAATTCGTGGATTACATTGGAATTCGAACCCACGACAGCAAGAACAAGGCCTGAATACATCCAACGTTCTTACTACCTGACTTACTAGGTCTCGACTGAGAGCCTTGATTTTAGTTGCATTTTGGCCAAATTACTCACTCAAGCTACCGCCTATTATTGAATCCACAAAGTTTGTCACAGTAAGATTGGCTCTCAATCAGGTTTACCTAAACAGTCAGTCTAGAATCCGTAAGACGTCCACCAGGCTCACTTTTTCATAGGAGGCTTTTTAAAAACTTAATAATTCATTGATTTCTGAGGAGATTGAAAAGCAGCACTTTCCAAACTGGAGGAGCCAGCAGAAAGTACTGAGGGAACGCTTGGGGACCCACTGATCAGCCGAGTTCTCGTAACGGTATCGTGCAACAGCAGAATATCAGGGAAACACGTGTCTTTTTTGATTTTGGCTAATATCTGTGTTTTCAGTATGGTTTATTATGTAACCTATGTATAAACTAATGGTTGCCTGTTGTCAATTTATGAATATTACGCGGTTATCCCGCTGTGGTTGATAACAGCACGTAATAACAGTCGAACATGCGGGGAACCTAGCTACGTTGCACAAGCTCGCTACCCACGCGTTTGAGATCTAGTTTTCTAAATAATTTGAGTCATCACCGCATATTGCCTTCCTCTGCCTTCTTGTGGTTTTCCCGCAACAGCCACTTTGACGTACGCTAAGCCGGGCAAATTTTTAAATGTCTTTACGTTCGCCGAACTGTGTCCGCAATTGAATGTAGTCTCATAGACTGTTTGTTTTGGTGCGGTCGAGCAAGGCGCGTTTACCTGGTCAAACTGACTCCGTTTTTATTGCCTATCTCACTTGACTCTTGTTATTAATTACCCTCTTTGCCGTTATCCGTGAATAACACATTTTTCCCGTTTCGTTTGGAACCGATAGTTGCGTTGATCTCATTTCTGTAGGATACACGTTGCTTCTTATAATGTCGTGAAAATTCGGGCGTCGTCCTCCCCATCCAAGTCCCGTCCTCGTCCTCCCGTCCCAGTCGTCCTCCTCGTCCCAGTGGAAGATATTTCGCTACTGCTACTTAATGATCATACATGATAAGTCTTCTTTGTCTGACTTACGACCAGGTACGCGGTGCACAGATATTGCCCCCCCTTACGAAAACTCTTCGGACAAACTGATCACTGAATGGAACCAAATCTACGCCTATAAATGAGAAAAACGCCAGAGTAAACTGGTTGACTTCCTTGTATTTAAATGTGAGTTTATATTTCGTATTTACCTTATGCACTGATCAGTAATTTTTCAAGTCCTTGACTTTCCACTTTCGTCTAAAGACACGTTCTGCCATAGGTTTATTATGAGGTCATCGATCGAAGGTAGGCCTCACTGAATGCCCCTTACTACACCGAAAACCTGCCTGTGTAGTTTTCCATTGAAAAGGAATCAGAACTGCGAGGTATATAATCGCGGTAGACCACACAACTGTCATGGTTCGACTCGTCGTTGATAACTTCTCTGTGAGGCCTTAACCTCTGGAGGTCCGATGCAACACCTTCGGTCAAAACCTCTCCTCTCGCCAATACTACTCCTAACACTCCCTGAAAGTTTTCAACTTCATGGTATTCACTGAGCGTCGGTCGTTGGCATTCGATCTCTGTTCTCATTCGTACAACGTCAAACAGAAAGAGATAAGCCAACCGGGTGGCTTAGCTCTGTTCCCTTCGGGCATCGACAAACAAAAGAATGAGATATTTCTTTCTGCATTTCTTTCTCTGCTGTCAATTTAATGTCGCAATTGCCCTTGCAGTTGTGGCCGTTTATTAACAAATTATTTATTATCCGGCCGATAAGCGCTTTCGTGGTGCAGCTCAGACCTGACCCTCGGTGAAAACCTTATTTCTGCCTCGTCTCTATCTCACCTGAGTGTCTGAGTGCATGTAACTCTCTGCATGAGCTCGCTCCAGCGATCGTCGATTAGCACAGAAACTCGTATCTGACCGGTTTGCCGAAGTAAATATAAACAAATACATCAACATGCGGCAAAATCCGAGGTCCGTAGATGTTAGTCCGTTTATCATCTTCGAAGGGATATGAAGAGTAGTCGAGTTCATGGACCGAAATATATGATGCACTAAAGTTTTTTTTAATATACTCAGAAATTACTGCGCGAAGTTGGAGCAAATGCTTGTAGCTAAAACTTTTCAGGCTTAACTCTGAAAGTTTTTGTACTGGCGTTTACGAAACATTATGGTCACCATCATCAGGTAGCTGCAGTGGCTATTTCTGTTGGCCTTGAGCAGTTAAGCATTGTCGCTTGCCTCGTATTACACCCGTGTCACGTGCACGAACTTTGCCCTGTCCGTTTGCCACGAGGTATTGCGAACTAGTGCTGGTGTACTCTTTTGGCTAGACATGAGGTTGAACTGTCGCTGGTCATGGCCGCCTACAGCAGCAGAACCGTGGTTAAGTCCTTGGGAAAACGAGGGTCATTTACCGAACCAATAGGAAGATGGCTAGACGGGTGCCCTAAAGTTGGCACTCCGCTGGCACAATTAACTGAGCCATGGACCACCATCCGGCCTACCGAAACGGGCTCAACCCAGTTTGAACAGGATCAGTTAGGTTAACGGGTAGCCCAACAGGACAAATATTTGAAGCCCGAGGAGAAGAGAGAAGTAGCCCGGCTTAGACCACGGGATCAGCATGGAACAGCCGCAACGACGCCTCCAAGAGGCTGAAAGCAAACTGCACGAACAGCAGCGACTGCTCAGGCCGCAAGCTGACCTGGAGGAGGCCAACAGGCCAGCTGACGCTGCCGCAAGTACGACGGCCGCAAAGGGAACAACGATCACGCGAGCCCGCCAGCGGTCGACCATGTAGAGGTCAAAGTGAGTCAGCAACAGGCGGGCAGGTTAAAGTTCGTGCACCGAGCTCAGTCGTAATAGGTGGCAAACGATGCAGCTGTATAAATCAAAGCCAACAGCAGCAACCAATCACTCTGGTGATGGAAACGATAAAGTTTCCGAAACGACAGCACAAATTAACTCTAATCCATAACCTGACCTGCCTTCTTTCTCTGCATGGTCATCGGTAAAAGGATAAATAAGTTGATACAGGAGTACCCAGGCTGAGAACGGAGCAAGGTCCGCCGTCATAGTGCATTCCAATCAAGCACTCTAATGGACGACGTGATCTGCTTAACCACATTTGTCTATATATTGTAGCCGCAATGAATGGTTGTGTGGCCCTACTAACGAACACAATTGTTAATTAGGTGTATACTAAGGGATTGGGGGCAATGGAGGTAAGGCAGTTTAAAGGCCAGGAAATTGCAGTTAAGCGTTGGCAATGAAAATTAATGTATGTGCCCACCGTAATCGTTCAATTGAGCTATTTTTCCCCTAAATTGGACCGTATTACACGCCTAAATGCACGGCAACCTAACCCCAACCCTAGGCCTAACTATATCCATTATGTTCGTTGTCGGGGTACTAAGGTCGTTCTAGGGGGACCAGTTAGGGGTAGCACCACACAGATAGCACTTGGTCCCTCCATTTGTCTCGTACAGGTGGTGAATGCTCCTGTGGCCGCCTCTAACTGGTACCCAACTCTTACCTATGGCTCCTCGAGGTTGGGTTCTTCCCAGCGGCCACTGTCGGGCAAACGTCACAACCGGCGGGCTAAACCAGTTAAGGGTCTCCGGAGGTGTGTGTGTGCCTCCACACTCGGTATGTCTGACTCCCGAACTTCCAACCTCCCCCCTCTCAAAAAGCCCTACGGTGGGAGCGACAGCAACCCCGTAGGCGGCCCAAGCTAACTCAGGTCGCCCTTCCACTAAAACAAACCGTGAACCATAGTGGAGCTCGGCAGTCGTCTGAAATGTCCCAGCAGCCCTATCTGGGACAGCACTGCTTGCCTCCTCGCGTAGGAAGGGGCTAGAAAAGGTGCCCTAAACAAATGCTGGTTATCACGTCTTCTGCAGCCGGCCGCGGCTCGCAAATCGCAAATACGCGGTCGTAAAACTCAAACAAACAACAATACCTCCCGTCCCCATCCCCCTCGCCATACCCTCCAGGCTGCTCGGGTAGGTCCACTCACACTAGCAGCCTGGAATGTTCGTTCCCTTTTAGACAATCCTAGGAGCAACCGGCCGGAACGGAGGACGGCGCTAGTCGCTCGGGAACTGGCGCGCTACAAGGTGGACATTGCTGCTCTAAGCGAGACCCGATTCTCTGAGCAGGGTTAGCTGGAGGATGTAGGTGACGGCTACAACTTCTTCTGGAGTGGCCGGCAAAAGGCAGGGCAACGCGACGCTGGTGTTGCCTTTGCCATCCGGAATGACATCGTGGGACGTCTGCCCTGTCTGCCGCAGGATATCAATTATCGCCTGATGAGCCTCCGACTGCCTTTTCGGGGAGACCACTTCGCCACCATCATCAGCACGAACGCTCCCCAAATGACGAGCTCTGATGCGGCGAAGGACAAATTCTACGAGGGCCTGCACGCCCTGCTGGCGACTTTGTCGAAGGTGGACAAGTTAATTGTCTTTGGTGACTTCAACGCCCGCGTCGGGACGGACCACGCTGCCTGGCAGGGAGTGCTGGGTCCCCATGGCCTCGGTAGCTGTAACGATAACGGCCTCCTTCTGCGCTCGTGTGCGGAACACCGTCTCCTGCTGACCAACACCTTCTTCCGCCTTCCGACGCTGGAGCAGGCCACGTGGATGCACCCTCGGTCGCGGCGCTGGCATCTGCTGGACTATGTTCTCGTTCGGAGGCGAGATCGACAGAACGTGCTGGTAACCAGGCGATCCGCGATGCCGCTGGTTGGACAGATCACCGCCTTATCATCTCCCAGATGAGGCTCCGACTACAACCCCGACGAAGGCCCCAAGGTAAGAGGCCGCCAGGTAAGTTAAATACTCTTTTATTAAATTTGCCTGCTCACTGTTTTGATTTCAGCAACCAAATAACCGAGAACCTGGAGAACCTGCATGCTCCAGATAATAACGGCACCATGGAAACACGATGGTGCCAACCGCGAAATGCCATCCAGTCCACCGGTCTCGAAGTCCTCGGACGCGCATACCGTAAACACCAGGACTGGTTTGACGACAATGACGCCGACATCAGCAACTTACTCGCGGAGAAGAATGGACTAAACAAAGCCTTCATGGACCTTCGGACTGATGCCACCAAAGCAGCCTTCTTCAGATGCCGGTGCCTTGTACAGCAACAGCTGCGGGAAATGCAGGATGCTTGGATGATCCGAAAGGCTGAGGAAATCCAGGGGTATGCGGACCGCAATGAAATGAAAAACTTTTTCAAGGCCATCAAGGCCATCTACGGCCCGTGTATCAAGGGGACCGCACCGCTGCTCAGCTCTGACGGCACAACACTGCTGACAGAGAAATCGAAAATTCTGGAGTGCAGGGCCGAGCACTTCAGAAGTGTCCTTACTTGCTCATCAGCCATCTCCGATGCTGCCATTGACCGGCTCCCTCACGTGGACACGAACAATGACCTGGATCTGCCGCCTTCCCAACCAGAAACCATCCGGGCTGTGCAGCAGATTTACAGCGGTAAAGCATCGTGATCCGACGCAATCCCACGGGAAATCTACAAACACGGTGGGCCCCAGCTGATGGCAGAACTCACAACACTCTTCCAGGAGATGTGGCGCAAAGGACAAGTTCCTCAGGATTTCAAAGACGTGACCATCGTCCATCTCTACAAAACGGAAGGGGAACCGGCAACTCTGTGATAATCACAGACGCATCTCGTTGCTCAACATCGCCGGGAAGATATTCACCCGTATCCTTCTCAATCGTCTGAACGGTCACCTATAGCAGGGCCTGCTCCCGGAAAGCCAATGTGGCTTTTGCCGACACCGCGGGACAACCGATATGATCTTTGCCGCCCGCCAGCTGCAAGAGAAGTGCCAGGAGATGCGAACTCACCTATACACTACCTTCGTGGATCTGATGAAAGCCTTTTACACATTGAACCGTGACGGACTGTGGAAAGTCATGCAGAAATTTGGCTGTCCTGAGTGGTTCACACACATGGTGCGTCAGCTTCATGACGGGATGACGGCGCGCGTCACTGACAATGGGACGGTATCCAAGGCATTCGCAGTGACCAACGGAGTGAAGCAGGGCTGCGTATTGGCTCCCACCCTGTTCAGCCTCTTGTTTTCGGCTATGCTGATGGACGCCTGCCGTGACAAACAGCCTGGGATCTGCATCGCCTACAGAACTGACGGGCACCTTCTCAACAGTCGGCGTATGCAGGCTTCAACGCGCGTGTCTACGACTACAGTCCATTACTTGCTCTTCGCGGGCGACTGCGCCCTTAACACCGTGACGGAGGAGGACATGCAAAGGAGCATGGACCTCTTCGACGCAGGCTGCACCAATTTTGCATTAACAATCAGTATAGCCAAAACGGTTGTCATGCACCAACCGCCACCCAGCGTTGAATACAATGCTCCCCGAATCAATGTCAACGATGCTCAACTCAAAAATGTGGAAACCTTCGCTTATCTAGGAAGCACACTGTCACGCAACACGAGAATCGAGGACGAGGTTGTCCAACGGATCTCCAAAGCTAGTCATGCCCTCGGCCAGCTAAAGGTCTCCGTGTAAAATCGCCTTGGTATTCATCTGAACACCAAACTGAAGATGTACAAGGCCGTCGTCTTGACGACTCTCCTTAACGGAGCGGAGACCTGGACCGTCTACTCAAACCAAACCAGGAAGCTGAATAACTTTCATCTCAGCTGCCTCCGCAGAATACTGAAGCTGAGATGGCAACACAGGATCCCGGATACGGAAGTCCTGGAGCGGACCGGAATCCTCAGCATCCAGGCCATGCTGAGGCAAGTGCAACTACGATGGAGCGGCCACCTTGTAAGAATGGACGACGACCGACTACTCAAACGACTTTTCTACGGAGATTTCACTACGGGTGCTCGCCGACAGGGAGGTCAAACGACGCTACAAGGACACTTTGAAGAAATCGCTGAAGCAACTGCAAATCAACCCGGTGACCTGGGAGAACCTCGCTCAGGATAGACCGGCATTGAGAAGATCCGTGAAGACTGGTTCAGCAATCTATGAGTCCAACCGGATCACAGCCGCCAAGGCCAAAAGAGCGGCACGAAAGTCACCAGCGCCCCGGACCAACATCGTCGATGCCCAGGCCCTGCCAACATGCCCACGCTGTCAATGCATCTTCATCGCCAATCGGCCTGGTTGGACATCTTCGGATGCAATGCACCAACAATCTGACAATTCCAATTTCTACGTCAAATTCTGCCAAACCTCCTTCAGACTCCCCCCACCCTCACTCCATTACTCCCAGCATCATAGAGACCAAATCGCTCTACTCATCGCCTGTTATCCCCACCACCGCAACCACCCCCGCCTGCGCCTTCACTACCACCACCACCACCGTCAGCGATGGGGACTCTCTCCTAAACTGTCCTCAATGCGACCGCACATTCACCTCACGCGTAGGCTTGGTCGGTCACTTGCGAATCCATCGTACAGAGACTGGTGAATCAGTGCCTGGAGCACCAACACACAGCAGAGATCACCGCCTCCACTGCCCTCACTGTCCTCGCGCATTCACTCATCACATGGGCCTATTAGGTCACATGCGCATCTCTGACAGCGGAATTCACTGCAATGCTGACAACACCGATACATCATGCACACCCTCTGCTCCTGCCATTCTTACCGCCACTGCCACCCCCACTACCATGAATGACATCAGCCCAGCCTCTACCGATTTCTCCTGCCCGCACTGCGCCCGCAACTTCAACTCATGCATCGGTCTGATTGGTCACCTGCAAATCCATCACACGGAGGCTGGTGAACCAGTGCCTGGGGCTCCGACATACAGTCGCTGCACCCGCCTTCACTGCACCCGCACATTTACACACCGCATGAGCCTATTAGGACACATGCGCCTCCACGACAACCTGCGGTAAACCATCGGAGGCTAAGCCACATCACCGCATCCCATCTGCACTAATACATAGACAACACCCTCACAATCATCATAATGTACCTGATAAAATCACGGTTTCCTAGAAACCGTGGCTTGGAAGGCTGCCAATCTACGCTTACACCAGATCACGCCGTCACTCAGTGTATGTGCTGTGTGTGTCGAGTGGCGGACCAGTGGACTGGGAGTCAGGCGGCGATGGCTCCTCCATATCCTTTGAGTAAGTGAATCCTGGTGTGTGCGTTATGGGGGCCAGGTTGTGCTGTGGCGCACGAAGACGGGTACGCCGACCCGTCAGCCAATGCGCCCACTCCCACATCAGACAATTGACTGGCTCGGATGGTGGTCTGATTTTGGGGTTGGGGAGAAAGTGAGGTCAACAGATCAGCGCATTTTCCTCCCTATAAACAATCTGACGCGCTTGAAACTATCACGATGCGCTGAAAGTTGTGGCTTGGAAGGTTGCCAACTGACGGGTTAACTCGGACTGCGTGGTCAGCCCAATGTGTGTTTTGTGTGGAGTGGCTGACTGGTTGACTGAGAGTCAGGCTGCAATGGCTTCTTCTTAATGTGGCCTTTATGGCACTCCTACTCTGTGGGATCCGACTCAGGTGTGGTGGTACACCCAGGGGTGGCTCCAGCCGTGCCAGCCCCCTACGCCCTCTCCCATCTCCGGTCTTCTTGACTCTGTCTTGACACCGAGCTCAGGTGGGGGAGGAGGAGTGCGGTAGCTGCAGCGCAAGGCTACTATCACTTAAAACTAATTTACGCGCAATTCACCGTCCCTGCATCACCTGGTGTGGAGCATACGGTAGACCTCGTCGAAATCGACGGTCGAACTGTCATCAGGTTCGTACAACGTGCCCCCTAAACGGGTCACTTGGCAGATGCGTTGGACCAACACGGGGCCACATCAGGGCATGCCAGGCGTTATTCGGGTTGCGCTCCCATAACAAATGCCGAACATGGGGGTTGTGGTGGCAAGCTTAGAGGTGGCTAAGGCTTAGGGGTCCTGACCGCCCCAGCCACCGGCGCCCTCTCCCCTCTCCGGTCTTCTTGACTCTTACTTGAAACCGGGCATAGGTGGGGGAGGAGGAGAGAGTGCGGTCGCTGCAGTGCAAGGCTTCTGGCACGTAAAACTAATTCACGCGAGAGTCACTATCCCTGCACCACCATACTCTGGAGCATACAGTGGACATCGTCGGACTACGATGGTCGAACTGGCAGGGTCGTACAATAGTTCGTTGCCGCTAAGTGAGGTTGACCACTATTCCTTGTCAGCTAATTTCCTTCGTCTCACAAAACGGTTGTAGTATATTACCATCTGGAATGGCCGTTTCTCGTTTATTAGTCGTCATCAGCCAGCCATATCCAACCCCGAGACTCGAACCCATGACCATTTGAGTAAGAGTTGAGTGCTCTTGCAATTGAGCCAGGGGTTTCGATCGGGAATGTTAACGTTGGTGGATGGGCATTCACCGATCGGTTACGGGACTCACTCGTCCCGTACTGCCTTGGGGCTCAATCTCGAGCCCCACCAGCAGCCACACAGCAGCTAGTATTATAGGCAGGAGAACCTTACCAAAAACGACAATGGAGATGAGAGTGGCAATTTCTGGCTTATTAGCCGTCAGCAGCCAGCCAGCGGCTGCTGGCAGGGTTCGCACTGAGCCCAAGGCTGTGTGGGACGAGTGAGTCGAGTAACCGATCGATAAACACCATCCGCAAAAACGTGTTTGTTCCTGCCGGCTGACCTCCATCGCCGTTTAACCCCCGTAGCCTGAGCCTCTTTCTGCCAAACCGGAAACTGTAACAATGGTCATACTTTTTTATTTACTAATGTGTCATTTCCTGCTGGTTCTTTCGGTCCTTCTTTCCATAATCGAACTGTTTGGCACCTTTTCCAGCTGACATTTGGTTTAACTAGAGAAAACTTTTATGACTGTATACGCCGTGATCACTTTGTATGGTTTCTACTTGTTGGTCGGTATTTTTGCGCTGTTAGATTGTTAGCTACATGAGTGTTTTTTAAATCAGCTCTACAGACCTAGGGCCACCATCAGTTCCCTTCACAAACTGGTCTCTTGGTGTCTTCTAATATCGAGCCCGCTCCTACAGTCTTTCTTTCTCTTGTTCGACAGGAAAGGTGGTCAAGGTTACACAAAACGAAAACCTTTTATGAACACCAAAAAGACAAATGCGATAACATAGGCAGTGCAATTATCGAAACTTAACCCATTTACCCATCAAAAGTCCTGATCCTGTTCCGCCACCATAGGAATGAAAGAAGCAGAGACCATTTAGGAGATCACAGGCTTCTGCGATCTTCCGAAGGCTCTCCACAAATGGTTCCTTGTATGACTGTCCTAGTTGATAAAGCCGCGCGCATAGTTGCTTGCTCCGTCCTCCTTTCCGTTTACTAGGCTTTTTGCGTTGAAAAGATTTTGGTAGACGCCGGCGCGAACTTCATCTAACGAGGTGGCAAGTTGTAGGTAAAGGCGATACCGTGAAACAAAAATTTTGCTGAGGCATTATTTGAGGGCATCAGTACAAGAAGGGCTTTCAGTCAACTTTATGGAAGCGTTTCTTCACACATGCTTTGATTGTAGACGGTCTCACTACTAGGGTGGGTCTCTTACCAGAAGACAGTTTATCATGGACTTATTCCGCACGCACATACCAAATGCATGCTGACGTACTGGTTCTGATAGACATCAGAACCCCTTGGGGGAGGGCATGTCCGAGTCGGTCTTGACGTTAATTGTTTCGTTTGAGTGGCTGTGATTAGCCAAGAATATGCGCGGGGGCACAGCGTTTCAAGTGTCCGATGTAGATCCACTACAAATGCGCTTTTTCCAAACCGGTTTTGGGAGGAAAAATCTGAACGGAGGAAGGGTAGATGAACCGAGCGAATGCCATCGGCAGCGTGGGCGGCTGCGATGGGCAGAAATGAGCCAGCATAAAAGCGACGGCTTGGGAAAGTCAGTGGTTACATTTTTGAGTTCAACATTGACGGTACATCCATATACTACCATATCTGTAGTTGTTGCTTTTAAGTGATGCTATACCGCTGGAGGTAAGCAATCGGATATTGAGCAGGACGTCCGGGGGCTGACACTAATGAAGGGACTGCTCTGCGGGATTGGATTGGAAGCATGGCCTGGATTCGATAGGTCGAGGTTGTTTGATGGCATTTATCTCGACTTATGCGAAGGTGTCAACAACCGTGTCTTCCGAACCACGGAAAAGGCACAGGAAAAACAGCAGGCTGAAGTCGAGTGGGAATTTCAAGACGAGTGAACTCAG
Organism: Schistocephalus solidus; assembly: GCA_017591395.1. Lineage (NCBI taxonomy): Eukaryota > Metazoa > Platyhelminthes > Cestoda > Diphyllobothriidea > Diphyllobothriidae > Schistocephalus > Schistocephalus solidus. The sequence continues at coordinate 390,448 of WEDG01004125.1, forward strand.
TCATGTCTGGCAGTTGCGTTCAGACCACCTCAAGTTCATCAATGGCGCGGCTGTTTAAGCCATAGGCAGGCCCTAGTCACTACGGCATTCACGTCGGCTCCCGAATTGAATAAGAAGATGGACGTCGGTAGATAGAGAAGTTTTCTGTTCAGAATGACTGGATAACAAGCTGGGAGAAGTTGGCAGCCGGACGGGGCACACGTCATCACCAAGAGAGCACTTGGCCTGAGTGAAGGTGGGGAAATCTTCATAGCGCCTTGAGGGAGGGTAAGTCCGATTCGGCCCTGAGGTTGGTTGATCTGTTTGCCTAGCTTGGCCTGGAATCAGAGCGTCACTGGTACGCGTGTACAAGTACGCGCGTGAGGCGTAACTTTGCAGCAAGTGCATGGGGTAGAGCCTTTACATACATTCTGAACTCATCTCGAAGATAATGAAGGCTCTTCAGAAAGGTCAGCATCTTACTAATCATTTTTTCAACTGCTGACAACAGCCCCTCGTCAGTCAAAGGAACTGGAAACAGTTTGCTTGCGGGTTCTCTCCGTAAATTACCTTGAAATGCTACTAAGCAAAACCTGCCGATGAAGCCAAAGGTGTAAATACCTGGAACTCTTAAAGAAACGGTTATAACTGCTAAACAGATAAAAAAACTTTTACTGGTATGAGGAAAGAGGGAGCTATTGCGACTTTCTGGCAATGAGGGCTTGTTCGACCCCCTCAAACGGCAGCAAATGCTAACCCTAAGGAATACAATGGATAGGGTTACGTGCAGGGTTAGGTTGGCGTGTGGGTAGTCGTGCATAGGTATGAGTGTATTACGGTCTCATTCAGTGCGAAAAATCAGCCCACTTGACTGATGCTGGCGGCTATATGCATTAATTTTCATTTCCAATGCGCTATCGCTCTTTTTCATCCTTTTAACTATCCCACCCCGTTCTCGTATTGCACGCATACCTATCCATTGGGTTCGTTAGGGGGATCGTGGAAGCATTCGTTGACGTTAAGGAGGGTCGCACGAGCAGTCCTCACTAACGCAGCATAAAAAAAGAACGTTTTAAGGCAGATAAAGACAGTTATGCTTAACTAACCTGTTCGCACCCATTTAAGATTCCGTTTGAGAACTTCACAGGCGGTCCCATGATGACAATGGTGCAACAGGAATACGGGCAAAGAAAATGGAAACTAAAATGTAAATCTCTTATCTGTTTACCGGTGTCAGCCAGACTTGCCCCAAGCCTACGTCGGAAAGACCTCAGGTTGGAATGCGGAGCAACTTTGTCATCGAGCATTTGACGTTAACGTTTCACCACTTCAGTCACGGACTGGCCTCCTATTGGCAGCCGTCGAGAACATTCAACATCACGGGAAAGTGGTGCTTCGTTGGGTTAATTGCCGGAAATATATTTCTGCAGTTTTGATTTGGATCGCAACTTTACAGCCCTCGCTGGTGACTCTCTAACGAAAAATAAGCCTAAACGGGTTGTTCCAGTCTGCTTCATTCTCCTCGGTATTTTTAAAAAATAATACAGCCATCACCATCACACTTTATATGCGTTTTAGGAGAAGCAAAAATATTACTAACTTAAGCAGCGGTAATTTTTTAGGTTAAGTGGCAGTTATAAATTATCCAAGTATAATCGGCAATTTCAACATCACTGTAGTAATAGTAGTAGTGGTAATGATAATGGTTGCAGTAGGAGTGGTATTGGGACAGTAGTTATAGTAGTAGTAGTAGTAGTAGTAGTAGTAGTAGTAGTAGTAGTAGTAGTAGTAGTAGTATTAGTAGTAGTGGTAATAGTAGTAGTGGTAATGATAATGGTTGCAGTAGGAGTGGTATTGGGACAGTAGTTATAGTAGTAGTAGTAGTAGTAGTAGTAGTAGTAGTAGTAGTAGTAGTAGTAGTAGTAGAAGTAGTATTAGTAATAGTAGTAGTAGTAGAAGTAGTAGTAGCAGTAGTAGTAGTAGTAGTAGTAGAAGTAGTAGTAGTAGTAGTAGTAGTGATAGTAGTAGTAGTAGTAGTAGTAGTAGTAGTAGTAGTATTAGTATTAGTAGTAGTAGTAGTAGCAGCAGTAGTAGTAGTAGTAGTAGTAGTAGTATTAGTAGTAGTAGTAGTAGTAGTAGTAGTAGTAGTAGTAGTAGTAGTAGTAGTAGTAGTAGTAGTAGTAGTAGTAGTAGTAGTAGTAGTAGTAGTAGTAGTAGTAGTAGTAGTAGTAGTAGTAGTAGTAGTAGTAGTAGTAGTAGTAGTGAATTGAGTTTTAACATTTTATTTTTATGGTGTTCTTTTTACCCAAGACCGTAGGTTCGGAATCCAGGAGCACGGTTCTTGGGGTGCATTGGCCTTTTGCGTTTTCGTGAAAGAAGGTATTGCAGTCAAATAATTCTTTCTCATCGGATGTTTCTGGTGAGTCGGGCAGTACAATTTTTTGTCCATCCGGACCGATCCCGTGCTCGACACAAAATAACTCCCAGCATGCGTTTGCAATCTGAACGCCACATTGGCCGACAAAGATGCTGATGATTTCCCCCTGTTTAAAGCAAATTATTTTTATTATATCAACAATTTTATGACAGATAAATGTACCCCCTTAGTTGACCCTTTCGAATTTCAATCTTTATTGGTTCCTCAGCAAGTAACAAATAGACAAATGCGGTTGAGCACCCTCTATCCAAGACATTTTGTTATAATTATAGTGTGTTGGAGCTCTCACAACCACGAAGTTTATCAAGTGTATGACTTCTTTTGTGCTTTTCTAGGAGCTGGAGCACATTTGTTGAACTAGGGTGGAACCAATCAACAGATCTGTGGTTTTTACATGCTGAAACCGCAACAAGCGGAAGTTGTTTTATTTAAAGCCATTTTTAGTTGAGAACGAGCTGCTATGCTATCTGTGATCCCACGCTTTAAGTTTTTAGCCTCTTATAAAGGTTTTTATGGAAATATTTCTAACATAACTTCAGAAGCAGCAGCAGCAACAAACGAGGAAAAAAATAACATAAATTCGAAAGGTTGGAGAAGGTTAGAGGCCTGAAGTTTCTGCTTCTCCCTCGAACCCATCTCTCAGAGACAGTCGTAAACTTCGTCCTGGAACTTGCATCTTTACTTCTATGTGTAGGGAATCGTCGTGTAACCAACTTCTCAGATGAATTTAAGAAGTTGAACTAGACATAAAAACAAGATCACGTGATAGGCCGCAAGCATAATCTGCACGTGTTTCGCACCTATGCTTGGTTCAGGTGTTAGCTGATGTGGTACTTGTAAATCCAGCACAAGCATATTCATCTATGCCGATAATCTTACAGGTTCTCTCGAGCTGCGTTTTTTATCAGGAAAATGATCAGTGGTTACATACCGGCAAGGCAAGTTGCCTGGACAGGCACTGAACCCGAAAGCAAAGATGGGCGATCGATTTAGGAATTCACAAAACAGGCGGCTAAAATCACCCGGCTTCTTTTGATACTAACAGCTATTTGGTCGCAGTCTCAGTTTCAACTTTTAAACTATTGTGTGCGATGCCGTCAGTCCATTCGTGAATAATAGCTCACAGCCTCCGTTCAGTCCTAAAACACCCTCTTCGACCCAGATACCGACGTAAAGGCACCAGTAAAGTGAGCAGATTGCATTATTACAAGGTTGATTGTAAACCACTGTGATCTCCAGATAATTTTTACATAACTCAAGCCAAAGTAGACGTTTGATTTCCTTGAGTGACTAACCTCGTAGCTCGAAAATTATTCCGGTCAGCAGGTCTTTGGGACAAGAAAATTGCTTTTAGCTTAGCTTTATTTAAACAAGTCATACTATAGTTACTCCAACCACAATGCATTGAAACATGGGCTCATTTTACTAACAGTTTTCTTAAAGTTGATTCAAAGAGAATGACAAGGATTTTTTGTTAAGTAAAAGCAGAAAAAAATCAAGACATACCAACATGTCTACTATCCGAGAAAGAGCACCACTTGCCAACTAAAAAAGATTGTTTCTGGAGCCTATTGATCGGCGCATGCTTTCGAAAAACGTGCACCATACAGGCATCAAAGTTTCGTGTAGTCGCTGACGAATAAGGGAGGCGTACATAGAGGAAGCACCGACGCCTGCATTTACGGACTGGCCACCATGGGACCCATACAAAACCAGCGCGGATCCTTCCTTTGACTAACTTGCCACCTACTGAGCGGTAGAGCTCGGTGCGCGGGTCTTAAAAGTGACGATTTCAGTTTAGGTTCGTAACTTAAAAAACACGCTTTTGTATGCTGCCTAAGTGCATAAGGTAGAAGTTGGAGTTATTGTGAGGTGTGGCTACTTCGTGCTGTCAATGCGCAGTGTGTGCGCGGATGGACGCCAGCCGCTTATCGCGACCACAAGGCCCGATTGGTCACATGATAATCCTTACGACCACACAGAGGCAAACAAGTACAGAGTAGCAGCTCGACCGTCCGGCTAAGTGATTGGTAGACTTACGCAGCATTTGCCGCACCTGGACTCGTTGTCAAGACAGTCATGAGGACCAGACGGGAGATTGAACGCAGGTGGCAGTCATGATCTGATGCTGCACCTACGCGTGACAACACATCCGTGCCATTTTAGTATTAATTACGGTTAAGCAGCCCCAATAACACCGGCCGGGCTCTGACAGGGCCCCCATGTTAGTGCCGTGCCGCCCGCTGTTGGGGCGGTAGCAGAAAGTGGTCATGCGCTCACGACTCGTAAATGGTCTTGTCATAGTCTTACAAGTGGAGCATGCTAAAGGATGGATGCTGTAGTGAGGTGGATACTGAACAAGTTCCCCTCACTGTAATCTACTTCGCACGCTGTTAACCACCGCTCTCCGTGTTTATAAATTATTATCGTGTTCGTTGAACGAATTACTGGGGACGCGCCTAAGTGGAAACGGAATGAGACATTGCCAGACTCTGCATCCGCTGGCACGAGGGACTGAGTGATAAAAAACGATCATTGCATGCCATGCAGTGCAATCCGAAAGTTTAATTGTGGTCGAGGTGTTACGCATGTAGCCCCTTAGCATACTAAGTAACGAGAGCAGACATTCTGCTCTGCCACCGAGTCCGAAGTTGTTTGACAGCAGCTCTGGGATCGCAGCGTCCCAGGTCGCCCGATTACCGTATTCTAGGCTCGCTAAAGAACGCAATAAAACGTTCTAACCATCATCTGAGTACTGTCAAGGTCAGTCCTCGACAAGCAATTTTCTGTATAACAGACGTCCCTCAGGCCTGCGGAATACATGACTCTGAACACGCTTGTGTGTGTCCTGTCGTCTGGCAATGCATATAGCTGTGTGTTAGACATCAAAGAAATTCCATGGTACTGACGCGGTCGTGCTTAATCATAATACTACTATTCTCATAAAGCAATTGCAACCGGAAACTCTCGATCTATAAGTGCCTTAATTCCGGGGTGTGATATTTGCTGATCACAAGAAGGTTTTTGCCATTAACATACTAAGATTTTTTCCTGTTGTCTTAATTCCCCAAGAGGTGAGACGGGAGTGGAGAGTGTACGTCGGGGCTCTAGGCACTGGTTCCCTGGTCTCAGTACTATGGATCCCAAGATGGCCGATCAAGCCAACGCGTAATGTGACGACACGATCACAATGGGGACCGGCCGAAATTGAGATCAAATCTCTGGCGGAATGGACGATGGTAGTGATGGATGGCAGGGCAGCGGAAGGTTCCTCACCGGTGGTGGTGGTGGTGCAGAGAGCGCAAATCCTACAACAAAAAGCACCCATGTTTCGAGCTGCATAAGCGTCTTACAGTCCCAACGATGTACGAGGCAAGGCGTATGCTTGCCATGCCGAGAAAGTTTATTAATCCGTTGATAAGATCCTTACTGCATAAAAAACTCTATTATACATAACACATCGTAAATCGTTGTGGTGTTCATTTGCGACGAAAGGTACATTAATACAGATCGGTGAGCCAAATCAGCGTCGTTTTTTTCAAAAAGACAAAATAAAAGACCCTGGAAGACACAAAATTAGACGGTATTTCAAATTTGTAAGCAAGCATACGCCCTCCTGTACAGAGGTAGGAGGAAATAAAATAAAGAAAAGGTTCGAGAGGCGAGGAACAGAACTGATCGATAGGAGCTGGGGAATTTAGATTACTTGATTGTTAAATAATTAAATCGGAATAAGCATTTGTGGAGATAAAGATATAAAAGTATACATGGAGATTTGTCGGAATTTGTTTCGAAAGTCCGCGCGAGGGGAGGGAGAAGAATAAATCGGTCCGGAGTAATAAATCACTCTATCGCCTTAGCATGGCCGAGAAAGGACTCCCAGGATTTGAGGACCTTTAGTTGGAAAGAAACAACAGGTTTTAAGGATTATGAAATGCTGTAAGGAAAGACTTCTTAGTATACAGGTGATTCAAAAGATGGTACCTGATTAGTCCCAACTTAGTTCATCAGAGCCCTATATTTGACTGTCAATGTACGATGGCGATGGCAGTGTCAGCGGTGGTTCAATTAATTTATAATTCACTAAGATATCAGCACCTACTGAAGTAGCAAATATTCGAAACTTATCCAGATAATACGGAAACTCATAGAATACGGGCTCTCGAGCTGTTGGATAACCGGTTAGAGATACCTTTGAATAAAGGCAGTGGGTAGCTGCTAGGCGAGGGGCGTGTGTATTGAAAGACCCGCATGAACTCTGGCCGACAATGCACCGAAATTCCGTCCAGTGCTGCTACCAGGTAGTACGCACAGGCTTTTGACATCCGACGCTGGATCATACCAATGTTGCAGTGCCTATAACTGTTTTTGGCAGGCAACAACAGCTGTACGAAATTCTGACCTAATTGGGCACGCTGAGGACTGTGCAGGGAATTTTGTAGCGCCATCGGCCTTCATTAAGTTCAGCCAGTACGAATCTCATAGTCCTCTGGTATTCCAAGACCCGACCAAGCTGTAGCTCACCAGACATGACGTAACACAGATGAGGGAGGACTTTTTGCGGTCGCTGGATTTGAAGGTGGACTTTCTCAACCATCCTTATAGTACATCGATTTACGTTCCCAGGGTTATGTCGGACGGTGGATGAAGGCGTATCGGGTAGCAGCAACGTTTAGCAGGTCAACTTATTGCATGACAGTTTTTTTGCCTTTAGGCGAGCTGCTAATTCAGTGCCCAGCCACGTCCAGCTGTTCCTTGAAGTCAAAGTCAGACAGTCTTCAATAAAATTTTGATGTCTGGAATCTAGCTCCAACACACCCAAATCCCGAGAAGTAAAAATCTCGGCAGTCAGTACTTGTTCCATCTCCTGGAAGCGACTCCCTGGCATAGTGGGTTGATTCTCCAGTGTTAACAGGTCAGTAAATCTCTGCTTTCGGGGGGAGGGGAGATAATAAGTTGCTGGTTACTGTACAAAATGATACCAACGACATTTCGGACGTTCACACTAGCATACTTATTCCTGACCGGGCTGGTTAGGATACATTCTGCTGGCAGCTATAAGAACAGTTTACCAAAACACCCTCACCGTGACCCGCTCAACACTACCTGTTACCGGAATGATCACATTTAAGCAGATGACCCTTCAAATAGCTGGATTATTAGTCGTTAAGGTCTCTGAACCCGAGACCTTGCTGATTAAAATCATTAGATGGTCGGAAATTTATGTTTTCACTATCGCTAAAGGCATCTGATGACTCGGAATCTAAACGATAGTACAGTAATCACTTAAGGTTTCTGAATTAAGGTAGACGACAAGGTGGTTATGCTGGATCCTTAAACTGTCAGTCTTCGGGTCACGTTACATTCTCGTTCAGATCAGTTCCCGAAACGCATCCAAGCGGCATCCTGTCAAACAGCTTCGGAACCTCAACTAACTGAAAGGTTAATAAGGTCTTTCTATCCAACCCGAACGAAGAAAACAGAAAGGAGTGGTCACCATTGAAACCCAGAGTCCATTAAACAGCTGAAAAATCTCAGATTCCGTAGTCGGCGCTGTGGCAGGAGCGGCTAGAAAAGACCACAAGAGTCACTTAAAGTGGCTTCTTCCATGAATGGGACTCCGCATTTTGTAACATCGGACGATTCCACCAACGAATGCTTCGGCCGAGACAGGACACTAGTACAGAGGCCCTGGCGTCCTACCCCGTAGCCGGCATTGACGTTCAGTTGTGGGAGATAAAACAAACAGGGAGGCACATTAGCTATCTACCCGAGCTTTTTGGGGATCGGGTTCAAGCGCAAATGTGACGTAGGCCTTTTCGCCATAAAATTTGCTTAACTGAAACTAACTTTTTTGACTCAGGGAGCTCTAATTTATCCAGGTCATTATTGCAGGAGCAAGCATATCCCCCCAGGAGAAGTACGGTTTGACCCATGTTCGGATAAAACAGATAATTCATAGGGCTGAGGCTACTCACTTCGAAGCCGATAAACAATTGCCAGATAACAGTTTATACTAGAGATAAACCGAAAGGCGCACTGGTAGTAGCAGTGTGACTCCGATTAACTCCAGGCGAACGATCGTCAGAATTTTCTGAATCTTATGCCCAAGGTTTGCGGAAACACTAACTGAAAGTAGCCAGGAGACCTAGGAAGCAAATTTAGCCCGTAAGAGAAACGCCTACGCATATAACGATCGATTGTACGACGTGCGTAAAGGCGGCCATGAACAATGTTCGTAATAGAGTGGGGTGCGCGGAGACGATAAAATAATACGACAATTATGGACGGGTGTATGGCGAAGATAACGATTTGAAAAATACGAGCTTACGTTTTCTTGGATTTTAAGCATTGTGTTGAGAAATCCGATAGCGGCACTCTTGAATTCCTGGAAGCGGGTTTCATCCAGAAACTCCAGTTCCTTCTTGATGGCAGATGAGAGGGTTTCAAATTCTTCCTCGCTCTCTTCGACCCGACGAACCAGCTGACGGCAAAAAAAAACAAAAGGTTACCGTGGGAGCAGTTTAAAAACGTTGCTACTGCTTACAGTAGCTTATCTATCTCATGAAATGTTGACCAAAGTTCAGAAATGTAATCTCAATTAGAGCGGATTATGTAGCTGGGTTTGCGAGTGGTAAGCGAACACCATACTCCCACATTTCAGTAATGCCAGGATGTCAGTCTTTGAATAAGCTTCTTTCTGGCCGCCTACAAAAATCAAACTCGGCAAATAATGGCCACTTAAGTAGTATGAATTTCCCCATTGATTTTCGATGCCCTCGTAAATTAAAATAAATTTTAGAAAAAAGAATGCACATAAATGTGTTCCTCGTACTCATTTGGTGTAAAATCACGTCTTCTTCAAATTTTATTCTTCAAGAAAAATTATTTTTAGGTTTTAAAAATTGTCAACTCCCGAATAATTTTGAACCTCACCTGCCAATGAAAGACATTCTGGGTTTGAAAGCTACATGCTGTATACATTCCATCCAAGGAAAGTTCAAAACGGTCCAATAGAAAGAGAGAAGTGAGTTCTTTAATATTCAGCAGAAACCGTATCCCTTACTTTTCAGCGTGGTCGAAAAACCGGTCAAAGGTTCCCAGTTTTTCCTTGACTTCATCTTGGAAAAACGTTAAGTACGCAGACATTCGACAGCGAAACATCTAATTAAGGTGCTTTTTAAAAAGGTAACTTATTATAGAAAGTTTTTATAACTAATTATAGGCATATATTTTCCCGGCTTTTGTTGTGGACGTTCATTTTTCTCGGCAGTGAGTTTTCATGCTTGATTGAGTCTACAAATATGACCCGGACGGCCATCTGCATTAGAAAGAATGTCCAAAAAAGTCACTACTTAGGTAAATGCTTTTAAGAAATATCGTATTTTGAAGGTTTTACTAAACATATCGAACGGTATCTACATTTATGGGCAATAGACTGAAGACTCCGAAAAACGTAAAGAATTCACCACATTTTCAAAGACGGTCTGAAACTCATCGTAATAGAAAACCCGAAATAGTTATAAAGAAATTCAACAAAATGGTACTTTTAAGATAGCATCTGACGATTCTATTTAAATTTATTAGTCAGTGACTGGCCTGTGAACATGTGAGCTTATGAAATATTATATTCCTGTAACGTCCCTATCGGCGCTATCAAAGCAAAAATATGTTTGCCTCGGCCAAACGCCTTTAAGACAAGGTACAACTGGAAGAAAAACTGCCGATTCTCGTGATACGGTATTGGAATATACGCTCGCATGTAAGGCTGCTTGATGACGGCCATACTTAGTGTTGCGCTTAATCTAGATGAATATAGATGCGCAAATTCGGAAAAATACTATTTTAAAAAGTAATTCTACTTTCCTACCTTATTCACTCGTTTAGTTGCATGAACAGGCTTCCTATGCATTTAAAACTTCAGTTTACTCAACTAGATTGATTTTTCAAATTTTCTTAATTTGAACATTTCCTTGAAAAAATCGTATTTCTAGCAAATGTTATATTACTTTTTTAAACCACAATAAGCCTTATTTTTCCTAACGATTGATTCTTTATTGATGTAAAAATTCGGGGGACGCACGGTGCGCTGATTTCGCAGAACGGGCAGAAATCCATAAGATTTCATGAGTTGGGACAGCTACTGCACTTCAACGAAGATTTAATCTGCTATCAAATCTGTACAAGAAAGTGTTTACTGTACGTTTTCTATACGGTGAATAACTGAGGTGGTATGCATTTCGATATGATAAAATGAAAGAAGTGAGCTCGTCGAAAAAGAGTTTTACTCGTAAATTTCGAGCTGGTTACAACAACCCGTCGTCAGACGAAAGTAAAAGTGAGAAGTGGGATTGTCACACGGAGAGACAGAGACATAGGTAGACAGCCTTGGGAGTAGGTGGGTTGCATCGTGTTTTGATGGCTGCCGAAGGTGAGTAGAGGTGTGGTGAGTGTCAGTTATGCCCCAGCGTGTCGTGGGAGTCAAACGCCTTTCTAACCAGATGTTGCGAGTAATTTGGACAGAGAGAGAGGCGAAAACATTGGAGCAGCAGTTTTCTTCGCGATCATGGCATCCTACCGAAGTCTCTTCGCTTTAAACCCACACTGCCCTATGAGGCTGCGAGGTCACTCGCCCGCAAATATGGCTTCCGTGTTTTGAGTGCGATTATATCTGATGTCCAATATTGTCTTCGTTGACTTGAAGCAATAATCATTGACCTTTAGAAGCGGTGCGTTTCATTCCTACCTAAAGGCATTTTCGAAAACGTACTGCAGCGTATAAATGCGACAACCAAGGATGCTCGTATGAAGAAGCGATTAGATCTTCAAGAGAAGCTCAAAGCTCTTCTCCGTCCTATTTATGACAGTAACATGGCTACGAGAGTTGTAAATCTTTTGAAAAGGAATTTCCCGCCCGCTGAAATAAGCCACCCGTCATACCGATGCTGCGCCAACTAACTTCTCAACCAGCCTCACCCATGCCTGAAGACATGCGCACAGACATACGCAGCTGTGCTACCGGTCTCCGCCGAAAAAGGAAATATCAGCAAACCTTACCGACGGAAGAAGAAGAAGAAGAAGAAAAGAAGAAGAAGAAGAAGAAGAGGGATTAGGCTCCTTGCGGTCGGACGACAGCATAGTTGTTGTATCCTGCTGATAAAGGTGGTGCAACCGTCCTTTCGGACAAGATCGACTATGTCAATAAAGCCAACAAGGTCTTTAATGACAGAGAGGCTAACATACCAACGAAAAAGCAGAATATATGCGCGCATCAAAAACTAACAGCTACCTTTTACCGAGTGTGATCGTTGCAGGCGGCTGGAACGAAATGCCTTAAAATTCCGGCAGCCAGATAGGCCAGATACTGTGGGCCTACGGCTGGGGTATATGCCCGAAGACCGTCCTGTCAAACAACGTTGTTGCGGAAGTAAAAATTTACTAAGGCCCTAGCAGTTTAGAATGCATCGTAATGTTGACAACCGGGGCAAGTTGCCGAGCAGTCTGAGTTCTAGGGGTATAAATCAAGCGAGTTGTCATACTCCAAGTAAACTGACCCACAAGAAGATACTTACCTCACTGATCTCACGCTCCAATGTTGGAATCTTAGCCCTATCAGCTTTGGGCGACATCTCGATGCGTACCTTCTGCTCACGTTTGCCTCGAAGGGCTGACTCGTTGTCTTTGAACACTTTGTACATTTTGACGCGTTCTGAGAGAGTTTCCTGATAAAAAAGGGAGTAAAGTAGATCAGAATATTAGAAAGATGGCATTCAGTTGACACACAAGCCACCGCAGCCGGCGAGCTGAGCAGAAGACCACATGTTTCATTCGAAGGTCTTAGCAAAAGCCAGGTACTGCCAGCATTTTCAATAAAATAACTCAATGTGTGTCGTTAGTGTTGGTGCGGTGGTGGCGGCGGTGGTGGCCAGAAGTATAGTGAAGCAGATATCACGGTAGATAACAATTTTGGTGACATCCTAACTTTCAAACATTTCGCCATGCCCATATTGAGTGCGCGATAAAACATAATAAATAGGGAATGAAGTAGATAGGCCGGAAGATATAGGTTGTATTGTTTGTAATAATCAATCTGGTTATAAAATAAAACGATTTTATTTCATTAGTGTGAATCTTTGGCCTGGACTGTAAATAAAACTCGGATGGTGGATGTTAACCGGTTGCATGTGGTTGTGTAAGTTTTGCCATTTTAGGTTTCGGTTGGCTTCAGTGGCCCCCTTGTCCAAAGGCGCAGTATCCTAACTTCCGAAGGCTCCCTCGACTTGGGAGAGCCGCATATTATCCATTAGTTGATTGGTGTTGAGATATATTCAGTATTTTGTGTTGCATCTACGGTGGCCTGGTGTGTACGACAAAATTTTGCTATGGGGTTCTTGAACAGTACTCATAAACGGATGGCAACTGAGCGCCATGGCATTCTAGCAAGGCAAATTGGTCTGCGATGTGCCGCTGAAGATGACTGACTAGTTCACTTCATCGGAGCTTCCTGTGGAGTGGATTTCGGGATTGTCTTGACAAAGGCGCAGACGCGATTTCATAAAATTATGGCCTAAGCTCTGTTCAGCGCCCGTCTTCACTCATTGAATTGAGCGATAATCGAGTCATCAAAGGTGAAAACTGGAAGTGTGGCAAGACTTGTGTCCAACTATAAAATAGAAAAGTGCATCAAATGAAAAAAAAACTTTCTGGATTTCTGGACTAGAGCATTTTCTTAAGAGACTAAAATGTCGCGGAATCGAAACATAAGGTCAATAAGCCGGTAGTCAATTAGAATTTTTACATAGGTTAATCGATTTAATATTATACTGTCACGCCAAGGATAGTCAGTAAGTTCTAGCAATGACAGAAAAGCAGTTGTACTCGTCTGTACGTGTCAGCCGCCAGTCACTGTAAAAAATTATATAAATATCATTTGACAAGTAGGCGAAAATGATCATGAAACTAATAACTCAGGAGGATGTGGAGATGAGCAGACGGTTTCGACAACGGAATTCTTTAAAATGTTAGCACTTGAAAAAAAAACATGACAAGGGAGTGTAAGCGCAAACTTAGGCATCAATGGTCAGTTTCAGAATAAATAAGATTCCACTTGTATTTATAATAGGTACGGCTGTGATCACGGATAATTTAGATGGCCCCGATGATGTCACGAATTTCCTTTCTCCACGAGTAAATACCTGCAGCAGCTGACCTAGAGAAATCTGCCCATTCTCTTTTCCAGTGACGGGACCGAGACAGAGGGCATCAATGGTCAGTTTCAGAATAAATAAGATTCCACTTGTATTTATAATAGGTACGGCTGTGATCACGGATAATTTAGATGGCCCCGATGATGTCACGAATTTCTCCACGAGTAAATACCTGCAGCAGCTGACCTAGAGAAATCTGCCCATTCTCTTTTCCAGTGACGGAGACCAGAGACAGAGGGTGCAAGAACTACTTCCATACCTTGACAAACTGTGCCGATCCAGGATTTTGGTTAACCTCATCCAAGACACCTTCAGATGGGCAGCGATCCTGGATCAATGACAGCAACACCGAATTCATAAGGTGTACGACAAAGGACGTATTCAAACCAACTCATTTATCATTCTTGGATGGCCTAAGATATGCTTGCTATGATCATGAAACTAATAACTCAGGAGGATGTGGAGATGAGCAGACGGTTTCGACACCGGAATTCTTTAAAATGTTAGCACTTGAAAAAAACATGACAAGGGAGTGTAAGCGCAAACTTAGGCATCAATGGTCAGTTTCAGAATAAATAAGATTCCACTTGTATTTATAATAGGTACGGCTGTGATCACGGATAATTTAGATGGCCCCGATGATGTCACGAATTTCCTCTCTCCACGAGTAAATACCTGCAGCAGCTGACCTAGAGAAAGCTGCCCATTCTCTTTTCCAGTGACGGAGACCAGACACAGAGGGTGCAAGAACTACTTCCATACCTTGACAAACTGTGCCGATCCAGGATTTTGGTTAACCTCATCCAAGACACCTTCAGATGGGCAGCGATCCTGGATCAATGACAGCAACACCGAATTCATAAGGTGTACGACAAAGGACGTATTCAAACCAACTCCCTTATCATTCTTGGATGGCCTAAGATATGCTTGCTATGTTGGAGCTGTGAGTACTGACTATTTCATTCGAAAAAATCTGAGCACTTCAATCAAAGGATGGTGCTCGGGCAGCGGCGGTCAGTTCTCACTTCCTTCACGTGCACGGCCCAGCATTCACAACTGTATAGGGGGACCGATTAGACGGACTTCAGGTGCAATTGGCTCTTTTTGGTGATTGTTATATCGCGTCGAGTCCATAAGCATCTTCGACAGACTGTGAAGACCCTGTGATCATCATGCATTTGGTAGAGTATGTCATCGTTACTCTGACCGTTCAACAGAAGCGTCGCCCAAAGGAATTTGAAAACTTTAGCTTCCATAAGTTGGCAGATCTTAATCCCGAGAGGTGCCTTCTGCTGGCCAGAGATGCAGCTCAAAAGCACTATGATCTTCCTAGGGTCAATAGATAACTTGAGTAGCTTATCGACTTCATTCACCTGTGAAACCAGACTGTAATTGAATAAAGTTGGTGGCTTGCAGGACCATAGCATTAGCGTAATCCAGATCAGTCAGCCTGCATCTGGGTTGTTTAAGCCAGGAAACGAAGAAATTAACTAACAGGTTTGCAAATAAAGGTTCTTGAAACATTTGAGTTAGACCTGTAACTTTAAAAACAGATTAGCATACATATGATGTTGTAAAAAGGGTGATAAGTGCTTGAGATTTACGTTTTTCTTCAGGGTAGTGGGAGATTACGGGTTTGGATGCCACTGTATATCTCCTTTTTCACGGTGCATGTAGATGGTACCCTTTTGCATAGGCGTGCAGAGTTGATGGGAATTTATCAAAAACATTCTGATTTTCTCGCGATTTTGGATCAATAGCCTAACTACAAGGCAGCGGTGTGCCAGATCTCAGCCGTCCATGGTATTGTAATACTATCACTACTGGTCCGTAAATGCTTATTCACCACAACTGAAAGTTTGCTTATTTCACAGCTAACCTTCGCTGAAGATTTTTATACTATCCACCACCTGCGAATGCGCCGGGTATGCAGTAACCATGTTGACGTAGGATCCGTCTTCCTGTGGTAGTTCCAAAAAGGACCACCACATTGGCTCGCAAAAGTATGAAGAGTGAAACAAAATAAGTTCCTGATCCTGCTTCTCTGTTACAAAATCCTATCCAGCCTGTAACTTTTTCTGACATAAAATTTGACTAAAAGGTAATAATATGCGAAGGTAAACTTGGCTTACCCTGCATGCCTGCATCATATTAAGAACTCCCTTGGCGTATTCCACCAAGTAAGTTGACTCAGACTCCGCTTGCACAGCATGGAACTGGGTAATCTGGTCCTCTGTGTCAGCCAGTTGTCCTAGCGCTCTGGCCAACCCAGTATGTTCCTCCACGTTTGCGAGAGCGGAAATCGACCGGGAAAATGTTTGAGTGGCTGAGGCAAGTTCTATCGAATAGCAATTACAAAGTTATGTGGAGAGATTTGAATACAGAAAGTGATAGCAAAAAACCTGCCGATGACGAACTTATGTAACTGAAAACTAGTTCAGTAGACTCTGCGAAAGGAAAAAGTTGAAGCCCTTCGGATGATGAACAGAGATTATGCACTATTTGAAGATGAATTTTGGGAAAACGGATAGTTTTATAGCTTTATTATTCAGAGATACCTGTTCATAACTACTCAATCGGAAGGTCCAAGCAACTGAGGTGCGGGTATTAATCCGTAATTATAATAAGTGCCGTGAAGGAGAAAAATCGCAAATCAGTAGATAACGGCAGGAGCGAATGCGAGTTCATGTTTGATGAAACGATTATTGAAAGCTGTCTTTGCCATATTTTTTGAATGTTTACATCACAACACTTGCATTTAATAGATCATTCTTGATTAGGGACGGAAAACGGGGAACCAAAGTCATGATTGTAGCGATTAAACACGTATCATCAAGCATGGCTAAAAACCCAGAAAAGTGACTTCGTTTTAGTGCGGGTCTACCATAACATCTGAAATATCTTTAAGTCAATTTTTAATGGTCATTATGATAACCTAGGGTTTATATTGAACCTGACTCTCAAATAGACAACAGTAGTTCTGAAATCACCACACCATTAGCGTAGCCCCAAGAGACTGGTACTGTAGATTTATATTGGGTTCGTGAAGCATTTTTTTCGTTAAAATGCGTTAGGCCGCGAATCTATGATGGAGGTCTAACTGAAGAGGCTCACGAAAAAAGTGTCGTACTAAAAGAACACAAGAGGAGAAACAATCCAAAAAAGGTTACTTACCGTGCTGGTCGGCAACTAAATTAGTCAAGGCGTAGAACAAGCGGTTGGCCTGGATGTCCCAGTTTTCCAGCTCCTCCTCTTTCCTGTCAAAGTACTGAGGAAAAATATAACACAATACAAATGCCAGTATAATAAGACAGATTGCGGGAGACTCAGTAAAGGCTGAACGCTATAACCATATCCCGTTTACCGAGCATCTATACCATCTGAAAGGTTCTCTGTAAATTCTGTTGAGCGCATGCAGACCATACAGATGAAGAAAATATATTCGACCAGCTTCCGACATAACAAGAGGACGGCGAGACACTGTGCGTAACAAGAAAAGGCGGGTCCAAGCCGCGGTCAGTAGTGAAAAATTGATAGGAAGTCAGATAACCCAATGATAAACTACAGGCGCGAAATCGATTTCAGTCCTTAATTCTATGAACGACAGTCGATTTTATAATTTGAAGAATTATTTAAAATGGACAGATTTATCAAGAACGCCCGAGTAACAACAATATGTTGGCACAGCAATCTTTGATGATTTCAAAGTTCCGACTTAAGTGGTCTGGAAGCATTTGTATGAGACGTAAATGCAGTCTGGTTAAAGTGCATCCTAACCACCACGCATTTGTCGAGTTCATAGTCCTAACAATACCTAAAAGTGAAAAGAAGGACCTGATCCTTAGAAATATCGCATAATGTATTTCTGTACATTCGCATTTAATACTTCTAATTTAAGAATGGCCAACTGTCATCTTTGCTTTCTCTACAAGGCACAATAACTTCCAAAAGAAGCTATGGAACCTACGATTGTGACCGAATGTCTTTCACGGCAACTCAGATTCGTGATGTTAAGAAAAATAGGGGGTTATGACATTAATTATAAACAGTATAAAGTAGCGGAGTGCGTTGTTCCTGTGCAAAGAGCTACCTCTAAATATAGTTTAAATTACGTGATAACAGCTCGAAATGACCTGATTTTCTTGGCAGCTTATACATCGAACGGAATATTGGGTCTATCGGAAGCTATGAGGAATTGGATAGGAATATCAAAAAGGGAGAAAGGTTCTCACCTCGTCTACTTCATCCATTTTAAACGTTAATTTGCCCACAGCCTCACCGACGTTGCGGATTATCCGCTTTGCCGTCGCACCGGAAATGACTTGCGCACTGGAATGTTTCGGCAGTTCGCCCTCAAACTCCAGAAACTCGACGACTGAAGGGTCTTTTCGAAGGATAGGATGGGTTGTGATGCGATTCATGAAGCTAAGAAAAAATTAATAAGGTAAAATAAGTACCACTCTAGAGCTTGACGCCTTTTTTCGATGAAGTCATTGTCAGCAGAACTATTCTTTAAGATGCGTATTTTAGTCGTACCTACTCGGTGATCAATGCAAGAAAATAAACCTACCAATTACGTTTTTCTCAGGAGGATAAGGGATTATTATACCCTTCGGAAGATACTTTCCTTTTAGTTTTTCATAAAGCCCGAGGAAATCGGAAAATCGCCGCTGAACACACATGGTGCTCTTCTTGAAATAAGACATGGTTGTCTACCGAAAACTATAGGCATAAATGTAATAATGACCATAGTCTTCACTGTGTAAACAATGAAAGCAAACATCCCATCCCCGACTTTCTCTGGATTTGAGATTTTTACAAGAAGCATGTCGCCATCACCGATTTTGGCCGGTTCAACATCTTGGTGAGGCTCTGTTAGTCCAGGCGTTGAAATATCATCTTGATCTGTACATTCTGGAAATAGTTCCTCATGTTGTGCGTGAAAATCCTACAGGCATCGATTAAGCAAGATACCAGGCATACATTTACATCCACAGCTGAGAGCATTGCAGACGTGAACTTCTTGGGTACTAAAGGGGTAGTCCATCGAAGGTTAAAGTATCACGCATGAAACGAAAACCAATCAATTCAATTCAGTTTATTGTGCAAAATAGGCATTTTCAATTCAATTTATTGAGGGAAATAGACATGGGCCTTTGAGTACCCTATTTTTAACGTGGAATTAAGTTCGGTGTACAGATAAACCATGTGGGTTGCAAAATTTCAAAGGTGATCGTCAAATATGGAAAGTGGTGCGTTAGTCTCGAGAGTAAAGTTTTTAGGTATTTGTACAATTTACATCTTTGTATCTTTCTTGTTCACCTGAATCTTTATGATCCCTTGTTTCAATGTGCTAAATAAAACAACAACAGCCAGTTTCAACCGGCATGTTGGACGTCTTCTGTTTTCGCTGCTGCATGTCACCGCTGCAATCTTGATTGTACTGAACTCTCTAAATTACTTGCAGTCAATTGCAACGATTGATCTTCATTTCTCGATTGCATTTTACTGATCGCCGTCTCAATTGAACTTCTGACTTTGCTCCTCATCCTTGATGCATAGCTTTCTGGATTTAGCTCAGAGTTCATTGAAATCCTCAACAACACTCGCTATCTAGAAGCTGCGTTTTTCGTGAGTCTGCATTCCAACAATCCTCTGACATTTTTGCCGTCCTTTTGTCGTTTGTAGTTTAGACACAATTCTCCACTTAGCGTTAATTTATTTTGTACGACCTCGGTTCTTAGCAGTTTCGACCCTCGTCTACACTACAAAATTGGTGACCCCGCTTTTCTATCATTACGCACCATATCACTTACTATGACGGACAATGAGACTAACGCAGACTCTCTTGACGTCCATAGCCTCTCTTTCAAATTGCCCCCATTTACGCCGAGCAGCCCTTGCGTGTGGTTTAGGCAGATCGAGGCAGTTTTCTCGACGCGCCGTATCACCAGTGAACGCACGGGTTATTAATACGTAGTGCAATCACTTCCTTTCGATGTTGCCGTTGACGTCGAGGACCTCCTTTATCCTATCCCTGCTGAGGAGCCATACACTCAGTTGAAGGATGCTGTAATTAATCGTGTGGCCAAGTCGGCCAACCGAATGCTGTGTGAGCTTTTCACGCAAGTCAAACTTGGCGATCAAACACCTTCCCAACTTATGCGACACATGCGTTCTTTGCTTGCTGGTCGTCATATGGATGATGCAATTTTCTGACAGATCTGGCTGGATAAGCTTCCCCTGCCCATGCAGCAGGTATTGGCTATGCTCGAAACGAGCACCTCATTGGATAAACTAGCCACTCATGCAGACAGAATCATGGAATGCTACACAAGCGGTACCGCATGTTCTAGTTTTCAACAGACATCGGTGTCCAGTTCCAGATCTGATAATATTGACACTCCTGCTCATCAAGGCACTCCAAAGTCAGAACGTGACCCTCCCTATGTGACGTTATCATTGTGCTGTAGTGCCTATCGACGGGCCGCACCATCATCTGACCTTTCGCAAGCATCAAATATCGGGCGTAGCAGTGATTATGAAGATTTAAAGGATACCGTACGCCTTTTATGCACGCAAGTCAGTAACATGTGTTCTATCATCAACAATCTCCAGTCAAATAGTCGTCAAACATATCAACGTCGACGGTCCAAATCACGGGAACGGAAGACACAGACCGTGTGCTGGTATCATCGTACCTATGGCGTGAAAGCACGCAAGTGTATTCCACCGTGCAAATTCCCACAGAAGACGCAACAGTTAAACGACAACGCCAGCCAGTAATGGCGACGGCTGTTGCTGGCCAACCGCGACCCAGTCGCCTCTTCTTCATCACCGATAAGTCGAGTGGTCTCCGTTTTCTTGTAGATACCGGTGCTGAGGTTAGTGTTATCCCGGCTCCTAGGCGTCACCACCTCAAGCCTTCGCAGTTCTCATTGCAGGCTGCTAACAACACTGTCATCCACACATTCGGACAACAATCCCTGACTCTTGACCTTGGTCTAAGGGGATGTTTCCAATGGGTCTTTATCCTAGCCGACGTCCAGTCACCGATTATTGGAGCCGATTTCCTCCCAGATTTCGGCCTTTCAGTTAATTTGAAGCATCGTCGACTCATTGATACCACAACCAGACTTTTCACCGTCGGTACGGTCACCTCTGAACCTTCGGTTGGCATACACTTGACTATTCCAAGTTCGCCATTTGCTGACATTTTGAAGGACTATCCGTCCCTCACTAAACCTTGTCAGTTTACCGAAAAAGTTCAGCACACAGTAAAGCATCACAAAGTTACCACAGGACAACCGGTTCATGCCCACCCACGTAGGCTTCATCCAGAAAAATTGCGGGTGGCTAGAAGTGAGTTCGAACACATGCTAAATTTGGGGATTATTCGCCCTTCTTCCAGCCCATGGGCTCTCTCCTCTGCACATGGTCCCCAAGAAATCAGCTGATGATTGGAGGCCATGTGGGGATTATCGTGCTTTGAACAGAGCAACTGTCCCCAATCTGCACCCCATTCCTCATATTCACGATTTTTCTCACATGTTGGCTGGAAAGACTATTTTCTCCAAGATCGACCTTGTGAGAGCATATCATCAAATACCGGTCGCTGAGGAAGACATCCCCAAGACCGCCATCACAATGCCTTTTGAATTTTTCGAATTTCTCCGCATGCCTTTCGGTTTGCGTAACGCCGCCCAATCCTTCCAGTGGTTTATTGATGAGGTCTTGTGCGGTCTTTCGTTTACCTGTGTCTATATTGATGACATACTCGTCGCAAGTTCTTCGCCAGCGGAACATTCATCACACTTGCGTCAAGTGTTCGATCGTTTCCAGCAACATGGTTTGCAATTAAACGTCGACAAATGTCTTTTTGGCGTTCCTTCTGTTGATTTCCCTGGTCATCACGTCGATCAGCATGGAATCACACCACTTTCAGAGAAGGTGCAAAGCGTTTTATCTTTTCCGTCTCCGAAGACCCTCACACAACTGCGACGTTTTATTGGACTTATCAATTATTACCGACGTTTCATTCCCAACTGTGCGGCAATACTGGCTCCATTGACTGATATTTTGAAGTCGAAAGCCAAGCCGATTGAACTTTCACCGGCAGCTCACTCAGCTTTTGAGGCAGCAAAGAAGGCCCTCGTTGATGCGACCATGCTGCACCACCTCAACTCTGACGCTTCTACGCAGTTGATTTTGACCACTGACGCTTCCAACAGTGCTGTCGGCGCAGTCTTACATCAACAGGTGAATAACCAGTTGCAGCCATTGGCTTTCTTTTCACAGAAGCTTCAACCGGCGCAGACTCGCTACGGTACTTTCTCTCGCGAGCTCCTGGCTATATACCTGGCTATTCGTGATTTTCGCCACCTATTAGAGGGAAGAAATTTTCGGGTTCATACCGACCACAAACCTCTTACTTATGCCCTCAAGGCCAAACCAGATAGGTACTCGCCCAGAGAAGTGCGTCACCTTGACTTTATCTCGCAGTTTACTGCTGATATCCGCTTTGCCCGAGGCAGCGACAATGTCGTTGCTGATGCATTATCGAAACCAGGCATCAACACCTTGTCATTCAAATTCGACCTGGCGAAGCTTTCAGGCCTCCAACTAGAAGACGAGTCCATTGCTGGTCTGCGTAAATCTAGTACTCTGCAGCTTCGAGATGCACCACTTTCCAGCATCACCAGGTACGATTTTATGCGACTGGTCCACAGGCACTCCCCGACCTGTTGTTTCCATTATCCTGTTGCATCCTGGCATCCGCGCCTGTCGCAAAATTATTGCTGCTCGCTTTGTCTTGCCAAAGATGAATTTCGACATCGCCCTTTGGACTAGGCAATGTTTCGCGTGCCAGAAAAACAAAGTGCATCGCCATACCTTTTCCCCACCAAGCACATTTGTTGTTCCGGACGTTCGATTCCATCACGTTCACTTAGACTTAGTTGGGCCGTTACCACCTTCACGTGGGTACACACATATTTTCACAGCAGTCGACCATTTCACACGATGGCCAATTGCAATTCCGATATCGGATACCTCGGCAGAAAATATTGCCATGGTCTTCTGCATCAATGGATTGCCAATTTTGGTGTGCCAGCCACCATTACCACTGACCGCGGAAGCCAGTTTCAATCTTGTCTCTTCCATGAGTTCACTAAACTTCTCGGGTGTGCGCACATCACGACAACGGCATATCACCCTGCTTCTAACGGCCTCGTGGAACGACTGCATCGTCAACTTAAGACAGAACTGATGTCTCACTCAGACACAACGGCGTGGAGTGACAACTTACCCCTCGTCCTTTTGGGTATTCGATCAGCTGTCAAAGAGGACATTCAATGTACTATGGCAGAACTTGTATACGGTACACCTCTCCGCCTTCCCGGCGAATTTGTGCAGCCTCTCACTGTAGACACTAGCTTGTCAAATGATTTCGTTCAACAATTGAAACAGCGCATGGCTCAATTGCGTCCAACTCCCACTCGCCTGACATCCAAACGCATTTTTGTGCAAGACGACCTTAAATCTGCTCCATTCGTCTTCGTTTGGCACGACACAGTTCGCAAGCATCTTTGTTCCCCTTATGATGGCCCATACAAGGTGCTTCAACGGATGGACAAGTATTATGTCATACAGAAGAATGACAAGACTGACACAGTCTCCATCGTCAGACTCAAGCCAGCTTATCTTGAGTGCGTCCCACCGCCCGTTGCTCCATCCAATTATTCCGTACCGTCACCAACCATGCCATCTATGTCGGTCCCGTCCACTCAACCTTCACACTCGACCACCCCACCCACACGTTTTGCTACTTCTTCTTCACCACAACGCATTTCCTCTCGTCCTGGTAGACATATCCATTTTCCTGCCAATCTTAAGGACTTTGTCGTATAATTTTTTGCTTTTTTGCATCGAGCGTTTTTTTTGTACAACAAACGCTCTGGTGAGGAAGTTGTGAAGATATTTTTACAATTTACATCTTTGGATCTTTCTTGTTCACCTGAATCTTTATGATCCCTTGTTTCAATGTGCTAAATAAAACAACAACAGCCAGCTTCAACCGGCATGTTGGACGTCTTCTGTTTTCGCTGCTGCATGTCACCGCTGCAATCTTGATTGTACTGATCTCTCTAAATTACTTGCAGTCAATTGCAACGAGTGATCTTCATTTCTCAATTGCATTCTACTGATCGCCGTCTCAATTGAAATTCTGACTCTGCTCCTCATCCTTGATGCATAGTTTTCTGGATTTAGCTCAGAGTTCATTACAATCCTCAACAACACTCGCTATCTAGAAGCTGCGTTTTTCGTGAGTCTGCATTCTAACCATCCTCTGACATTTTTGCCGTCCTTTTGTCGTTTGTAGTTTAGACACAATTCTCAACTTAGCGTTAATTTATTTTTTTCACCTCGGTTCTTAGCAGTTTCGACCCTTGTCTACACTACCAGTTAAATTCCTCATTGCTACGGCTCATTTTGGAGCATAATACTGTCAAGGTTCATTTTAAAACTTTCCAGCGATGTTAAAATTACAGCATCTACAGTGAGGGCATACCGTGGTTTTACCACTTTGACAGAGAAGGAGAACTTGCGCACATGCAGCCTCAGCCTGCTGGACGCGCAGTTTCAATGGTTGATCTATGAGATGGGTCATGGCAGCAAATTCAAAATATTCTAAGAATTTCAGGCTACAATACAATACATTGACAGGGCGGAATATCTGTAGGAGCTCCCAGCGCATTTGCCTATAACTCAAAAGATTTAGATTCGTTAGGTAGGTTGCATATGGCAAGGAGCTTTTACTCCTAACCATTTTGGTGCCTCTCCTTTCTAGTCTTTCGAGGCATTTCTGATCTTGAACTGTCCAAGGTCTCTGGGCTTGCACATAATATTCCACATGCGGCCTAACGAATGTTCCAAAATTCTTAGCGAAAAGATCTTCATTGAAATCCAAAAAGGCTCGTCTGATGACATGCAACACAGCCATTGCGCTCTTCGCTACTCTCGACCAGTGTGAGGACGGTTTTAAGGTGGTGCTTGTCAGCACACCAAGGTATTTTTGGGTTTCCATGTCTTGTAAGACTTCAAATGTCGGCAGATCCGTATGGGTTTCCTAAGCGAATTATTGTACACATATTGACGTTAAACCGCAAAAGCCACTGATTCGACCACACCTCTAACCGAGTAGTTTATCTTTGACGATTATTTCCTCCAGTCTCACCTCCGAGATGGTTGTAAAAAGTAGCTCTGGCTATTATATGATCTCTTCCACGACAAGGAGCGTTCCAAACCCTCACATGTTGTTATCATCACCACGGTCCTATCTCATTGCATCGTACCAATCCTATCAACTTAAGCTACTATTTTTTAGGGAAGCATTTTTTCTACTAGTGTTTTTTAATTGGGTGCTCTCTGAACTTTGCCCTGGTTCTACTCGTAGAAGTTTTTTCACTGTTTTTTACTAGTTTGCCATATAATTCAAAGATTGTTGACTATTGTTTTAAAAATTACGAATCTTTGTGAATGGGATGTGTCAACCATACTACACATTTCTGTTCTTTCGTAGGGTTGCTCTGACAGATCAGTGAGCATTCACTTTGTATTTTCTTATACCATGGTGCTAAGTTTGTAATAAATGGGCCCTCTGGGCCTTAAATATACAATTTATTTATTATTTATACCAAATACTCATCACCTGATACTGCCACCACCACCAGCGATGGGGGACTCCGTTCTAACCTGTCCTCATTGCGCCCGCACATTTACCTCAAACATCATCCTTGTCGGTCACTTGCGAATCCATCGCACGGAGGCTAGTGAAAAAGTACCCGGGGCTTCGACATACAGTCGCCGCGCCCACCTCCACTGCCCTCACTGCTCTCGCACCTTCACACACTACATGGGCCTATTAATTCACACGCGGCTCCTGCAATAAACCACCATAGGCTAAACCATATTAGCGCACAACACCTGCGCGATACATGCCTAAAACCCCAACCATAGTAATGTACCCAAGAACATCACGGTTTCTTAGAAAAAATTGCTTGGAATGCTTCTATTCTGACGCTTACGCCAGACCACGCCATTGGCCCAGTATATGTGCTGTGTGTGTTGAGTGGCTTACCGGTGGACTTGGAGTCAAACGGCAATGAGTCCTTCTTATCCCCTGGTTACGTGAATCCTGGTGTGTGCGTTATACGGGCCAGGTCGTGCTGTGTCGTGCAAAGACGGGAACGCCGACCCGTCAGCCAATGTGTCCACTCTCACATCAAATAACTGACCGGCTCTAAAGGTGATTGGATTGAAGAGTTGGGGAGAGAGTGATGTTGACTACTCAGCGCATTTTTTCCTCATTATAGACAATCTGACGCATTTTTATCCATCACGGTGTGGGTAAAAGCCGTGGCTTGGAAGGTTGACAACTGACGGGATAACTCGGAGTATATGGTCAGTTCAGTGCATGCGTTTGTGCGCAACGGATGACTGCCGGACTGAGAAATGGGCTACAATGGCTCCTTCTTAGTATGACCTTTATGGCACTCCCACTCAGTTGGGATCCGAGCCATCCCTCTATTTTGCTGTTGTGTTCTTGTTTGGTGTTGGACCACAATGTGTGGGCTTGTACCCTCTCCTATCTCCGGTTTTCTTGACTCTGTCTTCACACTGGGTCCATGTGCGGAAGTGGAACAGAGAGTGAGGAAGATGCATCCGGCCTCCTCTCCTTGACTTCATTGGTTCCTACTTGTCTAACCACAGCCAGAAGGTCTTAGCAGGTAATAGCTATTCGACGCCTCAGCCGATCACGAGTGGCGTTTTTCAAGGCACCGTTCTAGGTCCCCTTCTCTTCATTCTGTACATGAACGAAATTTCAACTTTACTCACAAATTCACAAAATTTCGTTTATGCTGACGATCTCAAGTGCATTTTTTCATTTTCAAAAGACACTGCTAATAGTTGCGTTGACAAAATCAACACTGATCTACTTATGCTCTCACGCTGGAGCTGTACTTGGCAGATGGAATTTTATCCATCCAGGAGCAGTTTCATGTGTTTTGGCCCTGCAAAGCTTCCTGGACCCTTAGTATTTCAAAATAGTACACTTTTAGAACGATCAACCATAAAAGACTTAGGTCTAAGTTACACGAATAAGCTAGCATTATCGCCTCATGCAGATCGAATTTCTGCAAAGGCTGCACAGATATGTGGTTTTATATCGCATAATTTCTTCCTTCCGGAAATAAAGCAAGGCGCGCAGGTCGATTTTCAAAAGCTAAGTGAAATCTAAAATTTAAACGTTTTTTTTCGTTTATACTGTCGTTATTGGCTTAATTGCAGATAAAATTTTGCATTTCTAGCCCTTAATCGTATATAATTACCTGTGGTCTTTGTCTTTAACATTAGGTTGAACTATACAGTGTCATATTATTCACCTGACATAGCCTCATTTCTCGTTTTCAACTTTTAACGAATTTATTTGTTTCCTGCTATCTTTATTGACTAAATTGCTGATAAAGTTTTGAATTTCTAGTCTTTAGACAACTACAACTTGCTATCCCTATAAATCCCTGTAGAAAACGTAGAACTATAAAGCGCTAAGATAGAATTAAGTTGAAATTTCATAAATTTATTTTACCCTGCGTATCCTGCATAGATCTTACTCTTATTTTTCGACGAAAGATGAAACCAACAAGCTCAATTCGTCGTAAACTACATGCCTCGGGACCAAAACGATGCTTGAATACACCTAGCATTTTCCACATTGACTCAAATGTACAACCCATAGTTAAAGCTAAACAGCTAGATCTGTCCGCTTTACAGAACTGCAACGACTTCATTATGAAGTTTGGATCCATTTTGTCTATACTCGGCAATCTGTTCGATGGTAACCTATCTGATGTTCCCTCTCAGGATTGCAGGCGTCTCGATTCGCTTGTTCACTTGGTCGCCAGCGAGGCTTTTTATAGACAGAAACGCAATCACAATTTTCTCCTAAAAAATGCTCCCATACACAGACGCCCAGTTGACGTTGCTATGGCCTTTTTTTGTACTCGGGTGGTTTCAACTACAAAATAGTGGAAGCAAAACGCCTCTCTTCGCGTAGCAAGAATCCTCCTATACTAGTTAAATTGTTGTCAACAGTTGAGGTTGACTCAATCTTTGCTCAATGAGGTCGCACTTCTCGCTATTTGGAAATGACAAAATGTTTCCTTTGTCGAGATCTTACACCAATGGAGCGAAGAAATGGGTCCTTCTTATCATCAATTTCTCAACCTAATATTCATAAGTCTGGTCGTATTTCCACTAACGTCAATGCAACTGCTAATTCATCTTCTCAGATGTCTAGTTCGGTCAGCCCCTCCACCCAACCTTCTACTTCGTCTCCCTCGCGGCTGAATACTGCAATCTCCGGTGCTTTCAGCCGCCCGTAATGTTTGCGACCCCGTCTAAAGCATTTATACCGTCTAACCTGTCTAAAGCACATAGACTGCCAGTTTCCCCTCTTAAACGCAATTCTCCAGGCCTCTCCGGGAAATTTCCCGAGCCAAATCGCATAAATAACCTTCTTCAAATACAAAATCCGCAATCATCTAAATTTAACTTATTTAACCCTCCACAAGCTAGCTCGTCCCATAACCCCACGGGTCATCTTATACCCTCAATTATATCACCTAAGACAGGTTTTCCGAAGGACGCAAATCTAACCCAGACCCAAAAGCAAGATAGCGCAGGTCTCAGTAATCGCCTACTGCCCTCTCCAAAACTAAGCAAGCCTCTCCAACAGGCAAATAACCCTAACCATGTAAACCGATATACAAGACCTGACTTTCCAGCATTTAATTCTTTTTAACTGCTTGCCATCTCCCATCAGCCCCTATATTCCATCTAACTTCCGTCATTCCGTTTTTAACTACCAACAGGCATATCCCGGTCGTAACCCCTGTGGTGGTTCGATACCGGAAAGTTTTATTCCTTCACCTTTCAGATATCCCTCTCAGCCTTTTGGTAATGACGTTCTATATACCAATCGTTATGGCGCAGTTTGCAATTACCCTCCAAGCCACAATAATTTCCAACTTAATTACCCACCGCCAAATTTTTTTTAATTAATAACGTTAACCCTAGTTTGGATACTCGAACTACCCTAGATGTCATATTACTTAATGCTAGATCTGTTATAAATAAGATGGCCCAACTTAGAGCCATTGCTTTCGAGTTAATGCATGATGTTTTATGTGTAACTGAATCTTGGACCCATCCCTTAATTTCAGACTCTATGCTTCTTATAGACAAATACGATCTCTACCGTCAAGACCGCACTAGTAAGCGTGGTAGTTATTGTCTTCTCTATATTAAAGCTTCATTTAAGCACTTCGCGTTTGATCTAGACGTCACGTCATTCTCTGGTAATTACTGCTTCGCATCCATTATCCTGTCGCCCTGGCAAAAGGCTATTCTCGGATGTATTTACTACCCGCCTAATTCATCATCCGATGATGATGTGAAACTTTGTGCAATTTTTAAATTGGTTTCGGAGTCCAATTTTAACATTAAAATCAACCATAAAAGACTTAGGTCTAAGTTACACGAACAAGCTAGCATTATCGCCTCATGCAGATCGAATTTCTGCAAAGGCTGCACAGATATGTGGTTTTATATCGCATAATTTCTTCCTTCCGGAAATAAAGTTAGACCTGTACCGCATGTTTGTTCGTCCGATTCTAGAATACTGCTGTCCCCTCTTTGGGCTGATGAACGCCTCTGACCGCAGTAAGATTGAAAAAGTTCAGAGGGTTTTTACTCGAAGACTATTTTCTCTTCCTGGATCCAGTATCTCTTATACGGATAGATGCCAGTTAGCAAACATTAAATTTCTATGGGTTAGAAGACTCCAAGCCGGTCTCTGCTTCCTGTTTCGCGTTAACTCAAGCCCAAATCTCCCACGAATTAACGCTCTTACTCCGGTAGATCGACCCTATGCCACTCGTAATTCCTCCATGATCATTTCACCACCCCTTAGCTCCACAACTAACCGGTCTCCGTTTTTTGCCTCCAAATATGCTTTCATCTGGAATAATCTTCCACTGCAAATTAGGTTCTCGTCCACTTTAGCTATTTTCAAAACAAAGTTACGCAATATTTAACTTCGGAAGATATAAAGTCCTTATTGTCTGTTTCCTTCCCTAACTCGCAACTTTTGGATTTCGAAAAGGGTCCTTTTGGTATTTGAGGCAGTTCCCTTGATATTATAATGGTCTCTTATTATATATCCATCATCCTCTGCAGAGTCAATCTTATATTGGTCTCTTATTATAGTTAAATCATCCTCTGCGGAGTCAATCTTTGCATTTACTTTTTGCCCCCCCTCATTTTAAACTAGCATCGCCAAGTCTTGACAACCTTGGTACTTTCCTCCGCTTTTGCAACCCCGACGATGGTCTCCAAATTCATTTGAGGATCAAGGCGGGTTCTGATAGTTTGCCTCTTTGATTGGTGGACTATGCAGTCGGCAAGGTCGCATCTCAATGATGATCTCATGACCTCTACTGTCCCGTCTTCGTTTTGACCCTGGTGTCCACGATGAGTCCGTCCTCTCTCACCTCACTGGTGGTTACAAACAGTAGCTCTGACTGCTATATTATCTCTCACACGACAAGGAGCGTTCCGAACCCTCATACGTTTTCAGCATCATCACAGATCTATCCCATTGCATCTAGCTATTAATGTTTTTAGTGAAGCAGTTTTTTCTCCTATTTTTTAAATTGGCGGCTCGCTGAACTCCGCCTCCGATTTAACCGTAGGAGTTTTTTTACTGCTTCTTTTCTAGTTCACTGTTTATGTTAAAGATTGTTGTCTATTGTTTCAAAAATGGCAAACTCGTTCTGAATCGGATATGCCTACCATATTGTTAATTTCTGCTGTTAATATGGCTGCTCATATAGAGCAGCAATTATCCACTTTGTATTTATTTAAACCGCGATACTAAGTTTGAAATGACGGGGCTCTCTGGGCCTTAAATATACAATTTATTTATTTATTATTTATTAAAGTTAAACCTGTACCGCATGTTTGCTCTTCCTATCCTCGAATACTGCTGTCCCCTATTTGGGCTGATGAACGCCTCTGACCGCAGTAAGATTGAAAAAGTTCAGAGGGTTTTTACTCGAAGACTATTTTCTCTTCCTGGATCCAGTATCTCCTATACGGATAGATTCCAGTGAGCAAACATTACATTTCTGTGGGTTAGAAGACTTGAAGCCGGTCTCTGCTTCCTGTTTCGCGTTAACTCTAGCCCAAATCTCCCACGAATTAACGCTCTCACTCCGGTAGATCGACCCTATGCCACTCGTAATTCCTCCATGATCATTTCACCACCCCTTAGCTCCACAACTAACCGGTCTCAGTTTTTGCCTCCAAATATGCTTTCACCTGGAATAATCTTCCACTGCAAATTAGGTTGTCGTCTACATTAGCTATTTTCAAAACCAAATTACGCAAACATTTAACTTCGGAAGATATAAAGTCCTTATTGTCTGTTTCCTTCCCAAACTCGCAACTTTTGGATTTTGAAAAGGGTCCTCCTGGTCTTTGAGGCAGCTCCCTTGATATTATATTGGTCTCTTATTATATTTCCATCATCCTCTGCAGAGTCAATCTTTGCATTTACTTTTTCTTCCCCTCCTTTTAAACTAGCATTGCCAACTCTTGACAACCTTCATACTTACCTCCAAATTTGCAACCCTGATGATAGTCTCCAGGTTCTGTTGATGATCGAGGTGGGTTCTGATGGTTTCGCCTCTTTGGTGATGGACTATACAGTCAGCAAGGTCGCATCTCGATGAGTATCTCGTGACCTCTACTGTCCCGTCTTCGTTTCGACCATGTTGTCTTCGATGAGTTCGTCCTCTCTCACCTCCACTGGTGTTTATAAACAGTAGCTCTGACTGCTATATTATGGACTATACAGTCAGCAAGGTCGCATCTCGATGATGATCTCGTGACCTCTACTGTCCCCTCTTCGTTTCGACCATGTTTTCTACGATGATTTCGTCTTCTCTCACCTCCACTGGTGTTTATAAACAGTAGCTCTGACTGTTATATTATCCCTCACCCGACAAGGAGCGTCCCGAACCCTCATACGTAGTCAGCAACATCATAATACTATCCAATTGAATTTAGCTATTAATTTTTTAGTGCAGCAGTTTTTTTCTCCTATTTTTTTAAATTGGCGGCTCGCCGAACTCCGCCTCCGATTTAGCCCTAGGAGTTTTCTTTACTGCTTCTTTTCCAGTTCACCGTATAGGCCAAAGATTGTTGACTTTTGTTTTAAAAATGGCAAATCTTTTTAAATCGGATATTTTTACCATACTACTCATTTCTGCTGTTCATATGGATGCTCACATAGTGCAGCAATTATCCACTTTGTATTTATTTAAACCATGGTACTAAGTTTGTAATTATGGGGCCCTCTGGGCCTTAAATATACAATTTATTTATTTATTTATTTATTTAAGTCTAGTCTGACTATAATCCAGCGTGAGTCACTGTCCCTTCACCACTTTGTTGTGGGGCATACGGTGGTCATCGTAACACACGATGGTATCACTGATGATAAAATTGGCGTGTCGTTTGAAATTGGTTAAGACTTCCAAGTCCCTCGAGCCTACGAGTTTTTAGTTTCTATCTCAGTGTAGAAGACACGGTGCTGGGAAATTATTAAAGAATTGTCTATATATTCCCCTGAGTTCGTAAATTGCGACTTGGACGTAAGGATTCTGAGGCAAAAAAAACAAAAATTAAACTGCTGAGGATTCTTCCCTGCCCCAGGATTTATCGCAAGCGGAATTGCTAGCCTCGATCTTTGCTGATTTCTGAAACTCACGCCGGCTGTGTGCTCCCTGTATCTGCTTTCAATCGCGGAAGGGGCTCAAAATTGAGCCGCCATCTTTTCTGCTCTCCAGGTGCATGTAAATCCTCTTATATGGATGTCAGTTGGCAAATTTTACCCATTATATACCGAATTTTCAACCCATTTGTTTATTCAACAAAATGAGGTCATCCGTGCACGACGCTGGCACCGTTTTGAAAGAAGTCCAATTTGTTCAATATTTTGAGACACATTTAAGGATGATTCTACATGAGGTCAAAATATGCATTTTTCAGCCATTCATTTGTGAACTTCCGGTGTTGTGTGGTTAATGTTTCCAATCTTATTAATTGTGAATGGATAACATTTTTTGCTGAAAGTTTTTGAATTTTTACTTTCAAAAATAAAGTTTGGCTCTCTCTCAAAACCAAAGGCTGAGTCCTTATATTTTCACATTCTTATTGTTGAATATCCTAATTGACTCTCTGTTAGTTTGGTGGCAATTCTAACATCAATTGCATTTGCTCTGTATACCCACAAGTATGCAAAACGCAGGTGCCTTAAATGCATTGCCACGAAAAATTGGTCCACGACCTAGTTTATTACATGCACCGAAAAATCGCGTAGGACCGTCTATCGACGCCTCTAACCATCCGGCCATATTGGCAGGGGATTTTGGTCAGCAAATTAATAGACTAGTGTAGATTTTTGTACAATTTTCATCTTTGTATCTTTCTTGGTCACTTTAATCTTTATGATCGCTTGCTTTATTGTGCTAAATAAACACAACAGCCAGCTTCAACCGGCATGTTGGACGTCTTCTGTTTTCGCTGCTGCATGTCACCGCTGCTATCTTGATTGTATTGATCTCTCTTAATTACTTGCAGTCAATTGCAACGATTGATCTTCATTTCTCGATTGCATTCTACTGATCGCCGTCTCAATTGAACTCCTGACTCTGCTCTTCATCCTTGATGCTTATTTTTCTGGATCTAGCTCAGAGTTCATTACAATCCTCAACAACACTCGCTATCTAGAAGCTGCGTTTTTCGTGCGTCTGCATTCTAACAATCTTCTGACATTTTTTCCGTCCTTTTGTCGTTTGTAGTTTAGACACAATTCTCCACTTAGCGTTAATTTATTTTGTACACCTCGGTTCATAGCAGTTTCAACCCTCGTCTACACTACGAAATTGGTGACCCCGCTTTTCTATCATTACGCACGATATCACTTACTATAACGGACAATGAGACTAACGCAGACTCTCTTGACGTCCATAGCCTCTCTTTCAAATTGCCCCCATTTACGCCAAGCAACCCTCGCGTATGGTTAAGGCAGATCGAGGCAGTTTTCTCGACGCGCCGTATCACCAGTGAACACACGCGTTATTCATACGTTGTGCAATCACTTCCTTTCGATGTTGCCGTTGATGTCGAGGACCTCCTTGATCCTATCCCCGCTGAGGAGCCCTACACCCAGTTGAAGGATGCTGTAATTAATCCTGTGGCCAAGTTGGCCAACCGAATGCTGCGTGAGCTTTTCACGCAAGTCGAAATTGGTGATCAAACACCTACCCAACTTATGCGACACATGCGTTCTTTGCTTGCTGGTCGTCATATGGATGATGCAATTTCCGACAGATCTGGCTTGATAAGCTTTCCCTGCCCATGCAGCAGGTATTGGCTATGCTCGACAAGAGCACCTCATTGGATAAATTAGCCACTCATGCAGACAGAATCATGGAATGCTACCCAAGCGGTACCGCATGTTCTAGTCCTCAACAGACATCGGTGTCCACTTCCAGATCTGATAATATTGACACTCCTGCTCTTCAAAGCACTCCAAAGTCAGAACGTTACCCTCCCTATGTCACGTTATCATCGTGCTGTAGTGCCTATCGACGGGCCGCACCATCGTCTGACCTTTCGCAAGCATCAAATATCATGCGTAGCAGTGATTATGAAGATTTAAAGGATACCGTACGCCTTTTATGCACGCAAGTCAGCAACATGTGTTCTTTCATCATCAATCTCCAGTCAAATAGTCGTCAAACATATCAACGTCGACGGTCCAAATCACGGGAATGGCAGCCACAGACCGTGTGCTGGTACCATCGTACCTATGGTATGAAAGCACGCAAGTGCATTCCACCGTGCAAATTCCCACAGAAGCCGCGACAGTTAAACGACAACGCCATCCAGTAATGGCGACGACTGCTGCAGGCCAACCGCAACCCAGTCGCCTCTTCTACATCACCGACAAGTCAAGTGGTCTCCGTTTTCTTCTAGATACCGGTGCTGAGGTTAGTGTTATCCCGCCTCCTAGGCGTCACCACCTCAAGCCTTCGCAGTTCTCATTGCAGGCTGCTAACAACACCGTCATCCACACATTCGGACAACAGTCCCTAACTATTGACCTTGGTCAAAGGCGATGTTTCCAATGGGTCTTTATCCTAGCCGACGTCCAGTCACCGATTATTGGAGCCAATTTCCTCTCACATTTCAGCCTTTTAGTTGATTTGAAGCATCGTCGACTCATTGATACTACTACCAGACTTTTTACCGTCGGTACGGTCACCTCTGAACCTTCGGTTGGCATACAATTGACTATTCCAAGTTCGCCATTTGCTGAAATTTTGAAGGACTATCCGTCCCTCACTAAACCTTGTCAGTTTACCGAAAACGTTCAGCTCACAGTTAAGCATCACATAGTAACCACAGGACAACCCGTTCATGCCCACCCACGTAAGCTTCATCCAGAAAAGTTGCGGGTGGCTAGAAGTGAGTTAGAACACATGCTAAATTTGGGGATTATTCGCCCTTCTTCCAGCCCATGGGCCTCTCCTCTGCACATGGTCCCCAAGAAATCAGCCGATGATTGGAGGCCATGTGGGGATTATCGTGCTTTGAACAGAACAACTGTCCCCGATCGGTATCCCATTCCTCATATTCACGATTTTTCTCACATGTTGGCTGATAAGACTCTTTTCTCCAAGATCGACCTTGTGAGAGCATATCATCAAATACCGGTCGCTGAGGAAGACATCCCCAACACCGCCCATCACAACGCCTTTTGGCTTGTTCGAATTTCTCCGCATGCCTTTCGGTTTGCGTTACGCCACCCAATCCTTCCAGCGGTTTATTGATGAGGTCTTGCGCGGTCTTTCATTTACCTTTGTCTATATTAATGACATACTCGTCGCAAGTTCTTCGCCAGCGGAACATGCATCACACTTGCGTCAAGTGTTCGATCGTTTCCAGCAACATGGTTTGCAATTAAACGTCGACAAATGTCTTTTTGGCGTTCCTTCTCTTAATTTCCTTGGTCATCGCGTCGATCAGCATGGAATCACACCACTTGCAGAGAAGGTGCAAAGCGTTTAATTTTTTCCGTCTCCGAAGACCCTTACACAACTGCGACGTTTCATTGGACTTATCAATTATTACCGACGTTTCATTCCCAACTGTGCGACAATACTGGCTCCATTGACTGATCTTTTGAAGTCGACAGGCAAGCCGATTGAAATTTCACCGGCAGCTCACTCAGCTTTTGAGGCAGCCAAGAAGGCACTCGCTGATGCGACCATGCTGCACCACCTCAAATCTGACGCTTCTACGCAGTTGATTTTGACCACTGACGCTTCCAACAGTACTGTCAGCGCAGTCTTACATCAACAGGTGAATAACCAGTTGCAGCCATTGGCTTTCTTTTCACAGAAGCTACAACCGGCGAAGACTCGCTACAGTACTTTCTCTCGTGAGCTCCTGGCTATTTACCTGGCTATTCATCATTTTCGCAACCTACTAGAGGGAAGAGATTTTCGAGTTCATACCGACCACAAACCCCTCTAGGCCAAAACAGATAAGTACTTGCCCAGAGAAAAACGTCACCTTGACTATATTTCGCAGTTTACTGCTGATATCCGCTATGTCAGAGGCAGCGACAATGTCGTTGCTGATGCATTATCGAGACTGGACATCAACACCTTGTCATCCAAATTCGACCTGGTGAAGCTTGCAGACCTCCAACTAGAAGACGAGTCCATTGCTGATCTGCGTAAATCTAGTACTCTGCAGCTTCGAGATGCACCACTTTCAATATCACCAGGTACGATTTATGCGACTGGTGCACAGGCACTCCCCGACCCTTTGTTCCATTATCCTACCGTAAGGTAGTGTTTAAACATTTTCACTCTCTGTCGCATCATGGCATCCGCGCCTGTCGCAAACTTATTGCTGCTCACTTTGTCTGGCCAAAGATGATCTCCGACATCGCCCTTTGGACTAGGCAATGTTTCGCGTGCCAGAAAAACAAAGTGCATCGCCATACATTTTCCCCTCCAAGCACATTTACTGTTCCGGACGTTCGATTCCATCACGTTCACTTAGACTTAGTTGGGCTATTACCACCTTCACGTGGGTACACGCATATTTTCACAGCAATGGACCATTTCATCCGATGGCCAATTGCAATTCCGATATCGGATACCTCGGCAGAAAATATTGCCATGGTCTTCCTGCATCACTGGATTGCCAATTTTGGTGTGCCAGCCACCATTACCACTGACCGCGGAAGTCAGTTTCAATCTAGTCTCTTCCGTGAGTTTACTAAACTTCTCGGGTGAGCGCACATCACGATAACGGTATATCACCCTGCTTTTAACGGCCTCGTGGAACGACTGCATCGTCAACTTAAGACAGCACTGATGTCTCACTCAGACACAACTGCATGGCGTGACAACTTACCCCTCGTCCTTTTGGGTATTCGATCAGCTGTCAAAGAGGACATTCAATGTACTACGGCAGAACTTGTATACGGTACACCTCTCCGCATTCCCTGCGAATTTGTGCAGCCTCCTACCGTAGACACTAGCTTGTCGAATGCTCCGTTCAACAACTGGAACAGCGCATGGCTCAATTGCGTCCAACTCCCACTCGCCTGACATCCAAACGCGTTTTTGTGCAAGACGACCTTAAATCTGCTCCATTCGTCTTCGTCCGGCATGACGCAGTTTGCAAGCCTCTTTGTTCCCCTTATGATGGACCATACAAGGTGCTTCAACGGATGGACAAGTATTACGTCATACAGAAGGCTGACAAGACTGACACAGTGTCCATCGACAGACTCAAGCCAGCTTATCTTGAGTGCGTCCCACCGCCTGTTGCTCCATCCAATTACTCCGCACCGTCACCATCCATTCCACCTATATCAGTCCCTTCCACTCAACCTTCACACTCGACCACCCCACCCACACGTTTTGCTACTTCTTCTTTACCACAACGCATTTCCTCTCGTTCTGGTAGACATATCCATTTTCCTGCCAATCTTAAGGACTTTGTCGTATAATTTTTTTGCTCTTTTTTTCATCGAGCGTTTTTTTGTACAACAAACGCTCTGGTGGGGGAGTTGTGTAGGTATTTGTACAATTTACATCTTTGTATCTTTCTTGGTCACTTAAATCTTTATGATCGCTTGCTTTATTGTGCTAAATAAACACAACAGCCAGCTTCAACCGGCATGTTGGACGTCTTCTGGTTTTCGCTGCTGCATGTCACCGCTGCTATCTTGATTGTACTGATCTCTCTTAATTACTTGCAGTCAATTGCAACGATTGATCTTCATTTCTCGATTGCATTCTACTGATCGCCGTCTCAATTGAACTCCTGACTCTGCTCTTCATCCTTGATGCATAACTTTCTGGATCTAGCTCAGAGTTCATTACAATCATCAACAACACTCGCTATCTAGAAGCTGCGTTTTTCGTGCGTCTGCATTCTAACAATCTTCTGACATTTTTTCCGTCCTTTTGTCGTTTGTAGTTTAGACACAATTCTCCACTTAGTGTTTATTTATTTTGTACACCTCGGTTCTTAGCAGTTTTGACCCTCGTCTTCACTACACTAGCAGAAATATGTCGCAACTACCCTTATTCTACTAATTGTTCACCTCCTGCTAAACGGGCAAAAAGTCTAGCAAGCTCAGTTAATGTAGCTTACGAAGATGAAACTTGTATGGGCTGTTTCAGCCTTCTACCGAAATTTTTAGGATGGAACAGGAGGTAGACAATCTAAGGCAAGAAATAGATAACTTAAAAAGAATATATTTCTTGCACGCCTGTTAAATAAGCTCCTGTCCGTAAAAAACCTACCGCAAAACACCAAAATTAGTATGC
The DNA here is from genome assembly GCA_017591395.1 of Schistocephalus solidus. Classification (NCBI taxonomy): domain Eukaryota; kingdom Metazoa; phylum Platyhelminthes; class Cestoda; order Diphyllobothriidea; family Diphyllobothriidae; genus Schistocephalus; species Schistocephalus solidus. The sequence goes on from WEDG01004125.1 coordinate 429,123, forward strand.
ATGTATAGCCTCTTCAAGCTTACCTTATACTCGCATAAAAGCCATCGCGTTTACCGAACCCAGTAAACAAGAGGACGGTTTGCTAGTTCAAAAGTATGTCCCATCTAGTCCTGGCTCCACACCATCGCTAAGCTCAGACAGCATTTGCAATAATCTGGCCTTACAACCTAGCGCTACATCGCTGCTGGACGTTGCACCAGCATGCGATGTTGAAGAGTTTGGTGAGTTTGTAAAGCCAAAGAGAAAACGGTCTAAGAAGACTAAGTCGTGCACAGATTTGGCTCCAGCCTGCCCAACACCCGGTTCATCTGGACCTATTGGACCAAATGAAATGGTTGCGAGTACTCACTCAGTTGTAAAGACCTGAGTTGCAAACGGGCTCTCTATTGAATCGAAAACATAATGTTATCATAAAGGGCGTTCCTGAGTCAGCGTCAGTAATTCCGAATGAGCGCGTAAAACATGACTTGGAACTCCTTCAATTGTATGAAAATACGCTGCTAACGGACGGTGTGTCCATTTACATTCTCATGGCATATAGAATAGGGAAGGAATTGCACACATTGCCTATTCCCAAAAACGGCTGACCTACGTCATTTGACGACTTCAGACCAATAAATACACTACCAGCAGTCTCGAAGATCTTCGAGACCTTGATCAAAGACAAGATGATGCGTCACCTAACAGAGAATAACCTAATTAATGTGGCTCAGCATGGTTTCTGGAAAAAAGGTCTTTTGACACTTGCCAGCTCTTTTTCTTTGATCATGTGCTACAATCTAGAGACAGCGGTTTTGCAATTTACACCGTTTACTTCGATTTCACGAAGACTTTTCATCGTGTTGACCATGATCTCCTTCGGCTGAAACTTGCCTCCTTCGGCATAGGTAACAAGCTTCTGAACATAATATCCTCCTATTTGAATGCCCGCTCACAACGGGTTAAAAATTCTGATGTTAACTCCAACCCCACGCATGTGAGTTTACTTCGATTTCACGAAGACTTTTCATCGTGTGACCATGATCTCCTTCTGGCTGAAACTCTGCCTCCTTCGGCATAGGTAACAAGCTTTCTGAACATAATATCCTCCCTATTTGAATGCCCGCTCACAACGGGTTAAAAATTCTGATGTTAACTCCAACCCCACGCATGTGAGGAGCGGAGTTATTCAGGGTAGCGTGCTCGGCCCGCTTTTATTTTGCCTTTTTGTCAACGAGGTTCCTGATTGTTTTCAGTATGGTAGGTCCTTTATGTACGCTGACGATTTAAAAGTTGGCTATCGATATAAACCGGTTGATCGCAACATCGTGTTTGAGCTCTTAAAAAAGGATCTTCAGGCCTTCGCTCAGTGGTGTCGCACATGGCGCCTTTCACTTTCTTGGCCCAAGTGCTCCGTTATGGTTATTGGCGACAACCATCAGCCCCACCTAAGCATAGACGGTCACGACCTTAATGTGCCCGGAGTTATAAAGGACCTGGGCATATCATATTCTAGTAGTCTTAATCTGTCAGAGCACTGCGCCGTGATTGTCTCAAAAGCACGCCAAACTACTGGGTTTATTCTCAGAAATTTTAAAACCGTCAACATTAGAATCAGCCTCTTTAAAATGTAAGTCAGGCCTAGTGTGGAATACGGCTCGTTTCTATTTAGCCTTCTGCACGCTAGTGAACGAAAGAAGATAGAATCAGTCCAGCACTTCTTTACAAAAAGAGTTTGCTGTTCAGAACACCGAAACCTTTCCTACCACCACTGCTGTTAGCTTACAAGCCTTAACGCGCCGTGTCTTCGCAGATTACAGAAGGGACTATTTTTACTGTTTAAACTTGTAAAAAGTCGAACATTTAACCCCTTTACATCTCTGAGGCACCTCGACCACTCTCGGCGCACCAGTCACCGAGATGTATTTTTATTTCTTCCTTTAGCACGCACAATTAGATACCGACATTTTTTCGGTAAACGCTATAGCAATCTGTAATAAGCTACCCAGAAGTATCCAAATTCAGTTAAACTATCCCTTGTTTACGCGAGCTGTCACTAGTTTTCTACATTCAGGACACCTTCCAAAATTTTTGGGTGCTGACTCTGTAGAAGCTCTCTTCGGTTCTGATAGCGTTCATGGACTCTGAATCCTGTGCCGGACTTTATGCTGAGGGCAATATTGCTGACTCTGCAGACCTCAATTGGCTTATTTCTCAGTCGACAGCGAACAGCCGCTCACCGACATACCTGCTGGTGCAGAATACCGGATCCATAACACTGAATGGAGAAGTTCTTCACCGGGCACCTGTGTCAACGCGTCTCTGTCCTGAACTTTAATTACTCAATAAGCTGCCGTTTTTCTCCTGAAAACACCTGAAACAACTATCAGGAGTGCTTTTCACTGTCAGCTTGACCTTCTACTGTATATATTTTTTTGACCTTGCTTGTAAACTGACAATAAATAAATAAAATAAAATATCTTGACAGTGGAGGAAAACAGGAGTTTGAAGCAGGAGCTTTTATTGAGCAAGGATCTGGCATGTGAAACGAAAAGTTTAAGTGGGAAAGCTTGTTTTTTTTAAGGGAGTGCAGCTAAGTTCCTCTACTGAACTCTGCAGAAATCTTAAGCATCTCACTGGCCAATGTGGTAAACTGGCACATATTGATGTTGATTCAGACTATCTTTATGAACATTTTATCCATACTTCTACTGACTCCAATTCCCCCACAAACAACCTTTCGTTACTACCAAGCTTTTTTCCCCTGTGTCAGTTGCAACAGTGGAGAAACACCTGAAAAAGGTCCGTTGTTTAGCTGCTGCTGGGCCAGATGAAGTCTCACCATTTGTTTTAAAAAACTGCTGCTCTCATATTGTCCCTATTTTGACACATCTTATAAACACGTCCTTCATGGAGTCAAAGATTTCTGACAGTTGGCGTTCAGTAAAAATACTCCTATCCCTAAAAGTATGCTTATTTTGTTCCTTAGTCATTTCCGTCCAATTGCCTGCTTTTCCGCTTTACTGAAGATTGCTGAACGAGTCGCTCTCGATACAATTAAGCCATTTTCCTCCAATTTCTCCGACCTATAACAATTTGCCTATAAGGCCCGGCCTATTACCCTAGATGCCGTTGCCTTTGTGGTACATTCGGCTCTAGGAGATTAAGATAAGAACTGCCGTGCGTACGTATGTGCATTTCTTGACTAATCCTCTGCCTTCAACACTACCCCGCGGCATCTCCTCCTTAATAAAACATCCGCGTCTGGCTCTCCCGGTTGGGTTGTCTTTTTGTTCGAAGACTATTTACTTCCCGCAATCCATTCGTACAATCCGGAAAGCGGCAATCTACTGTCCTTCCAAACAATTGTGGTGTTCTTCAAGGTGCAATCTTATCCCCTCACCTCTTCTCCCTTCATACTGATGATTTGAGATCACCAAATGACTGTCTGTACATCAATTATGCCGACGACATGGTTGTTGGTCATCCTCTTAAAAATCGGACATATGTCCAGTGTCTGAAGGATGGCCTTGACCATGTTTCAGCTTGGTCATCAGATAACGGTCTTTAACTCAACCATGAGAAATCTGTCCAATGTGTATTTCACCTGTGTCCATCCCTTGTTCTGAGTACTCAGCCGTCCTTCCCAACGAGGTATCCTCTTTTTGGTAGCTTGGTGTTACTCTGACATCCCATCTTTCATTCTCCCAACATATTGATACTCTTTTTTAAAAAAATTGTAAACTTCTTTATTATATCCACCATTTACGTTCCACTCACACACCTCAAGCCCTTATCTGACAATTTATAGAGGCATGTGTTCTTCCCCTCATCCTTTCTTTTTCTCCCGCGATTTTTCCAGCTTTGCTTAAAAAGGATTTTTTGATTTTAAAACGTATTCTCCGAATGCTCTCTTCTGCTGCTGGTGTTTCTTATGCTGTTTTAGTAGATTTGGTAACAAAACGGCACTTTGTGACAGACAAACAATTTGCTGGGTGAATCCTTGATGATGTAACTCACCCCCTTCACTCTGAGCTGATTCCTGTGAAGTCTACCCGTCCGATGCGCCGAGGCTATCGCCATATTGCCTGCCGTACAACGGCATACCAGCGCTCCGTTTTGCCATTTCATGCACGCTACCTTACGTGTGAAGAAACTGAAATAAATAAGCTGAGACTGGAACTGTCTTCCCACTATATACCCATTTTTGACTCTTTTATTTTTGCATATTACGTTATTTATCCTATTATCTTAGTGAATGGAGCCATTTATATTTTGCTAAAAATTTTGAATGATAATTCAAAATAAAGCGTATTCCTCTCTCTCTGTCTTTGTCTTCCCGTTGTTGACGGGCCACTGAATATAGGGGAACAGTGCTCCACGCGGTTTAGAAAAAAGTTTGGCGTTTACCAATCACACGTGTGGGTAAATAGGGTTAAGATATGCAGATGAAATAACGGACAGGGGAACTGATTACCTCCTTTAGCTATTGGAGCTTCCACATGAAACCCATAAAAAGGATAATGCGAAGTATTCCCATTAAGGTTACACAGAGGGTCGGATGTGTCTACTAGTCCACTTGGACCTTTCGTATAAGGAGACCACTGGGAAAGCGACCGTGACGGGAGCGTACTGCAGGGTAGGAGCGCATTGTTGCTAATAGGACGGGAGCGTCATTCCTAGAAGAGAATGCTGACATATTTGCTTTAGAAGCTTCAAGATAGATTATGGACGTAGTTGGAAATTCTAGGTAGAGGTATTTTGCGGAGTAGTAGGCGACCGTAAAGGCGTACGTTTCCTGGAGAACCTAGCTTTTTCGATTTTCGAGTGTTTGAGACTTTAGTCAGACTTGTCATTGAGCTAAGAAATCTGCGTTTTTTTCGCTAGGAGTTACCGGTGGACTAGGTATGAGTATGGGAATGACATAAATACTGTGTTCTTCAGGTCCCCTAAGGTCAATCATAGTCAGCTTTCGTACAGAGGTAATTAACGATTCGAACGTCGAGGCCGTAGATTAAATTGGGTGCGATGTGTTCAACATGCCAACAAGAGAAGTCCTATCTCTATTGATTGTTGACAGTTTAAAATTTTCAGCTTTGTCTACATTGGGTTGAGGTCAGTAGAAACTGAGTTACACCATTTTTGAGATAATTTTCTGCTTTTCTCATTCCTTGATGGTATGAATTTGACTTCTATAAAGTAAAAGAGAGTGACTTATAATCAGGCATTACGACTGAGTGAGCACAAACGCTTAGCGTGCGTTACTCTAGATCCAAAGACATAGCTTTGCGGGAAAAAAATGTGCATCCTCCATAACAGATTTATGAATTGGAATACTCCGCAGCATCAAACTATGCTTGCGTTTTATCCGTCCTTCAGTTTCATATCTAATCACTCCATTGACGTGAAATGCTTGTCAGATAACTGTCTCGAGGGTACCTGTCATAGTTCCATGTAGCAGGAGACCTATTAGCAAATAAATCTATTATTTCGTCAGATGAAGACTTTTTATCGCAGGCTTAAGTTAGCGCTTGAGCGACCAGAGGATCAAGAGATTTAAGGTGAAAAAAGCAATCATAGAATTTATAATATCCGGAGAAGGCTGCGAAGTCTCGCAGGCGTCAGATATATCTCCTTCTATGATTCTAGTACTCAAGGATGGAGAGGAGGCTGAAAGCTTGCTTCTTTTTACCATTCCTGTTCAGCACATGGTAAACTAAAGGACAGAATTTTAGTTTAATTAATAAGGGAAAATAGTTGATAATTTGCAACCGCATACAAAGTTGAATAGTGCAGATAATTTCCTGTAGTAAATAGAAAACGACAAAAATGCACGGATTCAAACCGAAATTGCTCAAAATGCAACTGATTCATCCACCTGCCTATTCAGGCGGGCGCAAATAATACAGGACAGTTAAAAGAACATTTGAAACTGAGAATTAATCGAAAATGCACCGTTATTACCAATAAATAGGGTAAAAATCAAACCTTCTCTTATCTCTAAAAATTCATCCGCGTGCCCTTGACCTTGAAACCAAGTGGACAATGTCTCATCCTCCAAGGATACTGCCCTGAATTTACATTACCTCTTGTGTCAATAAACTTATTTTTACCTAAATCGCCGCGATTCATTTCGTAGAACTCGCCTTTTCACCTCCTTATTAATCATTCTTCTTTGCGGACAACGAAATCTTGTTAGTTGAAACGTTCTCTATCTATAAGCTTTGGTTGACAATCTCTGTATTATATTATTTGTGTGTCCAGTGATAAACGTAATAGATTCGAGTCGATTGAAGTTGTAGTTACGTTTGCTGCAGAAATTTCACAGTCTGTTCAAGGAGGGTTAAATTAACACATTAATAATAAGTTCTTCTCCTGCATATAGCTTAATGAAACGATCGGTACTAGCTGTTTCATACAGCTAGATCAAACATAATCAACACCTTGTGATATAATACAAATATGAAGACTGTAGGACTGCATTGAAAGTTTCTTACCGTTGAACTCTTCCTGTTCCTTATCTATTTTTACCTTTTTTAGCAATCAGTCAACTAAGTATAATTAGTCGGCAGTGTAGCGTCCGGCCGGTTCGACGATACGGAAGGGATCGGATAATCGGGCTTTGGATAAGAATCTTCGCTGTACTTCTCAACAGTAACACTTGGCGTTGCGTCCTCTAAAGGGTTCATTATCCGATGTGATATCGGCGAGTAGAAGGCGAACAATATAGTATAGTATATGATATTCGAGTAGATAATGTTTATGCGATAAAGGCAATGTCAATAGGATGATTAAGTTATCAGTACAACAATGATATAATACGGTACAAGGGAATAACGAAGTACAAGTCTATGTTATGAGATAAAGAGAATGGCAAATTTTATAACGGCGGAGGAGGACTTATCGGAAGGGCGGCGGTGAATTTGGTCTTTGACACACGTGTGTGTTATCCTCCGTCTACAAAAAGCGGGACAACAACCTTATTAAAACAAATAACGGATGGTTCGGGTTTAGGTCCGTTACACAGCCCCCCTCTAAGGTGCAGCACTGTCCTCAGTGCTGGGGGGTCAGCAATGTAGGGAATAGTGACTTCTATGGCTACTGGTGGTACTTGTCCTGCGGGGAGGATGGGCAGAGAGTCGGCGGTGCAGACGGGGAGGCGGCCGCGGTAGGGTTTCAGCTTAGAGAAATGGGCTGTGAAAAGGGGTGGTTCGGCGCGTTTGGCGTCTCGTAGGAGAAAGCTGGTTGGGGCTAGGACGTCGATCACAGCATATGGTCCATGCCAAGGGTGGTGGAGTTTCGCTGAAGTACCGCGTGCTGGTATGGGATGGTAATGCATTACGAGATCACCGATTTGGAATGCGGCTCCGGAAGTGTGGCGGTCGAAGTGCTGTTTTTGATGAAGTGAGGCGTTTCCTAGAGTTACGCGTGCGGCGTTGTGTGCAGATCGTATGACTTCACGGAGTTTCGTAGCGAAGGTTTGGCGTGTGGTTGGGTCTGGGGACTGTAAAGGGTAGCGGAGTTCGCTTGGGAGGCGGAGGTTACGGCCTGTCTATAGATAATGGGGTGTGAATCCAGTGGAGGAGTGGATTGTTCCGCGGTACGCCAGGAGGCAAAATGGTACTTGGATATCCCATTCGTGTTGGTGGCCGTCCTTAGTAAACGTGAGCAGGATGTTGTGGATCGTGCGGTTGGTTCGTTCTACGAGACCATTGCCTTCCGGATTATAGGGAGTTGTGCGCGTCTTCCGTATGTCTAACATTTCGCAGACTTCCCGCATCAGCTGAGACTCAAAATTACTTCCACAGTCCGAATGAAACGAGAGAGGCGTGCCCCAGCGACTGATCCACGTGCGGTTAATGGCGTTTGCCACGGACGCAGCGTCTTGACGGAGGAGTGGTATGGCTTCTGTCCACTTTGTAAAATAGTCTATCATAACAAGTATGTATTCGTGTCCGCGGACTGAAATTGGTAGGGGTCCTATTATGTCTAGGCCGACGCGCTCGCCGGGGAAACCGGTGTTCATGGGTTGTAATGGGGCGCGTAAGGATGGGGTGGGTGATTTAAAGGTGGCACATGTTGGGCAAGATTGGCAGAAAAGGTGTGTTGATGAACGTAACTGTGGCCACCAGAAACGGTTACGTGTAGCCTGTTCGGTGCGACGTTGACCGCAATGACCCAACTGAGTATGCAGGTCGTTTAATACAGGCTCGATCAAGCAGCCAGGAACAACGGGGCGTAGGTGATGAGAAGAGGGATCGCGAAGGAACATAATGTCGTTTTGTACGGTTAAGTACGTCCATTGGTACAGTAGCAAATGTGCCCTCAGACTCGTGCCTTGCATGTCTCGTTCGGTCGGTTTGGGTAGACCTCTGGTTAGATGGCGATAGATGGTTTCTGTGTCTGGGTTGCTGCTCTGGCTTGTGGACCAGGTATGTCTTTTGGGTTCCGAGGCGGTGATGGCGTTAATGCTCGTGGTCGTGGAGTCTGTCATAAGGCCGTCGCTTTGCGGTAAACGCGACAGCGCATCTGCGTTGCCGTGCTTGTGCCGTGGACGGAACTGGCAGTCAAAATCAAAATCCTGCAGGAATTCTTGCCAGCGTGCTAGTTGGTCCATGGGGTCTTTGAATGAGCTCAACCACTGTAACGCTCGGTGGTCTGTTCGTATTATAAAACATTTCCCAATCAGTAGATGTTTGAACTGACGGATGAATACTATGATGGCTAGTAGTTCTCTGCGGAATGTGCAGTACCGGCGCTGTGGTTTTGTAAGTGTGTTACTGGCGAAACAGATTGGGTGCTCGACATTTGCTGCATCAGCCTGTGACAGGACTGCGCCGATGGCGTAGCCACTGGCGTCCGTGTCTAAAATGAAGGGGGGTGAATCCTTGTCTACATTCGGGAGGGCGAGTAAGGGGGCCGAAAATAGAGCAGCTCGTAAGTCGTTGAATGCTTGAACGCAGTCGTCTGACCAAACGAATTCTCTACCCTTCTCTGTGAGTTTGTGGAGTGGGCTTGCAATGTGGGCGCAGTTGCGTATGAAACGGCGATAGTACGATACTAGCCCTAGGAAGCTACGTAGTTCGGCCGGTTTCGTTGGCGTCGGCCCGGTACGTACCCGTTCCACGCGATGGGGTAGGGGGGAAATATAACCAGGGGTAATGATATGCCCCAGGAAGTTTACTTCAGCTCGCAGGAAGAGACATTTGGTCGGGTTGAGTGTAAGGCCTGCGTCCTGGAGGGCCTCCAGTACCTCCCGTAGGTTGTCATTATGTTCCTGCGTGGAGCGCCCAAAATCGATAATATCGTCTAAATAGACGAGGCACTTATATGGAATAAACGGTCGTAGCACACGGTACATTAGGCGTTGAAAGGTTGCGGCGGCATTGCAGAGTCCAAAGGGTAGGGTTTGAAACTCAAATAACCCTTGGGGTACGGTAAAAGCAGTTTTATGGCGGTCGTCGGGGTGGATCTCAACTTGCCAGTATCCGGATTTAAGGTCAAGCGTGGAAAACCAGGCGGCATTACCAAGCGCGTCTAGGGTATCGTCTAAGCGGGGAAGTGGAAATGAATCACGTATCGTCACGGCGTTAAGGCGACGGTAGTCTATGCATAAACGTAGGGAATCCGTCCTTCTTGGGTACTAAAGCTATGGGGGATGCCCAAGGGGACGAGGAGGGTTGGATGATTTTAGCTTCTAACAACTCATCCAGCATTTTTTAAACCTCGTCGCGGTACCGTACTGGAATTCGTCGTGGGGGTTGCCAGATTGGTTTGGCTTCGCCGGTGTCTATTGTGTGCTGTACCAGGTGTGTACGGCCGACAGTGTTCATGGACCACGTAAAGAGGTCGGAAAAGGAGGTGAGGAGGTTCCTCAACTGGGACTGGGCTACGGTGTCTACCGAGAGGGCAGACGGGAGGATGTCAGCCAACGGTGTGGGGTTTATAGCGACTGCTGACAGAACTGCATTATATGTGAGGTCGGGTTCGTCTGAAGAGGTTGCTGGGGAAGTCGAGGTGGTGTTAGTGGCTAAGGTTAAACGTCGGTCGCGGGCGTAGACGATACAGTCATGGGTCGCAAGGAAATCCAATCCGAGAACGAGGGGCCATGAGCTGCTCGGCGTCACTAAAAAATTGTGGGTTACCTTGGAATTATTGATGACCATTTTTAACGTAATAGATCCAAAAATAGGTATCGCGGTGCCATTTGCCGCAGGGAGCTGTCGGGGTGTCGGTAATGGTTCTATCTGCCTAAGTAAATGCTGCGGGAGGTTAAGGGGGGAGTCACGAGGGATACGTTAGCCCCAGTATCGACGAGTGCGTGGACCGTGTGGTTGTCAAGGAGCAGCGGAATGGTAAAAGCAGATACAGGAGTCGGCTGGTTAAAATGACTAGAGTTAACAAACGGGGACTTACAGGGAGAGTTGTGTCCACAATGACGTGCGTGGGGTCCATATGCCGTGCAGTATGGGCACCCGGGTTATGATTAGGAAATCGCATCGGGAGCGGCATTCTTTTGGGTGGTGGTCGGGTATCCGGGGGTGACACGGATGTGGAAGGGAATAGAATCTGTCTGTGGTCCTTTGGGGCGGGTTTTCCGGGGTTCGGAGAGGGGTCCTGGTTCTGACGACTGTCATACCACCGGCAGAGTTGTAGTGCGGTTGCCAGGTTTGTAGGTGGATTTCAAGGTGAAGTGGTCCGAAACTGAACGGTCTCGGAGACCAGATATGAAACGGTCGAACACTAGGTCGTCACGATCGGTTGAGGGTAAATTGGGGAATGCTTGACGTGCAAGCTGTATTAACTCTGTAGCGAAATCTTCGGCGGGCTGTTGCGTTTGGCGTAGGTTGTACAGTCGTTCACCGGCTACCGAGGGGGAACTCTGATTATCGAATAATTAGAGTAGTATGTCTTGGGCCGAATGGAAAGGGGTGAGGAGAGAAATGCCGGAAGTCATCGCTTACTTGCGGGCGGGGGGAGCGAGGAAACGAAGCATGTATCTCGTGTGAACGGCGGGGGCCAGGTCAACAAGAAAAAGAGATAGTTCGAGCAGCCAGTCACGGATGTCATGTCCAGCGTGATAGGATTCTGGAGCAAGTAGGGGGTCTGCTCGTGCCGTTCTGGTTGGCGATGGATGAGCGAGATGGGGTAGCGGTTGGTGTGAAATAGCTGGAGGGGAGTAGGGTCCGGATTTCGCTGCCACCATTGTAGCGTCCGGCCGGTTCGACGATACGGAAGGGATCGGATAATCGGGCTTTGGATAAGAATCTTCGCTGTACTTCTCAACAGTAACACTTGGCGTTGCGTCCTCTAAAGGGTTCATTATCCGATGTGATATCGGCGAGTAGAAGGCGAACAATATAGTATAGTATATGATATTCGAGTAGATAATGTTTATGCGATAAGGGCAATGCCAATAGGATGATTAAGTTATCAGTACAACAATGATATAATACGGTACAAGAGAATAATGAAGTACAAGTCTATGTTATGAGATAAAGAGAATGGCGAATGTTATAATGGAAGAGGAGGACTTATCAGAAGGGCGGCGGTGAATTTGGTCTTCGACACACGTGTGTGTTATCCTCCGTCTACAAAAAGCGGGACAACAACCTTATTAAAACAAATAACGGATGGTTCGGGTTTAGGTCCGTTACAGCAGATCCCACACTGGAATCGACTGCGCTCGCATCTGATTGGAAGTATATATCCCTTCGAATCGACCGCAGCCGTTTCTACCTCTGTCGAAAAAATACTCTCGAACGTCAATAACAGACTAGTCTTGACTCTTACCAGTCTTACCCTGATACATTCATCCCCATTCTGTATAGCTGCTTTAACTTCAAATTTTGCTATTTCTTATCCTTGGAAAACAGGTTTTTTACTTAAAACAAACTCGTCATTTCGAACACTGCTATTTAAGCAAACAAACAAACCAAAGCTAAAGTGGTTAATGAAAAGAGGAGTTTGTTTAAGGTTTTTCCTGTTTTCTAAGGATTTGATGGCACCCTAAGCAGTGCCCAATCAATAAACCTATTTATATTGGCATTCGTAACTTTATTTATTCTTTTTGAACATTTATTCAAATGAGGTAGTTTAGAGACAATGCACATTTCAAGACTCGGCAATTATCTGATCGTCATTATGCGTGAAATACTTTCAAAATCCAGTGTTATTTAATAGAGTACTTTCCGTAGATGGCAGAATAAATATTTGAATACATAAAGCCAATGCGTCCATCTCCATATGGAATTCAGGCACAGTGTAGTATTTGGTAGCCTTCAACATTCAACTCACTGGTCGTTATATTTTCAGAGTTCAGCTTGCTTGTTTATTAAGTTCATACAGTTTTTATAGAATTTTTCTGGGAACAATATGGAAAATGGCCCACATGAATAACAAATTTGGTAAAATATAGCCTTCATTAATAGATTAAAAACGTGACTGCGGAAAGAGACTGTTGATTTTATTTCAAAAAAATTAAGTGACTACAGTTAAGCCCAAAAGGATAACATCTGAATATTGTATAGTACTGCCGGCTCGAGCTTGGATAATCCTAAGTGGCTCGACGGAGTTTTTAATAAAGGTTTACGACGGTCGGATTTAAGAGCCCATTCTTAAGAATGAATTCACAGTTTTCCTGCGAATGCCCGTTGTGGGATAAAAATATTTTGCTAAATATTTCGTGTTTCCTGCCAATTTATTTTCAGCAGGTTGTTTTGTTTCGAAAAAAAACCGATTTACCCAAAATACCATGGACAATTGCCATGGCCGAAAGCCAGCAATTAAGCTGCCTGCATCTAATAACCTGTCCCGGTGGCCACCATTCCTCTGTCAATGATCAGAAAACGGACAGCTAATTTGTTTCTTTCCCCCTCCATCCCCCACCCTGACAACCGTACAATTTGTTCTACTTACCCGCATATTTGACTTAGGTACACAGTGATATAAATGTAAAGGTCTGATAAGAATTTATCAAAAGTTAACGTATGCTCACTAAATTGTCTTTTGAATTTTTCAATGGGAATTTTGGCTACTGCAAAACAGTCCAAAGATCCCGCGGTGTTAAAGGCACTCAATGGGTACCTACGAATAAACACCAAACTTGTGGAGGTGAAAGTACGGGCTAGATTTATTGGGAAATGCGTCGAAGGAAATGAGTACCCATACTTCTACTGGAGAGCATTGCGAAGTAATCGTACAGTTTTCACCTGCGATACTTTGAGAAGGTATGCCGAAAATGACCTGGAAAGCACCGGTGTAAAAGTGGAAGAACTAGAACGTCATGTATGCCCACGTGTAGTCATACTCGACCACCTAGACAAAGATGAGAGAGGAATTTGAGAAATATGTGGTGTCCATTGGGGAAAAACGGGTAAAAATAAAAAAAGCTGCCCTGCTTCGGAGTGTACACGAAGGCAGACCACAATCGAAGCTGCCAGAAGACCCAAGTTGGTACGTACACAATCTTTCGTCGATGTCTCTTGATAAAACGTCGATCGAAGCATTATCACTTGGTCCTAAGCTTTGCTGCCCGCGTCAGTAACCCAGCCAACTAGATCTAGAAACACAGTTTGAAAACCTCTTTAATAAGGTCTTCATAGGGTCTTATAGGGTCTTCAAAGGCAATGCCTATTAAGCTTAAAAAATACTGAACTAAACTCACGACCTCTAGCCAGTTTTGACAGACAGCGTACAATACTTTAAGTCTACGTTTGTTAACTGTTCTTATTAATATTTTAACAATGGCCAGAAATGTCGAGGCTTACTAACTAAGTGGCACATGGAGAAATTAAAAGATCTCCGGCAAAACAAAGATGTCCTCATAACGAGGCCAGATAAGGGAATGGGCGTTGTCTTTATGGGCAGAACAGATGATATCATGAAACTACAAGCAATTCTGTTGAACAAGGAAAAGACAGAAAAGTAGAAGGATCGGACTGATGGGGTAGAAGCACAACTGACTGACTGTTTAAAAAGACTTCAAAAGGAAGGTCTGATAAGCGAAAATGACCTAGAGCACCTCCACCCCGTCGGCACGCATGTACTTCGATTTAACGGCTTACCAAAGATCCACAAAGATGACACACACGTTCGTCCAATCCTAGATATGAAGAACTCACCGTACCATGTGATAGCAAAATGGTTAGCGGACAAACTAAAGCCCATACAGATCAGCTATCGCCACATAGCTACCGAGATACTTTTGAGTTCGGTGAAGGCGTTAAAGACTTCGAACTGAATGGCATAACAATGTTTCCACTGGATGGCTCGTCTCGTTTTAACGTATGTACCAGTCACGGAAACAGTTAACTATTTCTGTAAATTTATTACTTTCAGTCAACAAAATCTAGGAATACCAGTGAATGCGCTCAAGGAACTGTTATTAAAATGTTCCTTTAATGTGATGTTCCTATTTAACAACAACTTGCACAGACAGATAGACGGAGTAGCTATGCGCTCACACATTGGCCCCCTTCTTGCAAATATTTTCATGGGCAAGCTGGAAGCTTTACAGCTTCTTCCACAGATAAATCATTTAAAATATTATGGGCGCGACGTGGATGATATCTTTGCGGTTGCATGTAAACAAACGGACATTTCAGCTGTAATGGATCCCATAAATTAGGCACACCCTGTAAATTAATTTACACTGGAAAAGGAAAAATCCGGATCGCTTCCTTTCCTGGACGTGCTTCTGAGAAGAAGGTGTGACGGGAGTATTCGACGTAGTGTCTATCGTAAGAAGATATGGTCCGGACAATACACCCACTGTGGGAGTTTTGTACCGTTGAACTTTAAGCGTAATTAAGTGCATTGTCTGACACAAAGGGCGAAAAGGATCTGCTCGGCCGATAGCATTGACGAAGAGCTTACGGTTGAAGAAAGCATTTTTCGACAGAATGGATATCCATATATATATATTGCTAAGAATATGACCGAAAGACCTTCAAAGCTGCCGTTGCCAACGGCAAACAAGAAACAACTATTCATTAGGGTCCCATTTCAAAAGGGACGCAGCAAGTGAACTCCTACGAATGCGCCTAAGCCAAGCTGTGTCAAGCACCTTTCCAGCAGCTGATACTCATGTATTTTTCTCGACTTCCCCGTCCTTTACGGAGGGGGGCAAGGACAAACTGCCAGCCCAGACCACCTCAATGTGCATTTATTCTTTCACCTGCTCCTGTGGGGCAGAATATATTGGTCGCACGAGCCAGCGTTTGTCCAAAAGAGTACGAGAACACCTTCCAACATGGTAAGAAAGGGGCAGATAAAGAACATGAACAGCTCTTTCCTCGCGCATGTGGTAGACACAGGCCATCGGGTAAATGCCAAAGAGGCCTTCCGGGTAATTTACAAGGTCCCCTCAACATATTTTGATGATGAAGAAGGTGCAATTTATGGATTTTTTGTATTTTATTTAGGCTGAGAATTAGGTACATCTGTTCGGTTAATGATAGAATATAGGGTTCAGTAATCAGGCCCTGGATAAGCAAGTTTGGACTCGTTTGGAAGACGTACTATGACCATTAACCAAACTAGTTGACGGATTAAAATGTCTTCCTACCGAGAAACGGGTAAAAAGGCCTAAGACATTTCCTAACAGATTGGAGATGGTCATGAATTTGAAAATACTCCGAGAATCAAAATGTTCTCCTCAATTGGACAACTTTCTCTGCCCAATGATAAAGGTCATTCTTCGATGTTACAGATAAAAATTTCGGATAACTTACACCAAAATTGAATTTCGGGTCGCTTTTCCAATGGGGTGGTATAATAATGGAACAAACTAACGAGTCCTGTTATCATAGTGCTACACAGCTTTGGGTATATCCTATTTCGACATGTCGCGAATTCAGTATATCAGGGATATATCGCATGCTATTAAAGTTGTAGCGGTCGAGAACTTCGAGGTTGGCCCACACACAGCGAGTAACACACCGGTAGTCGTTATTAGTCGATGCGCGTACTGAACAGGTTCTCTAAGCACCATGCCAGTCACTCAAACTCAACGGTCATTAGAAGGAGCGACATAAATATCGGAAATGGATTCTACTTATAAGAAGGGTATAAAGATATGAAAGGGCACAATAGACAATAAGGGAGGGAGCGTTACATGAAGCTATGTCCTTTTTGGAGTGTGGGGAATTCTGTCACATCCGTTGGATAACCGGTGGGGAGTGCAACGCTGTGGGCAACTGCAGGGTCGGGATGGGGAGATGCTGACATTGAACGGAGGATAACGATACGATAAGCAGCAACGGTAATCGTGGGGACGGGAGTCAGCGTTTGAGAGTGGAAGGGGGCACCAGCATCTTCACCGACATTCGATCACTCCATTCCCATTCGGGATCTACGCGAAAAGTGCCCCCTGTCTATTCAAACAATAATGTCGGAGTTGCGGTTAATTTCATTGTTAGTATATTCATTCTGAGAATATCTTGGTCGTATCTGATTTTTAATAGAAAGCTGAGACCATTTTAGATTCTTCTGATCCAGACGGTTAGAAGGTAGTCGATACGCGTTGGGATCCCACCTGCGGTGGTGAAAAGAAGCCCCTGTGGTTACAGGATTTTTCCCACAATGAGGAACGTTTTGAACACTCAAACGCTCTCATCAGCATGTCGGTCCTACCAAACGCGTTTGATTTACTCATAGGAATAACAGTTTTTTCTTAAAAAATCCACAAACCCAATTCAACATATGCTTTTTCCAAAAATTCCCACGGAGATTTTTCACTGCCTGCTATTTTATCTATTTTTTGATCACACTGATTTGTTCCATTTTTAATTGCTAATGAGCTGACCTACTATTCATAACTTAACAGCACACGATTTCGCACTCGTTTTTTTTCTGATGACAGTGCCATTCCTGGTACTCAACTAAAACATATATCAATCTACCTCCACTTGGTCAAAGTGATCATGCAGTACTTTCATGGGAGTACGGTTTATATTCTGTACCATCTGCCATAAATAAAACCACGCCCAATCTATGGTGAGGAGAAATTTGCGAAATGAGAGCTTAGACATCGTGCATAGACTAGGATCTTCTATTCTCCGGGAACGTCACTGAAGACCTGAATTTATTTAAGGAGTGGTTATTGAATCTAATAGAATGCTACTGTCCGTCATAAAAACTCGCGATATCCAACCGACCACAGTGTCTAACAAAACATCTAAAAAGAGAGCTTATCAGGAAAGGAAGGCTTTGGAAGAACCTTTGCTGATCCAATGAAAACGTAGCCTTGCAAGCATAAAAAATTCAAAGAACAAGGTTAAAAGCTTGATATTCAAAAGACAACGGGATTATGAGGTGCATTTGCTCAAGCGAGCAGTTCACAATCCCAAATTTATCAAAAGCTTTTTATAAAAAAGCACACATAACAGGAACCCGATTCCTGTTATGAGAAACGATGACGGTTTCGATATATCAAAAAGAATAAATAAAGCTGAACACTTTTCTCTGTTATTTTACTCTGTTTTCACCAGGGAAGCTGTTTTCATTCCATCCAGTTATGAGACTATGGGATGGCCAATTATTCAGGATATGCTCTTTCGAGAAGAGGTGGTCTTCGAAGAACTAAAACGTCTGAAGGCATGTTAATCCCCCGGCCACCATGAGATTCAAGCAAAAGCTGCTCCTCAAACTTGCTCGAGAGCTGGCCAAACCACTAAACTTTCTGTGCCAGAAATTGTTCGATATGGATTTGCTACAAACTACAGGCCTGTCAGCCTGACCTCAATCTGTTGCAAGGTTATGGAAAAGCTTGTCAAAAAAGAATTGATGATTTATTTAGAAACCCATAACCTCTTATCAACTGCACAATGCGGCTTTCGTAGGGGAAGATCGTGTGTTACGAACTTACTTTATACTATGCAAAGCTGGACAAAAGCAATCGATGCAAAATACACTGTGCATGTGGCCTACATTGATTTCCAGAAGGCATTCGATAGTGTTCCACACCAGCGTCTCCTTTATAAGTTAAGAATGTTTGGTATTGGAGGCAAACTTCTTACGTGGATCAAGAATTTTCTCGTCGGTCGTTCCCAAGTGGTCTGCGTAGGCGGATCGCGATCAAAGCGCACAATCATCGGGAGTGGAGTTCTGCAAGGTTCAGTTCTCGGACCAATCCTATTTCTCTTGTTTATTAATGATTGTGTACAGGAATTGGACTGTGACTTTGCTATGTTTGCGGACGATATAAAAATTTGGAAAGTTATCTATAATGCTGCTGATGCAGACGATTTCCAAGAAAATCTCCATCGATTGGACGAGTGGTCCCGCAAATGGCTCTTGTCCTTCAACTCAAACAAATGCGCCCTGCTACGTCTGGGAAGTCGGAATCAGGTCACTGATATGCGACCCTACTTTTTGAACGGTATGCCACTCCGAGAAACACACACACAGAAGGATCTCGGCGTTTGGATGACAGACAACCTGAAGCCTTCTTCGCAATGCTGCAAGGCGGCTAAATCCGCCAATTCAATGCTGTACTCTATCAAGCGGGCATTTAAAGTTTTTCGATGAAGACTGCTTTTCTAAAGTCTTTGGTACGTTTGTTAGGCCCCATCTTGAATATGCGATCCAAGCCTGGCGACCGTGGACCCAACAGGACTACAAAAATGCTCGAAAAGGGTACAGCGACGAGCCACAAAAATTAGTAAGAGGTCAAGGTGAACTGCCATATGAGATTCGCCTAAATAACCTACAGCTCTATCCTCTGAGTTATAGGCGGTTGCGCGGAGACTTGATATAAATCTTCCGTATCGTGCGTGGCATGGATTGCGCCCTCCTATGTGATGACTTTTTCCAACTTGCTACTACGAATAATCTCCGAGGTCATTCATTCAAACAAAGTGTGCCCCAAGTAAGATTGGATGTGAGGAAGTATTTTTTCACCAACCGTGTCTTGAAACCGCGGAAGAACCTACCTGAAGCGATTGTAATGTCCCAGTCTGTGCATATATTTAAACATCGGCTTGACATACATATGTTGCTGCACCAGGAAGATTATGTGACTACTTTACCTTATCAATATCCGTGTACCACGTAAATCTGCCTGCATTCACTTGACTGTAACTTTTTTTACATTGCTTATTATTCTTCCGACTTTCTGTATCAAATAGGGATTTCAAAGGCGTAAGCCTTTTTTTCTCAAATACACTGAACTGAACTGAAAAAAATGGGCATTCTTCCTACCGAATGGAAAACAGCCCATATAACAGTGCTTCACAAAAACAGTAGTCGTGCACGTGCTAAAAACTACAGGCCTGTCAGCCTGACCTCAATCTGTGGTAAGGTTATGAAGAAGGTTTTCAAAAAGGAATAAATGATTTATTTAGAAACCCATAACCTCTCACCCAATGCACAATACGGCTTTTGCATGGGAAGATAGTGTGGAACGAACTTACTTTATACGATTCAAATTTGGACAAAAGCACTCGATGCAAAAGACACTGTGCATGAGGTTAACAATTATTTCCAGAAGGCCTCCGATAGTGTTAAACACCAGCGTCTTATGTACAAGTTGAGAATGTTGGTATTAAAAGCAAACGTCTAACATGGATTGAGAATTTTCCGTTGGTCGTTTCCAAGTGGTCTGCGTGGGCGGAGAGCAATCAAGGCGCACAGTCATCGACATTGGAGTATCATAAGGTTCAGTGCTCGAACTGATCCAAATTCTCTTTTTCATTAATAATTGTGTATAGGAATTGGACTATGACTTTGCCAGGTTTGTGAACGGACTAAAAATCTGGAATATCATCCATAATGCTGCCGATAGAGACAATTTCAAAGACAATCTTCGTCGATTGGACGTGTGGCCACGCAGATGGCTCTTGTCCTTCAACTCAAACGAATGCGCCCAGCTACGTCTTGGAAATAGAAATCAGATCACTGATCTGCAACCCTACTTTTTGAACAGTATGCCACTCCGAGAAGCTGCAACACAGAAGGGTCTCGGCGTTTGGATGACAAACAACCTGAAGCCTTCAATGCAATGTTGCCAGGCGGCTAAATCCGCAAATTAAATGCTTTTCGCTATCAAGCCTGCATTTAAAGTTTTCGATAAAGAATAATTTTCAATAGTCTTTGGTACTTTTTTTAGGTCAAATCTTGAATATGTGACCCAAATCTGGCGACCGTGGACCCAGCAGGATTGCAACCTGCTCGAAAGGGTCAGCGTAAAGCCGCAAATTTAGCAAGAGGTCAAGGTGAACTGCCATATAAGATCCACCTAAATAACCTAAAGCTCTATCCTCTGAGTTATAGGCAGTTGCGCGGAGATTTGATGCAACCTTCCGTATCGTGCGTGGCATGGATTGCGCCTTCGTGTGTGATGACTTTTACCGACGTGCCACTACGATTAATCTCCGAGGTCATCCATTCAAACTACGCGTGACCCAATAAAGATTGGATGTTAGGGATTTTTTTCTCGAACCATGCCGTGGAACCGTGGAATAACCATCAGGATGTGATTGCTATGTCCCCGTTTGTTGAGGCATTCAAACATTGGCTTGACATGCGTATGTTTCATCACCACGAAGACTATGTGACTACATAAACTTAAAAATGTCAGTATTCTGCGTAAATCTTCGTAAATCCACTTGACCTTAACTTCTGTACATTGCTTCTAATTCTTGCACTTTATATGTAACAAAAAGGGATTTGAAAGGCGTAGGACTGTTTCCCTCAAATACACTGAACTGATTCTGCCTAACGTCCGTCACTTACTCCGCAAGATGGTAAGCTTCTTAGACCCTTTTTGTTAATCCTTGAAAAGATATGCGCTTTTATTCAGAAAACTACATGTTTGATTGGGGGTATCCTTCATCCATAGCATTTATTCTGCTGCATCCATTACATTCTTGGTCTTCCTTGTCCGCATTATGACCACAGCCGATTTTGGTTTTTAGGTGGTGTTTCTTAAAACATATGTCTATAGTGTGTTCTCTTTTGACAAGCCGTCTGTAAGTCGCGTGAAAGTTTTCTCCGGGGGGTGAGTTTCATTTTTTCCTGGATTTACAACTATCGCCAAGTTTTTTTAGCCTAATATTGTATTTTGTCAATTTTGAATGTTGCTAACTTTGTCTGTTGGTAATTTCAAGTCATGAAACATTCCAGAGGTCTTCGATTATTCTGGGTGTTGTCCCGTCACCTTCGACCAAATAATTCATTCCTGATATTTTTGCACATATTATTTCAGTAGTTTAATTCTGTTTGTATCACCCATTCTCGCTTGTTGATGTGTGAGATCGGTATGTTCACAAACGATTTTTGGCGTTCGTAATTGTTGACGTATCTGCTTATATGGTCAGTTAAAAAATGTCTAAAGTCTACCTAACCCCTTTTATATCATGTTTAAAAAGAATGGCATACACAACATTCCTTGCACAAGGAAACATCCTATCCCTCCTACTCGGTCTCTTCAATATATCCTCCAGTTGTATGCGCAATTTGACATTCGTCCCCGAATATCTTTAGGCTTTTTTATGCCCATACCATCTTATTTAAAACGAATAGTCATGTTACTGTCACCTATTAATAATATTTTTTTCGCGGATTCTTGAACATTGTAGCGTTAATCACGGACACATGCCTAGGATCGCCGATTGTGCCTTTCGTAATCCTCATCCCGTCAATGTTTCATGTCCAAACACTGAGTACTACCGTGCCCCCTAAACAGGCCGTGTGGTAGATGCACTGGACCAACACGGGGGTCAAATCAGGGTCTGGCAGGCGTTATTATTAACTGTGATAAGGTCCCATAACAAATGCCGAACATGGAGAGTGTGCGTGTCCAACATGGGCTCGCATAGGTGCAGGCTCATGCTGCATCCCGCTCTCCCACTCCGTGGGAGATGCTTCATCTGCGCTCGACCCCGCCTCTGGTCTTCCTGACTATGTCTTGATACCGGGCACAGACGAGTAAAGACGGAGAGAGTGCGGGAGTCCTCGTCCCTGCATCACCCTTCTGTGGAGCATATGATGGACATCATCCGACTAACGACGGTCAAGTTGACGAGTACTACCAGAATTTACATCATATACATAGTTAATTACGTGTAATAGGCTACGACAGAGGGGCCAACTCATGCAGAGGTCCAGCAAATAACGCTTCCGGCAAGTCGCAATTTGAGTCGACTGCGTAATCTTAACTTTTTGAGGTGGTAAAATTACCGGTAGAATTTCCTCATCTTAGATATTGATCTGAAGTCTTAAATTGCATTTTATCTCCTTTAAGAGGAAGCGTAGGATTTTTTTACCATGAACGGTCTACTGGTACCTCGGGGGGGGGTTCACCGCGTTTAATTGCAGTGCGAGTTTAATGTATTCTGGTGCGCGATCTCAAATCCTTCGCAACATTTCACTACAGTCTATGAACTAAGAGATCAACCCAGAAGCCTTCATAAAGCCTTCCCTCATCCTCCTAGACAACTAATTTTACACGAAATTCGACCTTAAACTCCTTTTTAGGCCCTGCGCAGGGTGTTGTCTTTCCATACTTCAAATGCATTTCTGGCTTTTTAGTGCAGCGCGACTGCATTTTAAACTATACCGGCCTTGTCACATACATAACCATAATCAAATAGATTTTATCAGTTGCGGATACCTTAACCATTGCTAAATGCCATACAGTAATGTAATTCAAATTGCTAACTGTCGGCAGTATGTTTGGTGTTTGGTCTTCGCTTGGTGTCCTGGTGGTGAATGTGCTCAGAGCACTACAATCCTCAAACCAAATCCCTGGTTGTAAGTAAAAGGCACAAGGTACCAATATGAAAGATTTATTGGACACAGACCCCTGAGTTGCTGTCCCAGGCAGTAATAGCCACTGGCAAAGCCAGGACTGCATCCACTCGTGCTCGAAAGAGAATGAGACAGTTGTGACAGCTGCTTAAATGGGTCTGGAGCTATTCAAGTGTTGTACAATGCATGTGCGTTGCATTACCCGAGTGGTGTCGTGTCTAGTGGACCATGCTGCGTCGTCCGAGGGAAAGATTGTTTTAGTGGAACTATCAGGATGCACATGCGTGTGTGAGTGGAAGTCAATCAAGCGTCTGTAGGTCAGCGAGTCTGAAACCGCTCGCTGCTACTATGCCTAACCTTGAGGCAGTGAGCCTTGAACATGGACGCCGGACATTGATAACATGGTTAGGCGTCAGCTACACCATAACATTTACCGTCAGCGAAATTTGACTGTCGATAGCCCTGACCGTATACTTGAAATATTTGTTATCAATCAAGTTTTTGTATAAATATTCAGGTTTAATTACTGAGTACTCTTTAGGTTTCAACTGGTGAACTACAAAAGCTGCGACTTGAAGTGGTCTTCAAATTTGTGGTCTTGTTCTGGGTGTACTATAAGAACTTCTACAAGCCTCCAACATTCAAGCCATTTCCTTCTCGACCTTGCTCTTTACCGATTGTAAACTGTGATTCTGGTAACTTGGGGCACTGCAATTTTCTCAACGGACATTGAATGCTGCTTTTGTCCTTTTGCACGCTGAATATCCTTATTTAGGATTCGCTCCTGGTCTTACATGCACTGTTTCCTTCAAGAGAAAATGTTTCCACACCAGAAAGCTTAAAAGACCATTTGAATCAAAGCGAATGTGCAACCACCTTACATTTGGTTTACAATAACGCATGAAGTACAAATTTAAGAGTCACAATTAACCCTTAAATCCGCCTGATAACTTGCAAACCTAACTGCAGATGCACAATGCTGACAAAGACAAAGGATACCTTTGGCCTTGTGCATCTGCCTTTAGTACTACTAGCCACTATGCGGCTGCTGACGGGGCTTGCAAGTGAGCCTCAAGGCAGAACAGGACGAGTGAGTTCCGTTAGCAATCTGTGGGCGTTCGTCAATAAATACAAACCCAACTTTTCAGCTGGATACGTATAACGTCTTCAAACTTAGTAATATTTTCTAAATCGTGATCTGAGACTGCGCGGAAATGTAGCTTCTGAGTTATTTGCAAATAGTGATTGCAAGATAGGATTATGGCTTCGAATTCACCCGTCTTTTACATATCTAACTGCCGATCCTTTCGATAGTGTAGGGTTCCTCGACCCTTTTTCTCCTATGCCACCAACCCCTTGATGCGGGAGAGAAATGTCTCCTTGAGTTCTTTCATTGCTCTTTTTGTACCTGTTTCGGGTTTTTCAACTTCGGCCCTGCTGTCATACACCATGCTCTTAAGCGCTCTTCTTTCTATGTTCAGTTTACTTTCATCATTCGTGACGATGTCAAACGAGGACGAAATCGAACTGCATGCAACAGGTCGCTTTGAGGAGTTGATGCTAGAGTGGCGCAACGCTCGGAACTCTCCTGGCTACAACCCACAGGGCATACTCACCAAGTAAATTGCTTATCGGTCCTTCTATCTGTACCATTTAGGTTTTCTGAATTGTTCGAAGAACAGATCAACATATTCTACAGAACTGACCCGGATCCCCTCGATGATCGTCATCCCCTCCGCACTGACTCCAATTGTGAGCTCGGACAACTGCTGCGTCTCATCACCCTGCATGACTCCTTTTTTGAGAGACTCACTGACTACCTCTGTGGCAGCGACGATCCCAATGACCCTATAGTCCGGGCTGCCGCTAGACTCCTCTGCAGCATACACTTTGGTGTAACCCTGTCTTTTACTGTCGGCGAGGGGGTAAATAATTTGATCTGTTTCATTAGCCCATCTACCCTCTTGTAGGATATCACGGTCAACACGCTGTATAAATTGGCTCTCAGCGATGCAGAACCAACCAACTGCTACGCCCTCCTCCTTCTTGGGTCTATATTAGATAATGCAGAGTTGTTGTATGTCACAAAACATCGCAACATCGAACTGGTATATTGTTTTATTATACAAAGCTCTATTGTTTGACTAGGTTCCGATCGTACTCAATCGCATGGCGTCCTACATTGCCCAGCTTGAAAAGGATATTCATCAGAGTAGGTTTTTTGGCTGTTGACTACCCATCGATTGAAATTTCAATATTTATGTGCTTGTATTTTCTTCTTTAGTCACAAAAATAATATTACAATATCAGGCCTATAGGGTGTCCAGCAGACTCCCGTGCCGTATTAAACATTTGCTGGTGAATAACGGATAAAGTCATACGAACGTGAGAGGCCTTGCTTGACGGGAATACAAAGCGACGATGCATTGTGAAGCACGTAGATCAGGGAGGAAAGCGATAGATCAGACACAGAGTCTAAACTCACATTCAATCGTGCTGGATCAGTCTTGCAATCAAATATTGACTAGACTGAATGGATAGAGCGATGTCCGTACTGCGCAGATTTATCAAATTTAGCCTCAAGTCATCATTTTCACCTAGTGGTACTCGGTAGGTGATACTACTACTGAAAATATGGACCCAAATAACTGTCTTAGTTGTTGCTTATAATGTAGCTATAACTTTGCTCTCTTTCTCTATTTTTCTCTCCCCCTCTCTTTTTTAGATCCCCAATCTAGGAATGACGTGGGTTTTAGCAACCGACTAGGTTCATTCTGCCTGGAGCCGGTGACACTGGAGATGAAGCTCCGACTCTGCATGTCTTACCTTACATCTCTCGCTGAATACCAGGATGTAAGTTTCTTATTAATCTGTGTTGACCCTATAATGATATTTTCTTGCTTTGGTAGCCATCAGCGTTCTGTTTTGCTTTCGTCATCTTTAAAACAGCCTGTTTTTGCAACGAAACTGTTTCAGTGCCTCGAATCCACGTCATCATAATTTGTAACTTCAAGTTACTTTTCTTGCCTCAAAGTTGTTGTAAGAACAGTTAAATTTAGTTAACTGTACGTTTATCTGTAGATAGTGGCTATCCTTACAACTGTTATCTGTGTGTTTGGAGTTTTGTTGCCCAAACGTTTAAAGCCGTCTTTCGTAATAAACGTAGTAACATTTCGAACGCTTGCAGTCGTCTAACCGAACATCAGAATTACTCGCATACTTCCTGTATACTATGGAGTATCTATGGGGCAAGGAAAGTTGCACGTTCTTTCCGCTGCCAAGGAGCACTAGTTTGACATCTTATCTAAAAAATTGACGAAACCACCCGTACCTTAAACTTTGTGTCCGATAGTTGTTTAGTCTGAAAACAGCGGTGTGCCTTTGACAGTTCAAATGCTTCCTAAATGGGATTCTTTTTCGTAATTACCGGCCTGTACAATGCAGTAAGTTCATGAGGGATTGAAATACCATGGCGAGAAAACGAACTTTGGGTCACCTGTTAGCGGACGGATATATATTAGTCGCAAACTGAGGCCAAGTATTTCAGTTTGGTATGATTGTTTACAGTATAGCCAACTATGTGCGTGCTTATCCAATAACATTCACTGTCTAGTTGAAACCACGTTTGTTTTTACTTTCCATTTTCACAGCCAATTTCGCCTTTGATCACTTACGTGTCTAATTCAGCTTTAAAACCCTCTACTGATTTTTCCAAGTGTTTACTTTCGAGTTTTATCCTATCCTCTCCGATCCTGTACAGATGATGCCCTACATGTATGACGGTGGCGTCTTGCGCTATGTCTACAAATTCCTTGAACCCGATTCCTCTGGCCGAGACATTCGGTTGACCTTTGAAGCCTTGCGTTTGTTGGCAAATCTTCTTTGTCATCGTTGTATCCATCTGGACTTCGTCGAGTCTCGGGGACTGGAGCTAGTCCTAAAGGTGCCTAGACCATCGGTCGCTGCAACAGCGGTCAGTGTTGTACTTTACTACACAGCCTACTTCGAGGACGCCATGGAGCGGGTAAGTTAATGAAACTACATCTTCATCAGCCTTGACTATTTTTGACACTTCACCCGTGATGTGGACATAAGATTTACCTAGTTTTCCTCCTATGATAAATTCCTCGTACCAAAACTTGTGGGCCAGTTGTACTCCAACTTGAGGATCCGGTGTGCATGAGCCTCTGGGCTACGGGCAGAAGGCGTGGCCATCTTATCATTGCCAAAGTAGACTACTACTGATTTCGTGTCGCCAACAATGATCCGCTTTGCCGATACAAGTAGAAGTAGACACGATCGCTGGGACATTCTTCATTAGCCTAACTATTCAGGTTCATGCTCGCGCAGGTGAACCAGATGACCGAGCAATAATCACACCAACATCCAACACGGGTGATGAAAAATTCTGCGATTAACTACTGGGATGCCGACCATCAAGTCATTATCGCGCCAGAGGGCAGTCATCCTCCATAAAAGGGGAGAGCCATTAATTTTTATTGGTATAAGTTAGCATAGCGAATGTCACTTGTCAATACCTCAACTTCCTCTGTATGAAGTACTCATATCTGATGCTGTCTCTGATAATGAGTTCCAGCATGAATCTGAAACATCAGGCAAATAAATTCTCGTTCTAGCGCTCGCCTCTCTTTTTCTCAATCTTCCTTGGTCATGTCATCGTTTTAGTGATCATCGAAGCCATACCGGACCTCTTTCCCTGACATAACCTATTGGTCCTGTTCATCGACAGGATACTGTGGGTATTAGAGGATATAAGTAACGATAACTTACTGACCGTGCGCTTTGCCAGTTTTGCCAATTACCGTTCTTATCACCCTTCCGACTGTTGCCTCCTTTGTCGGCGCACTTACATGTCCTAATTTCCGAACTGGTCTACGTAGGCTTGTTCGTATTGATAATATTTTCTTGATTTTTCTTGATGCAACGCTGGTTTATTCCCTGAACTAGGCGCACCCTAGGACAATGGTTATGACAGAGGGCAGTCTCAGCAACTCGGATATTCCATGTGGTTCTATAGTAATAAATAGTAAGCTTAAGAGAGCATGATAGACATAACAAAGCGGAGTAAAATAAATTTCAAACTGTGGATATAAATTTCGAGGTGCTTGGACGAGCAGCTTAGTGAATGAGGCTTACTCATGGTACTCGGTTTAAAAGCGATCACGGAACAAAAAACAAAGAACAGTGGGAATCGAAAAGGCAGAAACAACGAAAAATGGATTTCGATAAAGCCTGGTTACTAACAATCAGTCAATAGCAAATAAAACAATATTGCTTTCATATGCTCAATGTCACACGTATGACTCGGTAAGCCAGTCCCTCACTCACAGCATGGGCCTACTCGGCCACATACGCCTCCATGAAAATCTGCGGTAAATCACCACAGACCTACTCACATCACCACACAGTCACCACACCAACGCATGCCTCACATACACTCCCTCATCAGCAACCAACACTGGCACCTTTCACGTGAGAAGTGTGCTCTTCTGCTCCTCTCTCTGTGGCTTCCAACTACTTGTGATATCTGTGCCACACCCATTATGATATATGCAAATCCTGGCCAAGCCTACGCTGTGAACAGGTGATGCATAGTCAGACGTAATCGCCCGCAGACCCTAGCTGTAAGAGCTTGGATCCGTGACGCTGCTCCTTTCTTCTTGTTGTTGTATTAAAATCCTGGAGCGTGGTGGTACGCTTACGTGCGGATTTTGCCGTGCCAGCCACCTGCGCCCGATCCAGCCTCCAGTCTTCTCGACTCTATTTTGATACCTGGCACGGACGGGTGGAGGACGAGCGAGCGGTAGGTGCAGTGCAAGTCTACTATCCCTTAAAACTACTTCACACACAAGTCACCCTGCTTGCCTCCCATCTGCGGTGGACATCGCCGAACCTCGACGGTTGAACTGTCGTATAGTTTTGTTTAATTCAACATTTCATGCGCTTGCTCTTTTATCTCATGTTTTTTCACTCGAAGGTACATGTTTTTAGTGGTGATGCCGTGTTCAGTTGCCAAATCCAAGATGCGCACGCTTTGCCATGCCTTGGCTTTTTCGGACGCGTTGTAGTAGGCGCCTGTTAGTGTCTCTGACATAGCTTGGTAAACACTACATCGGTCCTGATTGATAAAGTGAAACTTTTCGCGATCTTGGTTATCTTCATCCGCAGCCAGACTGACGTTTCACATGGGTGAGTGATGTCGATCCCCTAAGACCGCAGAGGGCGCGCATTTTAGCGCACGCCACCCTCACGACAAAGCTGTTTTTAATCTCCGTTGTGACCCTTATGACCTGAAATGTTGACGGAAGAACGGATTTTCACCAGTGGATTCTTCCGTCTTGGTAGGTTTTTCAACTCCGTCCCAGGTATTAAGGAAAATACGAAACTCAATTTAGCCTGATTAGATATACGAACCTGCCATGACTTCTGAGCACCACTCGGCAGTTCGACCGTCGATTTCGACGAGGTCCACCGTATGCTCCACACCAGGTGGTGAAGGGACGGTGACTTGCGCGTGAATTAGTTTTTAAGTGATAGTAGCCTTGCGCTGCAGCTACCGCACTCTCTCCTCCTCCCCACCTGAGCCCGGTGTCAAGACAGAGTCAAAGAAGACCGGAGATGGGAGAGGGCGCAGGTGGCTGGCGCGGCCGGAGCCGCCCCTGGGCGTGCCACCACACCTGGCTCGGATCCCACGGGTGGGAGTGCCATAAAGGCCACATTAAGAAGGAGCCATTGCAACCTGACTCTCAGTCCGCCAGTCAGCCACTCCACACAAAACACACATTGGGCTGACCACGCGGTCCGAGTTATCCCGTCAGTTGGCAACCTTCCAAGCCACGGCTTTTAGCGCACCGTGATAGTTTCAAGCGCGTCAGATTGTTTATAGTGAGGAAAATACGCTGAGCTCTCGACCTCACTCTCTCCCCACCCCCACAATCAGACCACTGTCCGAGCCGGTCAGTTGTCTGATGCGGAAGCGCAGGCGCAGCTGCTGGTGACCTCGTCTACGTGTACTACGTACACGACCTGGCCCCCAAACACAAGCACCAGGATTTCACACAACGGGGGTTGAACGGCTTACATCTCACATGTGTGAGATAGCCAGAGAGTCACGTTAAGAAGGAGCCATCGCAGCCTGACTCTCAGACCACCAGTCAGCCACTCCACACAACACACATTGGACTAACTGCGAGGTCTGAGTGTAATTGTCAGTTGGCAACCTTCCAACCGCGGCACTCAACGTTACCGCACTCTCTTCTCCTCCCCCACCTGAGCCCGGTCTCATGACACAATCAAGAAGACCGGAGATGGGAGAGGGCACAGGTGGCTGGCGCGGCCGGAGCCGCCCTGGGCGTGCCACCACACCTGGCTCGGATCCCACAGAGTGGGGGTGCCATAAAGACCACATTAAGAAGGAGCCATTGCAGCCTGACTCTCAGTCCGCCAGTCAGCCACTCCACACAAAACACACATTGGGCTGACCACGCGGTCCGAGTTATCCCGTCAGTTGGCAACCTTCCAAGCCACGGCTTTTAGCGCACCGTGATAGTTTCAAGCGCGTCAGATTGTTTTATAGTGAGGAATATGCGCTGAGCTGTCGACCTCACTCTCTCCCCACCCCACAGTCAGACTACTGTCCGAGCCGGTCAGTTGCCTGATGTGGGAGTGAGCACATTAACTGACGGATCGGCGTACCCGTCTTCGCGCGCCACAGCACGACCTGGCCCCCATAACGCACACACCAGGATTCACAAACTCAGGGGGATATGGAGCAGCCATCGCCGTCTGACTCCCAGTCCACTGGTCAGCCACTCGACACACACAGCACATACACTGAGCCGACGGCGTGGTCTGGTGGAAGCGTTAGATTGGCAGACTTCCCAGCCACGGTTTCTAGGAAACCGTGATATACTCTGGTAAATGGTGATTGTGAGGGTGTTGTCGATGTATTGGTGTGGGTAGTGTGCGCTGATGTAGCTTAGCCTCCGGTGGTTTACCGGAGGTTGTCGTGGAGACGCATGTGTCCTAATAGGCCCATGCGGTGTGTAAATGTGCGGGAGCAGTGAGGGCAGTGAAGGCGGGCGCGTCGACTGTATGTCGGAGCCCCAGGCACTGGTTCACCAGCCTCCGTGCGATGGATTCGCAGGTGACCGACCAGGCCGATGCGTGAGTTGAAGTTGCGGGCGCAGTGTGGGCAGGAGAAATCGGTAGAGGCTGGGGCGATGTCATTCATGGTAGTGGGGGTGTCAGGGGCGCTAAGAATGGCAGGAGCGGAGGTGTGCATGGTGTATCGGTGTTGTCGGCATTGTGGTGTATTCCGCTGTCATGGATGCGCATGTGACCGAATAGGCCCATGCGATGAGTGAATGCGCGAGGACAGTGAGGGCAGTGGAGGCGACGATCTCTGCTGTGTGATGGTGTTCCAGGCACTGGCTCACCGGTCTCTGTACGATGTATTCGCAAGTGACCGACCAGGCCGATGCGTGAGGTGAATGTGCGGTCGCATTGAGTACAGCTTAGGAGAGATTCCCCATCGCTGATGGTGGTGGTGGTGGTGGAGGTAGTGAAGGCGAAGGCGGTGGTGGTTGCGGTGGTGGGGGTAGCAGGCGATGAGTAGATGGATGTGGTCTCTATGATGGTGGGAGTAATGGAATTGATTCCAGGAGTGAGGGTGGGAGAGTCAGAAGGAGGGTTGGCCGAATTTGACATAGAAATTGGAATTGTCGGATTGTTGGTGCATTGCGTCCGAAGATGTCCAACCAGGCCGATTCGCGCGCGGAAGATGCGTTGACAGCGCGGGCATGTTGGCAGGGCCTGGGCATTGGCGGTGTTGGTCCGGGGCGCTGGTGACTTTCGTGCCGCTCTTTTGGCCTTGGCGGCGGCGATCCGGTTGGCCTCGTAGATTGCTGAACCAGTCTTCACTGATCTTCTCCATGCCGGTCTATCCTGGGCGAGGTCCTCCCAGGTCGCCGAGTTGATTTGCAGTTGCTTCAGCGATTTCTTCAAA
Source organism: Schistocephalus solidus (assembly GCA_017591395.1). Lineage (NCBI taxonomy): Eukaryota > Metazoa > Platyhelminthes > Cestoda > Diphyllobothriidea > Diphyllobothriidae > Schistocephalus > Schistocephalus solidus. Next base: position 460,882 of record WEDG01004125.1, read on the forward strand.
GTGTCCTTGTAGCGTCGTTTTTGACCTCCCTGCCGGCGAGAACCCGTAGCGACATCTCCGTAGAAAAAGTCGTTTGGGTAGTCGCTCGTCGTCCATTCTTACCAGGTGGCCGCTCCATCGCAGTTGCACTTGCCTCAGCATGGCATGGATGCTGAGGATTCCGGTCCGCTCCAGGACTTCCGTGTCCGGGATCCTGTCTTGCCATCTCAGCTTCAGTATTCTGCGGAGGCAGCTGAGATGAAAGTGATTCAGCTTCCTGGCTTGGTTCGAGTAGACGGTCAGGTTTCCGCTCCGTAAAGGAGTGTCGTCAAGACGACGGCCTTGTACATCTTCAGTTTGGTGTTCAGGTGAATACCGTGGCGATTCCACACGGAGGCCTGCAGCCGGCCGAAGGCCTGACTAGCTTTGGAGATCCGTTGGGCAACCTCGTCATCGATTCTCGTGTTGCGCGACATCGTGCTTCCTAGATAAGCAAAGGTTTCCACGTTTTTGAGTTGAGCACCGTTGACATTGATTCGAGGAGCATTGTATTCCGTGCTGGGTGGCGGCTGGTGCATGACAACCGTTTTGGCTGTACTGATTGTTAATCCGAAATCGGCGCAGCCTTCGGCGAAGAGTTCCATGCTCCTTTGCATGTCCTCCTCCGTCACGGTGTTAAGGGCGCAGTCGTCCGCGAAGAGCAAGTCATGGACTGTAGTCGTAGACACGCGCGTTGGAGCCTGCATACGCCGACTGTTGAGAAGGTGCCCGTCAGTTCTGTAGGCGATGCGGATACCAGGCTGCTCATCACGGTAGGCGTCCATCAGCATAGCCGAGAACATGAGACTGAAGAGGGTGGGGGCCAGTACGCAGCCCTGCTTCACTCCGTTGGTCACTGCGAATGCTTCGGATACCGTCCCGTTGTCAGTGACGCGCGCCGACATCCCGTCATGAAGCTGACGCACCATGTGCGTGAACCGCTCAGGACAGCCGAATTTCTGCATGACTTTCCACAGTCCGTCACGATTCACCGTGTCAAAGGCTTTCGTTAGATCCACGAAGGTAGTGTATAGGTGAGTTCGCATCTCCTGACACTTCTCTTGTAGCTGGCGGGCGGCAAAGATCATATCGGTTGTTCCGCGGTGTCGGCGGAAGCCACATTGGCTTTCGGGAGCAGGCCCTGCTCTAGGTGACCGTTAAGACGATTGAGAAGGATACGGGCGAAGATCTTCCCGGCGATGTTGAGCAACGAGATGCCTCTGTGATTATCACAGAATTGCCGGTTCCCCCTTCCGTTTGTAGAGATGGACGATGGTCGCGTCTTTGAAATCCTGAGGAACTTGTCCTTGGCGCCACATCTCCTGGAAGAGTGTTGTGAGTTCTGCCATCAGCCGGGGCCCACCGTGCTTGTAGACTTCCGGTGGGATTGCGTCGGATCCCGGTGCTTTACCGCTGGAAATCTGCTGCACGGCCCGGATGGTTTCCTGGTAGGGAAGGCGGCAGATCCAGGTCATTGTTCGTGTCCGCTTGAGGGAGCCGGTCAATGGCAGCATCGGAGATGGCTGATGAGCAATTAAGGACACTTCTGAAGTGCTCGGCCCAGCGCTTCAGAATTTGCGATTTCTCTGTCAGCAGTGTTGTGCCGTCAGAGCTGAGCAGCGGTGCGGACCCCTTGATACACGGGCCGTAGATGGCCTTGATGGCTTTGAAAAAGTTTTTCATTTCATTGCGGTCCGCATACCCCTGGATTTCCTCAGCCTTTCGGATCATCCAGGCATCCTGCATCTCCCGCAGCCGTTGTTGTACAAGGCGCCGGCATCTGAAAAAAGGCTGCTTTGGTGGCGTCAGTCCGAAGGTCCATGTAGGCTTTGTGTAGTCTATTCTTCTCCGCGAGTAAGTTGCTGATGTCGGCGTCATTGTCGTCAAACCAGTCCTGGTGTCGACGGTGTGCGCGTCCGAGTACATCGAGGGCGGTGGACTGGATGACATTTCGCAGTTGACACCATCGTGTCTCCACGGTAGCGGTATCATCTGGAGCATGCAGGTCCTCCAGTTTCTCGGTTATTTGGTTGCTGAAATCAAAACAGTGAGCAGGCAAATTTAATAAAAGAGTATTTAACTTACATGGCGGCCTCTTACCTTGGGGCCTTCGTCGGGGTTGCAGTCGGAGCCTCATCTGAGAAATGACGAGGCGGTGATCTGTCCAACCATCGGCGTCGCGGATCGCCTTGGTTACCAGCACGTCCTGTCGATCTCGCCTCCGGACGAGAACATAGTCCAGCAGATGCCAGCGCCGCGACCGAGGGTGCATCCACGTGGCCTTCTCCCGCGTCGGAAGGCGGAAGAAGGTGTTGGACAGCAGGAGACGGTGTTCCGCACACGTGCGCAGAAGAAGGAGGCCGTTATCGTTGCAGCTACCGAGACCGTGGGGACCCAGCACTCCCTGCCAGGCAGCGTGGTCCGTCCCGACGCGGGCATTGAAGTCACCAAGGACAATTAACTTGTCCTCTTTCGGCACAGTCACCAGCAAGGCGTGCAGGTCCTCGTAGAATTTGTCCTTCGCCGCATCAGAGCTCGTCATTGGGGGAGCGTAGGCGCTGATGATGGTGGCGAACTGGTCTCCCCGAAGAGGCAGGCGGAGGCTCATCAGGCGATCATTGATACCCTGCGGCAGACAGGGCAGACGTCCCACGATGTCGTTACGGATGGCAAAGGCAACACCAGCGTCGCGTCGCTCTGCCTTTGGCCGGCCGCTCCAGAAGAAAGTGTAGCCGGCCCCCACCTCCTCCAGCTGACCCTGCTCAGAGAATCGGGTCTCGCTGAGAGCAGCAATGTCCACCTTGTAGCGCGCCAGTTCCCGAGCGACTAGCGCCGTCCTTCGTTCCGGCCGGTTGCTCCTAGGATTGTCTAAAAGGGAGCGAACATTCCAGGCTGCTAGTGTGAGTGGACTCACCCGAGCAGCCTGGAGAGTATGGCGAGGGGGGGTATTGTTGTTTGTTTGAGTTTTACGACCGCGTAGTTTGCGATCTGCGAGCCGCGGCCGGCTGCAGAAGACGTGAGACCCAGCATTTTTTTAGGGCACATTTTCTAGCCCCTTCCTCCGCGAGGAGGCAAGCAGTGCTATCCCTAAATAGGGCTGCTCGGACATCCCAGACGGCTGCCGAACTCCACTATGGGTCACGGATTTGTTTTAGTGGGAGAACGACCCGAGTTAGTCTGGGCCGCCTACGGGGTTGCTGTCGCCCCCACCGTAGGACTTTTTTGAGAGGGGGGAGGTGGGAAGTTCGGGAGTCAGACATACCGAGTGTGGAGGCACACACAACACCGGAGACCCTCACCTGGTTTAGCCCGCCGGTCGTGACGGTTGCCCGGGGTGTGGCCGCTGGGAAGAACCACACTTCGAGGAGCCACAGGTGAGAGTTGGGTACCAGTTAGAGGCGGCCACAGGAGCATTCACCACCTGTACGAGACAAATGGAGCGACCAAATGCAAGCTGTGTGGTGCTGCCCCTAACTAGTACCCCTACACCCCTGAGCACCACTCACCTGCTTTGAGATGAACTGTAAGGTGACGCTGTTGTGAGTCAACTATCAAAGCATCCCACTTACCCCGTAAGTATAGTGCGGTCGCTGTAATTTTCAACCCAGTTTGTTACGTGGACCTGTCCAGAGAATGACCTTTTGATCACACTGCCAACCACTTTCTATGATTCAATATGCCGTGTATTCAGCGTGGCGTTGGACCCGGTGGTATCTCTACTTCAAAATCTGCATGCTCTTGATTTAAGCCTTATTTCCAAGGACAACATCAGTCCTTCTGCCCTGGTTCACTGATGGTATAGATACCATTACTATACAGTATTTTCATTTTTATGTGCATTATTTTCCGGCTTTAGGTTTGTCAGCTGCCGTCTCCGATTCTCCACAGCCTCATCATGTACTCATTGTGGCTAATTGAATGTGCTCACCCGTCTGCGCGCTGTTACTCTCTTTACTTCCTCAGCATCGCTCTATGCTACGGAGCCACATTCGAGCTGTTTCGGGAGCACCAGGGCTTGCGCTACCTCTACAATGCGGTAGGTTTGACCCAAATTTTCGTCTACCGACCGCTTGGGTTCCGTCTTTCAACGCTCTGCGGGCAACTTCCCTACTTTCATTTAACTTGAGAAAACGTTTTCTAATTGAGTGTCTTAATTCTGTTCAAGAGGATGACTTATAGCTTGCTCTCTTTGCCTTTGCATCGGGTTTAAAGTGCATAGTTTTTTAACTGTAAGTTTGGTGACCGAACTTTTGTGCATTCATGCTGGCAGTATGTCGCTACCACTCAAACGATGCACCTTTTGATGAGGGAAGATAGTGAATGTAATGTGCTGAGTGACTGGTGTAAATATTTTGTCAGTTTATAACAAGTCTCTAAAGTTATTTGATTGAAGCAGTTCTTAAAGTTGCTCACCAACAGGTCTGTCACCTTCAGGGCAAATAAAACACACGTTGCCTTCAAAACGTTTCAATTGCCCTCATTCGCCTGCCTATATCCTGGTTATTGACCGTAACTTTCGGTCTGCGACGCTCATTTGGTACTCTTGGTAGCTATTTGGTGTGTTTATATTTTTGAGACACATTCTGCCTTCTATCTTCTATACAGCTTTGCGTTCTGCCCATTCGTCTCACTGAGGACGAACCCAGCGTGCAGAAGGATTCTACGTCCTGGCATGTTGTGCGCGCCAGTCTTCTCACCGTCCGTCGTTTTCTCGATATCAGTCTCCTTCTCTGGATGGATACGATCGATCCCAGCCTGGCGGGCATATTCGATGAACCGCCGCGCATTGTAGCTGCTGCTGGCAACCGGGTAGGTTTGCAACTTCTCGCAGGTATTTATCAGCGACCCTAGTAGCCGCGGCACCCTACTTAAGCCTTCTTCTCTGGTTTTTAGCTAATCAATTACTCCACTGAGCAGATGAACCGCCTCCTGGCCTTACTTGTTTTCCGCATGCGTCCAAACACTGTCTTCGCGCCGATCCAGGAATTGGCTGACCTCGGAGCCATCTCTCTGCTCTACCGTATAATCGCGCGCAATGTCTATGCACATGCTAATTGGCCGGGCCGTAGCGAGTGCACACGCATCGCAGTGGACATTCTGAACATAATGTCCCTGTCCTACAACCTGGCAGAGATCATTGTAGCCTCGGATGTCTACTGCTACCCAGACGGCCAGTTCAGTATTCTAAACGCTGAGCCGGCCAGTCGTACCTCACATCACCGCCGTCGCCGTCGCGATGACGGCGAAGATGCGGACGAGGACGAGCAAGAGTTGGACGATGAGGATGATACCATAACATTTCCTCGGGTCATTGTTCGCGGTAACCACAACGCTGATCCTGTTCAGTTGATTGACCTTCTTTTCGGGCCGGTACGCCACCGCGGCACAACGAATCAACAGCGGCAGCCACGCAACCCACGCTCCGCTATGCCAACCAGCTCTGCACCTCCAGCTGCTACAATAGGACAAAGTGCCGAGGGACAAGACACGTCTGGACTGAGTTCTTCGCGTCGGAACTCTCGCCGATCTAATGGTCCGGGGCGGTTCGAAAATCTGGAAATTGATGGACACAATGAGGACTCTACTTCTGATGAGCGCGTCAATGGCCTACTGTAAGTCTGTCCAACGTGCCACAATCTCCTTTCACAACTATAAAGCCCTGAGTTGTATATTTTGCCGGCTTTCTCGTCGTCTTGTCACCTTAGCATCTTTTCTTGACGCTGACTACTGAGGATGCTTATCTGCCACTGTCTCTGGTGATATGTTCCAGTGCGAATCCGAAACGTCAGGCCAATAAAATTCTTGTTCCAGCGATCGCATCTCCTCCTGAAATGCTTAGGATTGTTTGTGTTCTTACTATGTGCTGCACATTTGAATTATTAACTTATATTTGGCTGCCTCAACAACGTATCCAATGTTTTATGTTAAAGAAGTTGACTTTCCTTGTTAATTGAGTTTTGATTCTGCCCTTTGTTTTCTTTCGGCAGAATGTCATCGGTTATTGTGCCCGTAATGTCGTCGGCCAGGCCACATGTTTGTGTTACAACACTTATATTCACAATCTCCAGATGATGCAATTGAATGTGTTATTTATTGCAGCATGCTCTTCACACTGCCCCGTGACGACGACAACTGGGATGTAGGCGTGCAGAAGGCGATCCTGTCTTTCATTTGCACTCTAGTTTACAGACCAATCGATGATCGCGAGCATCCGGATCAACCGGTACTAGCCAGCAGTGTTCTTTCCGTAGGCGCAGCCTTACCCTTACAGGAAAACCTTTCGTCGCCCAGTCCAGAATTTCCGTTCGCGCCTGCCAAGGTTGGTTTTTAGGCAGTTACCATTTGTCTGCGTTACTGCCTCCGCAATAATTGCATACTGAGATAGTTGTGTACTGGTCGCTTATTAGTAACCTTTTTAAAAAACTATTTTTTCTCATGAACAACCGCTTAAAGTCAGAAGTAGCAACCTTGATCGTCATTTACTCAGTAGCTTTCGGTTCCGAGTTTTTTGATATTCCCATTAGTATTATTGCAAGGGCTTGGGGGTGCCGTCGTTAATCCTCTACCGCTGTCCCCTATACCCAATCAGACATAGCTAAGATATGTCCGCCACGTTCTAATATATCGCTGTTTATTGTCTCCTTTAATAAACCCTCGAAATTTACTCTTGCTTATTTGAAAAAAAAGATTGTTTTGTGTTTTAATAGTCATTTTCTCGCCCAACGACGGGCTGCCGTGCACCTGGAAGTGTACGTAAACGTCGCCTTGACAGCATACTGGCCCCCAGTTACGAAACTCCAACAAAGCAAATTGCCTCCGGCTCTCAGCCGCTCCCAACCCCATTGCCTGCCTCAGAAAGTCCTGCAACGGGCTCTCCTGCTCCTCGTCAAACAAGCGTTCGTGGTCTTACTGTGGTTGAACCCCTTCGTCACCCCTTACTTCATCATCAGATGCGCCTATGGAGTGTCGTCCGCCGACAGCATGGTCTAATGCTGCTGTTGCAACAGTTGGACGTCAAACAACCCATATCAGAGGCTGACAGTGTTCGCACTCTGGCGTGTCGCGGTTTGGTGGGACTCGCTCGGTCTGAGGAAGTCCGAAGTATGCTTGCTAAGCTGCCACTCTTCACCAAGGGCTCTCTTCAGTGTACGCCGTGATTTCTTCCGTGCTCATTCCAAGCTTGATTGCGTTCAAATCAGTTTCTGTTATCTCGTCTAATCATTTGATGCTATCTGCTTTGTTGTCTGATTACTCTCCCAGCTTTGATTTTTGATCTATTTAAACTCCTCTTAGTCAAGATGGAACGTTTTTTTCTTTCGGGCGTTTTCGTCCTATATCTTTTAATAGAATTCTCTCTCCAATTAATATCTGATTTAAAAATTTTGTTTACCGAGCCCACTCTTTAAGCTGATTGTTCATCCTAGCACCGTTTTGCCACGTTTTCAGTGCTAATGAAGGAACCAATTCTGCCGGATCGGTTGGTTGAACATGCGGAATTCTGCCGTTATGCAACTATCCTAATCCGTTTGGTACTGGGATCTCTCTCGGATGGGATAACAGCCACGGACATGTCATTGGATCGCGTTCGTCGTGCGGTCATTGTCGCTAAGACGCGCATCCAATGGGATCAGGAGGAGCTTTTAGAATTGATATGGCGTCATCTACAAGCGAAGGGTAAACAGCTGTCTTTCTTCCTGAATGACTAGTAGTTATTAGTCTGTTTTCTATGCCCAGTTGTCTAAGTGCACTTTTAGGTTTTCGTTAGTTAAATGTAGACACGTCCTCTTTTTCCCATACTCCAGGCTTACACGACGCAGCTGCAGCCTTGCAAAGGGAGGCCAACCTAAAGTTGGATCATGCCGTACCATTGCAATTGCCTTTCTACGATGATATTGGAGCTACGCCTCCACATCCTTTCTCCTCCAATACTGCTCCCCAGCCCCTGGCGACTGAAAACTCGGCTCCCGCTGGTACACTGGGACCCTCAGGCGACGCTACCCCTGCAACTCCCACTCTTCGTGTGACAAAATTGCGTGCTGCCGTTGGTGGTACTTTGTCCACCCCAAAGGTGCATGCTCTTGTGTTATCTTTACGTAGATGGCTGGATGAACACCAGCTGATTGTGGGTGAAGATCATACACCTGTCTTACGTTTCTCACTTCTACTCAATTGCACCACTGAACGAAACTGCTGGATCACAAGAAAATGTGATCTCTGGATGAAAACGTTTATTGGCCTGACAGTTCGGATTCTTGCCCGAACCTGTCATTAGAGACAGTTGTAGATAACGGTGGTAGGGTTCAAGGAGTGCAAAGGGAGTGTCTTTGATGGCAGGCTCGAGCGAGAATCCGAACCTTCAGGCCAATAGACTTCTTGTTCCAGCGATTGCATCTACTTCCAATCTGCTTTCTGGATCTCTCCTCTTTGCTTGCATTGGGAAACTGAAAGGCCTATAATGAATTTTTGAATTGATTACCCCGTTGTTCCTTTTGACGACTTCGTGGTAGGCTGGTGTGCCCCCTAAACGGGCCACGTAATAGATGCGTTGGACCAACACGGGGGCCAAAGTAAGGCATGGCAGGCGTTATTCGGGTTGCGCTCCCATAACAAATGCCGAACATGGAGGTGTGGTGGCACGCCTAGGGGCGGCTAGGACTTAGGCGACCCGGCCGCGCCAGCCACCTGCGTCCTCTCCCGCCTCCGGTCTTCTTGACTCTGTCTTGACACCGGGCTCAGGTGGGGGAGGAGGAGAGAGTGCGGTAGCTGCAGCGCAAGGCTACTATCACTTAAAACTAATTCACGCGCAAGTCACCGTCCCTGCTCCACCCTTCCATGGAGCATACGGTGGACATCGTCGGACTACGACGGTCGAACTATCGGTAGGCTGGTAACATAGGCACACCAACATCGGCGTTCGCCTGGTAGGCCACAGTTACGTCTGGGTGAGGCTCCGACCGCGCCACCTACCCGCGCCCTCTCTCACCTCTGGTATTATTGACTTGGTCATGGCACCGGACCCAGGTGCGGTAGGTGAATCGCAAGTCTACTCTCACTATAGTCTAATTCACGCGCAATTCACCGACCCTGCGCCACCTTGCAGTGGGGCACACGGTGGACCTCGTCGACACCGTCGGTTTAACTACTGGCATGTTGTTTTAGTGTCGGGGTCGCATGCGGTTTTTTTTTTGTCCATTTATTAAACGGTATAAAATGCGTGCATCTAAGTGAGTCACATGCCACAGTAGTGTGCCATTTCGAGCTTCCCCTTTATTTCGTTGCTCAACTTTGCTGCGGCTTATTTGTGAGGGTTTGCAGTATCGATTAGTCGAATTATTTAAACGTCACATTCTTAAATGCATCTGCGGTTGTCTTACTGTGGACCAGGAATAAATCGCACAGTTAAAGGACGGGTTCCTGCATGTTGACTGAGCTAATCTCAACCCAGCTTTCCGACTGCCGACAGATAGTGTAAACTCGCCCTGGTAGTTAAGACCCCTTTGACCCAAGAAGCTTAAAGCAGAATCAAAACGCATTCGCCGACAATGCAGTGGTCACTGATTCGGCACACCGGTGATCTCTAATAAGATTTTATAAAGCGGTAATATTACATAGCTGGCATTTCTGTCATGGCCGTTTTCGCATAGATCCTCTGCCCAAATGCCGGGTGCAGCTGGGGAGCTCTCATGTATCCTCTATCTTCTCCCATGCATAACCTTTACAAAGGCTGGATCACATAGATACCCTCGTTGCTGTACACCTAGGTCGGTCAAACGACTTCTGGTGATTGATGGCACTAAATAAACACACTGCTAGTCACTGCATCCAAGTTAGCTTGGTGGTAGTATTGGTGCCTACCTTACACATCAGTCAGGGAACTTTCTTCACTCTCGAGATCTTATTTTAAACCCCGGCCTACTACGATAAAAATTAGGGTGAGCAGCGGATCTGCTCTCCTTTGTCTCTCGCACCAAACCTAGCGTATTTAATTTGCCTGTTTTCCCCTTCCTCCATAGTTGTATCGGGACCGTCTGGAGCGCCCGGGAGTGCCCAACTTATACATGAAGCAGCCAACAGCGCCGGCTGACTCCGAGATGTCTCTCTCAAAGATTGTGGAGTCTTTTCTGCTACACCAACACGCACAGTGTCCCTACCCCGTCTCTGTATGCCCGCGATTCTCGCTTTACCATCCGCATCGATGCCCCGAGCCCCAACAAGATACCTCAATCGACTACACTCGAAGGCTTTTCATGCGTGAGGCCTTTTCCGGCTCTATGCGCATGCGCTGCTCGCGAAAGTATGATAGGCGTTTCCTACACAGCCGCTTTCAGCCAATCTCCGTCGTACGGGAACTGGATGAGGACGTACAAACAGCCGTCTGCTTTTCTGTAAGTACCTGAGCAGTATTTCCGTAATTGAAGCGAATATTCTCACTCCGGGTGTATATAGGAGGAAGGAAGGCTTTCCGATCGCTGGAACCATTTTTTTATTCCTTCTTTTCCGATATCGGCCCGCAAGCCACCTTTTATGTGCTCCTCCGATGGTTGGGTCCGTAATGTCTGTACCCTAGTGGACGATTAAATTGTGATGCATACGTCACTTTCTTATGGTTCATCCGATCATTTTCCTCTTTCCTATCGATCTTAAATGCTTCTCAACCAGAAGCCTCGGTTAACCACTAAACAGTTATTGAACTGATTTATCTGTCTTGATCTTAGCAGGCCTGTTCTGTGTGAATTAGTTTTTGAAATTTCAATTAGGGAAGTCCATATGAGAGGACGACTTATTGCGAGCTGTTTGGCGGCAAAAATCCAAAATAACCTGGTTGTGTCTTTTTGTTCTCTGCAAATTCTATTTACTGGCTACCGAGTGAAATACCGAAAGATCCCGTTTGCATGAAAGGTGGATGCAGATAACTCTGTCACTTCTGTTGGCCCTTTACCACTCCATACTCTGCGCCCTCCTCCGGAGACACTAAAAACCAATGACTTAGAGCCATCAATGAACGTGCTGCTAAAGACGTAGGTCATTGATTGTTATATCGATGCTTCAAGTCCTAGATTGGATGGTTAAGTCTGTGATAAGGCCCATTAATTCTAACGACTCAGCTGGGGTCAAACGCCCCTCTATACTATCACCAAGCACTGACTACCGTGGTGTGTGAGACTGTCACCCACCAGGTAACCGAGTATTAATGTGGGCCTAGCGTCAGGCCGCAATGAATCCCCTCCACAATGGCAGCTCTTATAGTAGAGATCACGGACCTTCCCTTCGAGATCTAACATGTATGTGGCTTGTGTAAGTGGCCATCGCATCCGCATGCATTTCCTATAGTCCTGTGTTTGAGAGATGGTGGATGTGGGAAGAAAGTGCGGCGAATACGACGCAAGACTGTATGGCTGTAAACAAATTCATGCGTAAACCCCGACTGTTCACTCGCCTAGACGGTCGTTGTCATCGTTGGTTGTGTTAGTCTTAGTAGATGTATTAGTTGTTACCCTTAAAATATGCTTTGCTCGTTTCCGTTTTTTTCGATTTTTTTTTCTTCGAACCTCCGTGCATATCGAGGGATAAACAGATTCCTTTGGCGTCTTTAAGTAAATAGGTGTTTCTAAAGTTTCAGTATCCCTCGCAACTGAAAATTACCTACCTCCGGGGCTTCCTAGGTTCCGTTCTTCGGGGAGAGATCGCGCACGCCTTAGTATTTTGGCACCTTCAATTCGTTTTTTTTTTCTCCCGAGGTCTTTCTTTGATTCCTGAAGCACGATTTCGAGGGCTTCTTTGTCCTGTACTACTTGTCTCTAGTGCTCATAACCATGACTGAACTATTTTGGTGCTGGAACCTCTCTCAAACCTCATCCTACCAGCTTCTCGAACGCTTCTTCAGCCCTCACTCGTCTCATTTATTACTCGGAGCCTTCTAAGAGCCGTGTGTACAGCCCTTTCTAAAAAATGGAACCCAACCTTTTCAAAGCTTGCTGGTCACGAATATAATATTCACTGCCCAGAGTTGGGCTTTACAGCCACAGCAGACTTGCCATTGGAAATCTGAATTTGATTCTCTTAAGTGGAGGAAGTGGCTTTTGTGATTTGGTAGAATTTAATGAATCAAACCTTTGTTTCATGTAAGGATTCCCCGATCCTGTGGGAAATTAGCTCTTGTTAAGGGCCCTTGTTTACGTTATGCTCGCTTGAGCTCAACAGGGCTGTTGTTAGTTCAAAAACTGTTGTAACTCACCTGCCCATTTATTGCTGTTGTATCCGTTGCCGCTGCATCAGCTTCTATATTTTTTCCCACCATGTGCTTCTTTTGGCACAGCGCACCGATGACGGCGCCTTCCTGGGAACCACGTCAGGTGCTGTAACCTGGGTTAACGTGGAGGATGGCGGTCTGCCAGTTGAGCTCTTCCGCGCTCAGACCTCACCCATCAGTCGGTTAGAACATTCACGTGATGGCCAACGCCTCCTGGTCTGTGCTGACTGGGGCGAGCCGGCCATGGTGGTGGCTCGCCTCACTCCCAGCACTGAGGGTGGTGGTGGCGGTGGTGGCAACGGCTCTCCCTGGCGCGCAAACACTGAGGATCTCATGTAGGTCTAACTCAGATCCATTTTTATGCCCCCGGACGCCCATGCAGGCACGGCGAATGGGCTGACACCATCCTCTGGTTCTTAACGTTCAGTTTTAACGATTTGATTGTCTGTATTTGTGCTATGCTGTCCACCCGCTCCTGCTCGGTAGTTTAAAACTTCCGCCTCTGGTCTCTTATAATTTCTTACCAGGTTCAGCATCGGAGAGGCGAGGTATGGAGAATTTTGCCGGACAGGACTGCAGAACAAAGTCGTTGCTACATATGGGAAAATGGCCAAAGTAGGTTTTCGTCACTCGTTAGTAGCTGTATGGCCACATGTATTTACAGTTCCTAACTTGTTGTGCTTTGTACCCTAGTCAGTTTTTCAGATTTCTTGTGAGTATCTCACTAAAAGTCTGCTTAGTAAAGTTGTTTTCAAGTGAAGGGACATGTTCACCGACTTGGGTATAGCTTTGCTAGCCAATGTGCCTTTTGTATTCATCATGTGTCGCTTACGTAGCGTTTCGTGCAATGTGAGTAAGTAAAGTCAGCAATTTACAGCATTTGCTTATAGAAGTGTCTGAGAGGCGAAAGTCGATATGAATGCGCATTTAACGGCATTTTGAACCAATCGTAGTGTTTCTCCGATACGCAAATCACGACGATTGGTTTAGCTAACCTTTGAATTTTTTCAGGTAATCGTGTCATCGTCTGGCCATTCAGCTTACTTCTTGACTTGTGGCTGATTGTAAACTATCCTTTCGAAGTTGCCCATGTTCGACAGGCGTCGCAGGAAATCTATCTAGCAGAAACAGCGTACACATCGAATTTGACTTATTTGACACACCTGCAAATGGTGCTACAGTTGGCGTTACTTCGACGAAGTGGCCAGTGCTTTGCAAGACAGCAGTCCTTCGCACGTGAACAAGAGGTTTCGAAACCCGTGTCGTCGTTAAATTGTGCGTTTTTCGTTACCTTAGCCTTCTTCAACGTTATTTCACAAGAGCAACGTTTCAAAACCCAATGTAAGTCGCCAACAAAGTCTATATTCATACGTCGGATACAACTAAAGAGATTGTGAAGGGCGATTTTTACTGCTTTAAGGATGTCAGGGAAAACCCAAGGGTAGAAGCAAGAAGAATAGAACCCAAACTGCAATAACTTCTATTCGGTGGTTCTCCGTTGTAACTAGATAATCGGAATTGGCGCCCTGAAAATTTTGGACCGAAAGCTTACTGCTTAACCGAGATCCATTTTACTAAAAACCTTACTTTACGCATTTCCATTCAAACATGTGCCATGGAACTGGACGTCTTTAACAAGTTTTTCAATGTTGCCGATGCTGCTAAGTACGTTTGCGAGTACCTGCAACGTACGAGGCGGCAAAATCTAGCTTTTTCGACCTAGCCACTTCAGTTTATGCACATCAAGTCTCTTTCTTATTCGCCATTGTTCATTGGGCTCAAATTCATGTGACATTGTGGATTCTATTTTGTGGGCACCTTTTGAGATCGGTCATTATCCTTATCTGCTTGACGAATTTATTCTGTAGTTGGCTGTAGGAGCGCTTTTTGGATGCGCAATGGTCTGCGTTCTTCGTTTTATTTAAAACAGTCCATCGGAACGTGTAAGTTTTTTCGTTTTATTTGTATTTATGTGAAACATTGGGACTCCTTTTGTGTCTAGGTCTATGATCTCACTACGGGTACCAAGATTGCCGACCTCTTCTCATCAGTCAAGCAGAGCGACTACATCCTCAATAAAGCAACCTTCTCAATGGATGATAACCTGGTACTGAACGATGGGGTCGTCTGGGATTTGCGTTGTTCAGGTAGTGTCGAGCACTTTCGCAAGGGTCTGTCCAACCTACAAACAACGGTTAGTGGTCTGACCCACAGGCCCATACACAAGATTGACAAATTTCAGGACCTTGTCTCCGGCGTTTTCCATCCCAACGGCCTCGAGGTCATTGTCGGGTCCGCTGTCTGGGATATGCGCACATGGCGCTTGCTGCACACTGTCCAGGCGCTCGATCGTATGGAAGCTAGGTTCACAGAGAATGCTGATGCCATTTACGCCGGTATGCCCAAAGCATATTCTTCTGTCCGGTCGTTATGCCTCTTTCTACCGCACTTAAGCGTGTTAATCTGCCGACTTACCATTTCTATTTAATTTTTTTAATGCGTATCTAGTGTTTTAATGCCATTTTTTCTCCTTAGGTATCTTTGGCCCAGACTATGACGATGTTTTGGAAGAACTTGGAGCTAACAAGTTAGCAATGCAAAGTATGTTCCGGACGGTGGACGCGCTTGACTACAGTCTGATCGCCTCAGTCGACGTAAAACACCGAATTGAACAGTTGGCGTTGGACTTCACTGGTCAGTACTTGGCAATAATTGCAAAAGTCGGGGAAAAGAACAGTAACGATCCAATAACTCAATGCCGTATCTACTGTATCGGCAGGAAACGAGTATGTTTCACCGCAAGGTTGCCTTTTTGGGTTCCAATAAGCGTTTGAAGTAACACAGGCTTCTATGTTATATTTTGGTGTGTCTGTAGTCGGTGCTGACAGCGCCTTTTACGTTGTTTTTGTTATACCAGCCGTCAGCGAATCCACTTAGTGCTTTATCGAAGCTTGTTATTCTGTCGTGTAGAGTGAACGAGAGGCAGACAATGATGAGGATGAGCAGCCTAACGAGGACGATGATGATGACGATGATGACGACGATGATGATGATGACGACGACGATGACGTAATGGATGACGACGATGACGATGAAGACATGGAAGAGGATGATGATGACGACGACGACGATGAGGAGGAGGAGGAAAGCACCGGCAGCTTTTCGCCACGGCGGCTGCGTACTCGGGATGTTACTCGCGATGCTGCTGACCATAGGAATAATTCCAGTCCGCCTGATCACTCAGATGACACCTGGGAAGTGAACTCACACAGCAGCAGTAGCTCTAGTGACTCCTCCTGGGAGACTGAGGAGGAAGTTGAGGTCCCTCCGGACGAAGTTCAAGATGATGGCCAGGAAGAACGGAGAGAGAGAGCGGCGGCGCTGCAGAGATGGGCGGTCCATCGAGTGCGGATGACTGAGTATAGTCTTGTTCTGCTGCTCTTCCCCGCTTTTCCACTGTACAAAAGCTACCTTCCTATGACGCTTACCTTTCTTGTTTCCTTCCTTCCCTCCCCCGTCCAGCCCCACCTCTCCTTCCAGCTTCCGGCGCTAATGTTTTAGTGGCCGTATACAGAGACAGAATTTCATTTTTCTACTTTGTCCTATATTTTGTGTGCCCGTCGTCAATACGAAAAATGTCCCATGTAATTCCTTGCTTCCTTCCGTCAGCCCTTCTTCGTAGAAACCCTTCCTTATCTGTGCGCTGTCGAACACGTGGACATTTTAACGACTTGCTTGTGCATACGCTATAGAAGGTTCATCCTAAGTCCCTCTCCGTCGCCTTTGAGTCTACCTGGCCGGATCGTTAAAATGAGAGATCGTTAGGCTGCTTTTGGATTTTTGGCTACATATATTGCGTTTGCAATCCTCATCTGATCAGTCTGAGGATATACACGCGTTAAATGATTTTACTGTCTTCAACATCTGCATTGTTAGATAAGATTGTAGCCTTTTCAGCCACTGCCCCCGATCCCGCCTCTAGTCTCGGGTGGTCGAGAGGAAACTGTTTGATATAAAGGGAGATTACCAATGCCGACAAAGGCACGGGAGACTGGAATGACCATTTCTGGCTCATTATCTGTCATCAGCCAGTCCTACCCAATCTTGGGTGGTTCACCACTTGGGATTGGCTATGACTGGCTGATGATGGCTAATGAGCCAGAAATGGTCATTCCAGTCTCCCGTATCTTTGTCGGCAATTTTAATCCGTCTTTACTACTAATAGACGCTGGGTGGCTGCTAGCGGGGTTAAAGAGTGAGCCCCAAAGCAGAGCGGAACGAGTGAGATCCGATAGCAATCGGTGAGCGTTCGTCAACGAACGTGCGATATATGCTGCGCAAGTATACTGCCACTATAATCTAATTCACTCGGCCATCCCCATCCCTGCGCCCGCTCCGCTGTAGAGGCACACGGTATATAGCCGTAGCCGACGGTCGAACCTTCGCTGGCGTCGCCGGATTCATTGATCGTCGTCTATGTTGCATCTTCGTGTATAGGCAACCTTCAATGGCCGCCGGGGATTATTTCGATACAGGAGACTACCTCTTAGGCTAAGTTCTGCTTACGATTTACTTTACTGCTTGAGTTATTACCAGGTTAGGAACTTGTTCCACGTTTACGCATATCGTGATGCTAGTTGGTAGCCGGCCCATCTGAAAATAGTCATCCAAGGACCCTACGACACTCGGTTTCAACACTATACGACATTTCGACCGTCGATAACGACGAGGTCCACCGTATGCTCCACGAAAGGGTGGTGCAGGGACGGTGACCTTGTGTGATTTAGTTTAAAGTGATAGTAGGCTTGCGCTGCATATACCGCACTCTCTCCTCCTCCCCCCACCTGAGCATGGTGTCATGACAGAGTCAAGAAGACCGGAGGCGGGGGAGGGCGCAGATGGCTTTGGCGGCCGGAGCCGCCCCTGGACGTGCCATCACACCTGGCTCGGATCTCACGGAGTGGGTGTGCCATAAAGGCCACATTAAGAAGGATTAATTGCAGCCTGACTCTCAGTCCGCCAGTCAGCCACTACAAACAAAACATACATTGGGCTGACCAAGCGGTCCGAGTGTTCCCGTCAGTTGGCAACCTTCCAAGCGACAGTTTTTAGCACGCCGTGATAGTTTCAAGCGCATCAGATTGTTTATAGTGAGGAAAACGCGCTGAGCCGTCGACCTCACTCTCTCCTCCACCCCCACAATCAAACCACCGTCTGAACTGGTCAGTTGTTTGATGTGGGAGTAGGCGCATTGGCTGACGGATCGGCGTACCCGTTTTCGCGCGCCACAGCACGACCTGGTCCCCATAACGCACACACCAGGATTTACTTACTCAGGAGATATGGAGGAGCTATCGCCGTCTGACTCGCAGTCCACTGGTCAGCCACTCGACACACACAGCACATACACTGGACCGACGGCCTGGTCTGGTGTAAGCGTCAGATTGGCAGCCTTCCCAGCCATGGTTTCTAGGAAAGCGTGATATTCTCAGGTATGTGATGATGTTGATGTTTTTGTCTATGTCTTGGTGTAGGATTGTGTGCGCTGATGTGGCTTAGCCTCCGGTGGTTTACCGCAGGTCGTCGTGGAGGCGCATGTGTCCTAATAGGCCCATGCGGTGGGTTAATTTGCGGAAGCAGTGAGGGCAGTGAAGACGGGCGCGTCGACTGTATGTCGGAGCCCCAGGCAATGGTTCACCAGCCTCCGTGCGATGGATTTGCGGGTGACTGACCAGGCCGATGCGTGAGTTGAAGTTGCGGGCGCAGTGGGGGCAGGAGAAATCGGGAGAAGTTGGGGGGATGTCATTCGTGGTAGTGGGGGTGGTAGTGGCGGCAATAATGGCAGTAGCGGAGGGTGTGCATGGAGTATCGGTGTTGTCAGCATTGCGGTGAACTCCGCTGTCATGGATTCGTATGTGACCGAATGGCCCATGCCTTGAGTGAATGCGCAAGGACCGTGAAAGCAGTGAAGACGGCGATCGCTGCTGTGTGTTGGTGCTCCAGGCACTGGTTCACCAGTCTCTTTCCACACTATAAAGATGTGTTCACGTGCAACCCTTGCTCCATCGGTGTAACACCTGTTTCTTAAGGTAAATAAATCGTCTTCCTTCCTCTCATGCATAAGATCGCGGACGGAACTGCGCAACGGAAACGTTAATCAATTGCATCCGTCCATTGGGTTATTTAGGCTTTTATGTTTATTCATGAACCAATCGGCTAATATGAATCCTCTTTGGCACCTCCTTGAACGCGCCCCTTGTGAAGTAAGAAGTATAGTTTCGTGCCCGTAGGTCGTTCTTGTTGGTAGATTGTTAAACCTAAATCCGATATTGTGTACGCGCGCCCTTTCCACTGCTTATGTTGCTAACAGCTACGAGTGTTCAAGCGTGTATAGCACGTTCCTAGTTTACCGAGTCCTATAAGATTGCTGTACACTGGGTCTCGAAGTCCCAACGAGAAGTTTTTAGTAATATGAAACTTCAACCTTGGCGAAGTCACACAGACAAATATAGGGACACGAAATGGGCTTTTACAGATTGCCTCTCGCTAACAGCTTATACGTCTTCAAATCCAGGTTGCACACTCGAGATTTGAACCTAAGTTAATCAGTTACCGAGCGACGCCCTAGACACCGCGTTACCGGACATCATCATTGCACTGTCCACCTTTGTTTCGATCCTCAAACGGTTCAAGGTCACTCACCCTCGTCATAAGGTCTCTTCAACCAACACCAAACGCAATCCGACTGGCTCCAAGTCGTAGATGTGCGCGTCGAGAAGGCCAAAGCCGTCCACGCATCACGTGGTGCAACGCACGCCACTTGAACAGAAGCGGGCCACGCCCTATGCAGTGCGCTGGACTAACACGGGGCCTAGATCAGGGCACAACAGGCGTTATTCGGGATGCGCTCCCATACCAAATGCCCAACATGGTGGAGGCGGTGACACGCGTAGATGCAGGCCCACGCCTCACCAGTCACCTATGGATTTAATGGCTCCTCCACCTGCACCTAATTCCGTCTCCGGTCTCTTGACTCTGTCTTGACACCGGGCAGAGGCGCGTGAGGGAGGAGAGATTGCGGTAGCTGCAACGCAAGTCACCGTCCCTGCATCAGCCTCATGTGGAGCACACGGTGGACCTCGTAGAAATTGAAAATCGATCTGTCGATGAGTTAGATGCTAAGAGGCGAGGACAAATAGCCTAAACGTACTTCAGTGCTAACAGGAAGTGACCACCGCATGTGGGGCGAGGTGTGGTGGCACGCGTAGGTGCAGGCTTACGCCGCGCCTGCGTCCGATCCCGTTTTCGGAACACCGGGTACAAGTTGGGAAGTGAAGAGGGAGTGCGGTGGAAGCTGTACAAGTCTACTATCACTTCCTACTAAATCCCGCGCCAACATGCTTTGGAGTATACGGTAGATCCCATCGGATAGGACGGTCGAACTCTCACTTGAACATCATAAATATTGACCTCGAGGCCGCCAAATCAGCCGACACCGTAGATGCTCCTCCTCCCCTCAGGCCTAACTTGACACAAAACGCACGCCCAGGGCGGGTCAGCTGCCACTGTTGCCGGGTTTAGAGCTCATAATCATGTAGTTGATGCACCCCTAGTTCTGGTTTTTTTCGCGGTCGACTACCGGTATTTCTAGGCCCGGCGTCCTTGTTCAAGGCTCACTGGCTCAAGGTCATGCGGCTTCGCAGGGAGCGCTTTCCGACCCGCTGGCCTGCAGACACTTGACCGACTTCCACTCGCTAGCACGTCCTGACAGTCGTGGCTGCCACTTGAACCCCTATCCCCTCGGCCGACGTAGCGGGGGCTACTAGACACGAGACCACTTGAGTAATGCAATACAGACCCATGGACCAACAATTAATTTGCTCAACAAACCTATTTAAGCAGCTGCCACCACTGTCTCAGGTATGACTGGACGTTGTAAGCACTAGCCTGGCTTCGCCAGTTACCACTGCTGACCGAGACAGCAACTCGGGGTTCTGTGCAAAATAAATCCCTCATTCGGGTGCCTTCTGTCTTTACCTACAACCCGAATTTAGCCTGATGATTGCAGTTCTCTGAGCACACAAGCACGGCCTAGACGCTTCATTCTCCCTTCCCTCCTGACAAGTGAGACTTTGTCTCGTGTGTGCAGCGCCTTATTTATAGCTATCATCCGAGCCGCTGAAAGTACACTGAGGAATCATCATTTTGATAGAGATTGGCACTATTAAGTCACATGAAAGTGGCCTGAACCTATCCCGCTCGGTTACAGAGAGGAACTTGGCATTTTTGCTTTACTGTGGAGCTGAGGCCCATTGTTCACCTTGGTGTTGGCATAGCGACTGGCAATCAATAAGCAAGGCCTTCCGACAAAGACAAGGGAGACTGGAATGACCATTTCTGATTCAGTTGCCGTCATCAGCAAGTCATACCAAACCCCAGGTGGTGCACGACCCGAGGCTCGAAACCCGCGACCTGTTGACCAGAAGTACATCGCTCTAACCATTGAGCCGCCGGTTGGTTGTCTTGTCGGTTTAGATCGGGAATATTGACTTGCATTCGGTTATGAAAGCTCACCGATCGCTAATAGAACTCACTCGTCCCATTCTGCTTTCGGGCTCACTCTGGGTCCCTGCCGACGCTTTTAGCGGCTAGTAATGTAGGCAGATCACCAGATCCGAGTTCGAGCCTCGGGTGGCGCAAAACCTGAGCCGGAAATGGCTATTCCGATCTCCCTTGCCTTTGCCGGCAATGTTCATCTGCATACACTGCTAGTCGCTGTGCGGCTGCTGGTGGGGCTCGAGAATGAGCCCCAAGGCAGAACGTGACGAGTGAGTTTCGTTAAAAATCGGTGAGCGTTCATCAACGAATGACAAAGAAAGGACCATTAACGTAGACATTCCTGGCTCATTTTCTGTCGGTCAGTTGTCAGATAGAATTACATGCCTTTGATAAGGGACTCCTTGTTTAGTTGCTTTTAATCATTTGGCGAAAAATGAGAACGTTTTGACAGCCAAAATGCCAGTATCGATCATATACTGACATACGGAATACTTCACTGATTTTTGGAGGAAATTTTGATGGATCGCTATCTAAAAGGTCCTTTTAAGACGTACTGAATATGGCTTATGTGCTTCGTTATTTGAATTAATATGTATTATGTCAATGGATGGGAAGTCACCAACAGAAGCTTCATTTGGTTCATTTTGTAGGCCACTGCTGAACTACTCTGTTGAAAGGATGTTGTCCTTGTTGTTGCAACCATATAAAATCAATCGGCGGTCCTCGTCATTGTCCTTAAGATACTCTAACTATGATACCATTGCCTAATCAATTATTTTCCGACTTAAATTTCCCCTTTTCCATTAAAATTCTGGCTAATTTCAACGTTCCAGCACTTGGTGTGTTTGCTTGTTTATGACTCATAACCCTTTTTGTGCTGATGGCCAGGCGATATTGGTTTTGTCCATAATGGCCTGTATGCGGGCATCCTTTTGCAACTGCGTACCGCTCAACTCATCAATTAAATGGAATGGTTGTTCAGAGGACTTGAGGTGTCTACAACTGAGACTGCTGATTCTTCTAGTTCAGAACCAAGTCGGTGTACCAGTTGGGAAGCCGGGCTACTCAGGATGCCCCTCTGCCCCTAATAGGACACAGGTAAACAATATTGTTATTATAGTCCAGAAGAACAGTTTTGCCTCATACATTGGATCTCTTCGGACTCGGAATGTCAGTATTCAAACGTGCATTACGTTGCCCTCTAAACGAATTCTACATATGTTTGTGCGTTCAGCGACTTCCCAAAAACAGCTGTGAAATACCTTTACCAGTCTGCTTCGTACTGTACGTCCTTATGAGGGAAGAGACCCAACCGCTCAGTCGTAATCGCCGGAACAGTTGCCAGTTATGTTTAGTTGACCGTTCCCAGGCCTAGTAGTATTCAGCACGTAGAATGCAGTTATTAGGACTCTATGAAAGTACTGGGCGCCTTGAGGCGTATTCGCAAGGCAGTTGGTATTGGGGACATCGCGACGCTCTAAAGTCTGCTCATCAACAGCATCTGCCGCCCGGAGGGCTATTAAAATGGTAAAGCCCCAGTCTTTTGGTGATGGTACCGAAGCTGATACATAAACGACAACTAGCTACCAGTGCGGCTACCACTAGCAGTATCACCACCACGAGCGACTCTGCAGATCTCAATCTAACCCGCCTACATTGCTACCGCACATGTACACTACCCATCGGTGTGATCAGAGACTTACGAATCCATTACATAGAGACTGGCAACCTAATGCCTGGGAAACCTATATACACCCGTCGTGATCGCACCAACTGCCCGTATTGCCCTAGCACATTCAATAATCGCGTGGGCCCACTCAAGCAACTGCGTGTCTACGAAAACGTGCAACAAACCACCGCATCACCACACATATTTCCATTAGCGCATGCAACAAAAATGAAGGCGTCAAACATCACACACTGAAGACAGGAACCAGGCAACTCTTGCGTAACTGGAAAGTGCTTTCTTCGACTCCTCAGTGTGGCCTCTCGTCTATATGTGAGATCCCACCAGTCAACTCCCTTTGTGTTAAATCCTAATGTGCTGTGTGGTGGCGGGGCAGATCGTGCGTTGAACGCGCAGGTGGGCTGGTTTTAGCCCTGTCAGCCTCATCTCATATCTCAGCAGACGGGCTCACTAGCGCCATCAGCCCCCGCGCCCAATCCTCACACCATACAACTAAACGGCTCGGACAGTGGACTGGTGTCTTGTGGTGAGTGATGTCGGCTGCCGCAGCGCATATTCCTCCCTATGAACAATCTGACGCGCTTGAAGCTATCGCAGTGCGCTAAAAGCTGTGTTTTGGAAGGCTGCCGACTGAAAGGGTTAACTTGTTCCTTCTCTCAGAACGGAGTCAGGTTGTAATAGCTCCTCCTTAATGTGGTCTGTATGGCACTCTCGCTTAGTTGGGATTCGAGAGCACCTAAAATGTTCTCCATGTGTGAAATCCCGGTTTTTGTGCGTAGACCACGGGGCATGGTGGCACACCTAGGTGCGGATTCCCGCAGTGCCCGCCACATCCATCCTCTCCCACCTCCGATTTTCTCAAGTTTCCTGATATGGAATATATGCGAAAGAAGGTAGCATGCTAAATGCTGCACAAGTCATCTTCTCTGCGCCCACCCTGCCGTGGGACATACGATGGACGCCGTTGGATAAAACGGCCGAACTGTCATCGTTATGAACTTCCACAACTATGAATGATCGCGTTTTCGGAAATCCGCCCTCTCCGAGTAAATGTTATTTCGTTTGACCCACTTGTGAAAAACTAGACGGCCTCGGAGGGATTCGAACCAACGCCAGCAAGAAGACTTTAGTACAGCCAACGCTCTAGTCAAATGAGCTACGGGGCTTCACCGGGAGCCTTGAGTTTAGTCACACTTGGGTCAAGTTACCAGCCCAACCTACTGAAACGTATGGAATCCACCAATTCTGATACAGCAAGCTGACTGTCCAAGCAGGATTTCCTAAGCAATCAAGCTGAGATCCACCAGATGACTACTAGGCACAATTAATAAGTACAGGATTTCGGCAGAATTGAATAATTTATTTGACCCACTTGTGAAAAACTCGGCGGCCTCGGTGGTATTCGAACCTACGGCTCCCGGTGGGGCTTCGCAGTTCAGTTAGCTAAAGCGTTGGCTGTACTAAGGCCGTCGCTTTGCTGGCGTGGGTTCGATTCCCACCGAGGTCACCAAGGTTGTCAAAAGTGGGTCAAACGAATTATTCGAATCTACCAAAATCCTCTACTAATAGATGTTATTTCTAATAACATTGCTACTTTAACTTACTAGTTACTCATTCCTAACGCTAATTTTGGACAATACATTTGGGCGTGTTCCGCGTTATTAAGGATTTTGTGGGAATTTAAGTATACTTCATGAATTAGGTTAACAATGTTAGTTGAACTCACAAGCAGACCTTTGCTTCAGAGCAGTGACGAAATCCATTAATCGATAGTTAGGTGACGCTAGGTAAATTCTGTACATCACGTTACGTACAACTACGCAACTCTCAGTCTCAATCTCAATGTGCTCTAATAAAGCGAAAGGCTAAACCCTATCATCTTTAACCTTTTTGTGCGACTCAGCAATAAAAAAGTTCAGTTATTTATGTGCGAGACCGACTCGCCTTTTCTTTGTGGTAGCAGAAATGATGGCAGTAATATGGTGCGACGAGCACTATACAAGAGATTTGGAAAATTATGCTGAGTTCTGAATACGGGTGATATGGTGATTTGTGGATGAGGGGTGGGGGGGGGGGTTAACATGGAGCCACACAGGCTCGGAAGGACCTGTGGTTGCAGGGTGAGCGAGAGAGTTGATTAGCTCAGCGTTCAGGAGGGACCAACACCACCACGAAGTTGGACAACGGCTGCCTTTACGTGACGCCAAACGCGACAGTACATGTCTACGGGATCCGTGCGCAACAGCCGGGCACCAAAATGTTCGATAAAATGCAAGTTCAACAGGAAACAGGGTGGGTTTGCCTGTAAGAAGAAAGGAAAGCAATATAAGTAGCGGGTTTGGAGTTCCAAGGCGGGAGTAGCAACCCATTGCTCCCATGCCGCTGCGAACGAATGCAATGTCAATGGTGTTATAGGCAGTAGAAAAGGAAATAAGGTAGACTAACCTGGATGATTACATATGCAAGAATTGACACGATGCGTGGGTCTGGTGATGATGGGAGCTGTGAATGTGCATACGAAGGAGAAATACCCTCCAACACGCGCCTCAGACACTCCAGCTTGTCAACTGGTCGCTGGAAAGACAAACGATCGTCAAAGGGAGGTAGAAAAGAGAAAGAGACGGGGTATGGAAATTTCAGTTAACGTACGTAATTGGTGTTGATCAGTCGTAATTCTGTCTGGGCCATGGTGAAGGGTGCAAGAGTCAAATACCGTTCAGGTAGGCCACGCAACCAGGTCGAGGAGGCCAATTTTCGCCGTTGGATCAACATGTCCGAAAATTTACTGAAAATATCACTGGTTAGGACTTCTTATACATAAGTGCACAGACAGCTGGAAATAGAGAAAAATTTGAACTTGAAGTTCTCCTTTTCTCCCCATCAACTAGGGCGAAATTGCACCCACCGTTCTTCGATATCGACCACCGCTAGATTGGAAACTGGCATTGGAAAGACGCAGGTTATAATGTGTTATATCCCATACATGGTGGGTGGGAAAACACGATCAAGGCGAATAAAGATTAAAATGAACATCCTTAGTTCTCCAGCACATACACGTATATTGGGACTTTACATCACGGCACCAACGGTTCAGTGAAAACCCGCATGCCTCTTAAAAACGAATAGCATCCAAACTGTTTCAGGGATTATAACGGTAGTCATAGATTAATTCTAATAAAGGGAGAAGAGGGCTTTAAGCCACCGCCGGGTTGCCGTACCACGCCAAGCGACCGCGTTATCTTGCTGTCTAGTCGATCACCGCCTGGCGTACAGCGGCACCAGCAACTGGCAGGACAATTAAGCCAACTGAGGTATCTTCACCATTGTTACTTTCTCGACCTTAACAAAAACAAATCCCTCTCTACTGAAATAGCAGAGAACTAATCGTTCTGCAGAACGTAGTCCGGGTGTGCCACGCTTCACCGAATTATCTATCGCGTACCCTGTAATTTGCCCCCCCCCCCCCCCCCGGTATGATGGACGGCTCTCCAGTTCACAACGCCCGTACAAGTTAAACAACTATCCTTCTAATCACAAGGTCTGAGATAGTAGATGGTACCAATCGTAGCAGGATTTGATGCATGCCATATCCCCCACGAGGGTGCAAGGCTTAAACTCTCAAAGAGTTGCTTGCCCGAGGGATATTTGAAGATCAAAAGGATTACATTTAAGTCTCCTCCATCCTCTTACCCCCAAACACCACATTAGCGTGACAATTACGCGGCTATTTGGCTCACAGTCGTTGGAGGTGTTGGTCGCCCGCACCCTCCCCACATGACTCATTGCCCTTCTCTGGCGATGCCTCAGCACAGAATACGGGAACGGAAGGCCATTGCGCTTGTTGATAGACTGCGAGCCTGAGAACCATGACTCGAACAGCTCGCGGCTCACGCGGCTATCACCTTTTGCGAGAATTTCGACCTCGTAAAACTTGAAAATATGGCCGGGTCCCGTCGAGTGAGCTGCAACCTGAGAGCAATCGTCTTTCCTCCTCACCGCAGCTGCGTGCTCGGCCATTCGTGTTCGGAGTAACCTACCTCCGACGTAGTTGTTCTGACCACAACTGCACCAGATCCGGTAAACGACGCCAGACGTGTCCTGCCGTGGCAGAGGTTCGCTCTGCCTTAGGACCTGGCGCCTGATCGTTGCCTCTGGTCTGTGTGGAACCTCGACTGCAAGTGGAGTGAGAAGTCGGCTGACGGCTTCCGATACATTTTTCACGTACGGAAGAGCCCGCTAAAAGTTAGAACCGGTTGGATTTGGTCTCTCTTATCGGTTGCGTATGCATTGGTTGACAAACTTGCGCGAGTAGCCATAAGCTCCCAGTCGACGAGCCCGCTCACATCTTCAGTACGGCGAGGCCGAAGCCCCTACTAACGGCGGCGACTACGTGAGTCTCGAGCTGCGTGAGTCATGATTCTCAGGTCTGCAGTCCCCAAAAAGGTGCAGTGACCTTCCCCATCCTGCTTAGTGCTAAGCACTTGTCTGGGCAGAGTAATCAGTCATGTGGGGAGCGCGTGAGTACACGCTGCTTCCAATGACAGAACTGGTGTGGCTGGACGCGGCTCTGAAATATCGGCTACGTATAAACGGTTCAAAAGTCCCGGCGGTATCACAACAAGGCGAATGTTGACCCCTACCTCAACCGCCGGTCAAAACAGTACTGGGACTTTAGATTGGCGAAAAGGATGGATAGACTGAGACGCAGGAAACCATACCTTTAGCGAGTCTCCCAAAAACCTTTATTGAGCATCCATGATTTAACCGGGTTCCCGATGTACCGAAGAAATATGGTTTGCACACTCTGACGGCCCATAACTGGTCCACACACAGAGTCAGTGACCGATCTCATTAAATGTTAACCGCAATGTGTTTTCGTCTAGGAAAGATTACTTACGTGTGGTTGTAATATCAATCGTTATGCGGCACAATGGTATGATATGTAAGATATGCCAGGATGCCGGATCTTAGACGCACTGGTTTTCACCCGCCTACAAAAACCAAATTCGGTAAAAAAATGACTGCTTAAGTAGTACATCTTTTTTATTGATTTCTGATGCCCTTAGAAATTTAAATATATTTCATAGAGAATATCCTTCATTTTACTCATTTGATAGCTATTCATCTCGAAAAAAACTATATCTTAAGGTTTTTGAAAACTTTGCTCATTATGAGATTTTGCCAGACTGTACGGTGTTCATTAATTAGTGCATTGAAAAACAATAGAAAATGCATACTAATTAAGCAGTCTTTTTTATCGTATTTGCCGGCGACCGAAAAGACGTGCAGTCGAAAGCAATCTCGTTTGAACTATCTTAGGAGTATCCTGCAAGATAAAAAATATTAAAATTCCACTAAGGTAATCCTTCTTACTCGAAAATTACTTTCAGAATTGTGGTTAAAAGTCATGAGATCGGTCACTGACTGCATTAGCTAAACGCCGATACATGTTTCCATCAATTTTCTCCTTTGCGTGACGAAATTTCGCCACAAGAAACTCCAGGGTGGTAACGAATCACTTAGGCGTCGAATAAATAAGGCGAGTCTTGGCGTGTTTGGGACCTTAGGACTCAAATCGACAGAACATTCACCCACCGGGACATCTTTCAATCCATTTGTAATATCCACCTCGTCAAGAAATTGTTATGTTTAGGCCTGGTGGAAGTTATTCCTCGCTGTCGCATGCGTTGAAAGTAGGCATGCGTAGCAGCTTGAAGAGAGTTAATATTCTACCAGAGATCACCAGACTGGACGACTGGTTTGCCTGCTATCTTTCTTCCTCTTGTTCCAAATCTTACTTTGCACATTCATTCGCTAATCTCTTGGTGATCAGGGTTTTTTTTCTGAAAACTGCGGAACGGTAGTTCCAAAATAAAGCTCCTCTTCTCTCCCCCCCCACTTTCTCTTATCAACGCGACCACCCGCCCTTGGCACAAAGGTGGACCGCTGAGCACAATGGACAAGTAGACAAACAGACGCGAAACCCTCCGTCCGGCCCTGAAGATATGGAGAAATAAAAGACGGAATTAAAAACTACGAGCTCACCGATCTGCGCTGGGTGCTTCAAAAAGTGAGGTGGGATATCGCGTACATAGAAGAAAAAAGAGGTCACGCATGAGGATGCGTTCGATGGTGGCTAGGACCTCGGATGATGTGGCAGATGCGGTGGCGGTAGCACTAGGTAGTGTGGACAGACTGGCCAGGAGCCGCGGCTGGGAATTATCCAGAAAACTGTTCAGATGTCGCAAGATGCGGGCGGTGTGCGGTTCAGTAGTATGGTCATTGGCCGTCGTCTGGCGCCCTCTGCTCCTTCCACCCGTCTGGCCTAGGTGCTCCAGTTCGGAGCAAACTGTGTCTCGCAGTTGAGCAAGCGTTACCGACTCCTCTGCGAGGAATTCCTCCGCCAGACGAGAGAGAGCCTCATTGCGGAGGGCAGTGAGCTGCCTCTCCACCCTGTCATAAAAAACTGCCGGTGAGACGGGACAGCGTAAGAAACGGTTTATTCAATGTAAATAAGCATATGGATAGGCAAACAGCACTAGCATATGAGAAGAATGAGTGGCAGCCCAAAATCCAAGCATATATAGTAAAGAGGAGGAGAGTAATGTTCTGAGCTCCAATCCTGTGGGTAGCTTAAGACCCAGTGGATGATCTAAGGCTCGCGCCTCAGTATGGTATCTGAAGAAGGCAGACAGGAGATGCAAATTTCGGAACTTCAACATTTGCTGAAAGTCGGGTTGGAGATGCCAAGCCTGCTCCGTAAGATATAACAACGTGCACGAAGTTGAGGCACGTTCCCAGAAGGCTAACTGCAGCGAAAAAGATCGACAAACCAGTTCTACGTACCATTCCAAAGAAAGCGTTTAGAACCAGAAATTATCAATTTAGTGGACAGGAAAGCAAGCAAAGTGCTGAACTTACAACCGATGAAGAACCTCCAGCTCCCTCCTCCTCTGTGAGACTGTTACATTAGATGCCTCTAACCAGGCGAGTAGGTTCTCCCGTCGACGTGCTTCACTCTGGACGCGCTTAGCCAGATACAAGGCGAGGGAAGAAGGCTCTCCCGCGACGGCGGTGACACTACTGTGCAAAGGCGACTGTGGGGTTTGGGTGGCCGGGGTTGCTCCATCAACCCCATCAGGGAGTCCATTAAGACTCCGGCGTGGCCGGCGGCGGCGCCCTGAAGCCCCACAGCCGCGAGCGGCCGATGAAAGAGGCGGAGGTGGGGAGGAGTCGCGAGAAGAGACAGGGCAGCCTGCACAGTAGGTATTGCTGGAGTGGATGTGGTCTAGGCGGTTTGCGACACTATGGCGATCCAGAGGCCACTGACACTGAAGAGCCCGAATGAGGAGCAGGGCATCGTGGGCTTGCCAGGCCAGAGATGCATCCTTGAGAGAAAGGGAGAGAGAGAGAGAGAGAGAGAGAGAGAGAGAGAGAGAGAGAGAGAGAGAGAGAGAGAGAGAGAGAGAGAGAGAGAGAGAGAGAGAGAGAGAGAGAGAGAGAGAGAGAGCGCCAATTTTGGATTACAGCCAAAACGGTTGTCATGCCCCAGCCGCCATCCAGCGCGGAATACAATGCTCCCCGAATCAATACCAACGGCGCTCAACTCAAAAATGTGGAAACCGTAGCTTAGCTGGGAAGTACGCTGTCACGCAACACGAGAATCGATGACGAAGTTGCCCAACGGATCTCCAAAGCTAGTGAGGCCTTCAGCCGGCTGCAGGCCTCCATGTGGAATCGCCACGGTATTCACCTGAACACCAAACTGAAGATGTACAAGGCCGTCGTCTGGACGAAACTCCTTTATGGAGCGGAGACCCGGACCTCAAACCAAGCCAGGAAGTTGAATCACTTCCGTCTCAGCTGCCTCCGCAGAATACTGAAACTGAGATGGCAAGACAGTATCCAGGATACAGAAGCCCTGGAGTGAACCGGAATCCTCAGCATCCACGTCATGCTAACGCAAGTGCAACTGCGATGGAGCGGCCACTTGGTGAGAATGGAAGACGAGCGACTACCCAAACGACTTTTCTACGGAGATGTCGCTACGGGTGCTCACCGACAGGGAGGTCATAAACGACGCTACAAGGAAACTTTGAAGAAATCTCTGAAGCAAATGCAAATCAACCCGGCGACCTGGGAGAACCTCGCCCAGGATAGGCCGGCATGGAGAAGATCCGAAGCCAACCGGATCGCCAATGCGAAGGCCGAAAGGGCGGCTCGCAAGTCACAAGCACCGCGGATGAACACCGCCAATGCCCAAGACCTGCCAACGTGCCCAGGCTGTCAACGCAAATTCCGCGCGCGAGTCAGCCTGGTCGTACATTTTCGAACTCAATGCAACAACAACCCCTTAACATCAACCTCTGTCACACCTGTCTCAGACCCCACGACCACCCCAACCATTGATAACAACTTAATCGATGCCCCGCCGCCCACGATCACCGACACCATCCTTCCTTCTCCACCGAACACCACTCGTTTCACTCCCACCATCTCCGACTACTTGCCACCTGATACCACCAACACCACCGCCGCCCCCAGTACCAGCGATGGGGACTCGGTACTAACCTGTCCTCATTTCGATGGCATACTCACCTCACACATCGGCCTCGTCGGTCACTTGCGAATCCATCGCACAGAGACTGGAGAACTAGTGCCCGGTGCACCAACACACAACAGAGACCGCCACCTCCCATGCCTTCACTGCCCACGCGCATCCACTCACTTTATGGGTCTGACCGGTCACATGCACATCCACGAAAGCGGAATTTACCGCGATACCAGCACATCTTGCACACCCACACACTTCACACATTCTTCCCATGAGCTCGACTACCAGTACTCGCAGCAGAGCCCCCACAGACTCAGCACCTCCCGACCTATCTTGTCCTTATTGTCACCGCACATGCACATCAAGCATCGGCGTGATCGACTACTTGCGAATCCATCACACGGTGACGGGCGAACCAGTGCCAGGAGCACCAACATTCACCCGTCGCACCCGACTTAAATGTCCGCATTGCCCACGCACATTTACACATTGCATGGGCCTATAAGGTCACATGGGTCTCCATGAAAACCTGTTGTAGAACACCGCCAGCTACACCACGACAGTACATCTCTCCCCATCAGCCTCTGTACCTCAAATGATCACACGCAACACCACAAAAAAACATGCTCTCAGTCTGCATAGCTAATTAAGAGGCAAGTATGATCCTCGGCTCTTTCTCCATGTGACTCCTCTGTTGCATGTGTTGTCTGAGTTTGAGAATATCACGGGGCGATAAGCGTCACGCGGTAGAAGGTTGCCAACTGACAATTACACTCAGACCTCGCAGTTAGTCCAATGTGTGTTGTGTGGAGTGGCTGACTGGTGGTCTAAGAGTCAGGCTGTGATGGCTACTTCTTAACGTGACCTCTGGCTATCTCACACATGTGAGATGTAAGCCGTTCAACCTCCTGTTGTGTGAAATCCTGGTGCTTGTGTTTGGGGGGGCCAGGTTGTGTACGTAGTACACGTAGACGAGGTCACCAGCAGCTGCGCCCGCATCCGCATCAGACAACTGACCGGCTCGGACAGTGGTCTGATTGTGGGGGTGGGGAGAGAGTGAGGTCGAGAGCTCAGCGTAATTTTCCTCACTATAAACAATCTGACGCGCTTGAAACTATCACGGTGCGCTAAAAGTCGTGGCTTGGAAGGTTGCCAACTGATGGGATAAATCGGACCACTTGGTCAGCCCAATATGTGTTTTGTGTGGAGTGGCTGACTGGCGGACTGAGAGTCAGGCTGCAATGGCTCCTTCTTAATGTGGCCTTTATGACATTCCCACTACGTGAGATCCGAGCCAGGTGTGGTGGCACTCCCAGGGGCGGCTCCGGCCGCGCCAGCCACCTGCGCCCTCTCCCATTTTCGGTCTTCTTGACTCTGTCTTGACACCGGGCTCAGGTGGGGTAGGAGAAGAGAGTGCGGTAGCTGCAGCACAAGGCTATTGCCACTTAAAACTAATCCACGCGCAAGTCACCGTCCCTGCACCACCCTTCTGTAGAGCATACGGTGGACATCGTCGGACTACGAGGGTCGAACTGTCGCATCTTTGGTTTGGCGTTCGAACATGCAACTTTCAAGGTCAATTTTTTTGTTTTTGTATCACAGCAATTCGCAGCGTTAGTCCTAGGACGCCGATAACTTAGGCTCAGCAGCATGAGCACGCTA
Organism: Schistocephalus solidus; assembly: GCA_017591395.1. Classification (NCBI taxonomy): domain Eukaryota; kingdom Metazoa; phylum Platyhelminthes; class Cestoda; order Diphyllobothriidea; family Diphyllobothriidae; genus Schistocephalus; species Schistocephalus solidus. The sequence continues at coordinate 493,612 of WEDG01004125.1, forward strand.
TAAAACGTCGCGAATTCTGATGAAAGAGACGTGGCATCCCCATGAATCTGGCTGGGTCCAGCTGCTGATGAAAGCGAGCAAAAGTACCCACGGAGAATCATAGGCAAGTGAGGGAGAAGACAGTTGCAGTTAAAACAAAAAAATCATTACCTGCAGTTGAAATGCGTGCTCGCGAAGAGCCACAAGGAACGTGCACATTGTGTGGTCCTCAGCAGTGTCGATCGAGTGGTTCATGGAGTACAAGGGAGAAATTTGTTGATCCTGAAGGCTCGAGATTACCTGGGGAACGTGTTCACTTTGCAAAAGGTTGAGAAGACGTCGGCTGGTACAATTAAGCAGTCGTCGGAAGACTCCGGCTGTGTGCGAGACGTGCGAATCGTCTGCGTTGGCTGATGAGAACTGTGAAACGCTTTGGCTCAGCCCGTTGGGGGTCACAGAAAAAGCAGCGCATGCAACTACAAAATGGTACAAATAAAACATCAAAGAACGACGTCTTGCAGTAGTATGCGCAGTCCCAGCTTATGTTAATGAAGCAAGGATTATTCGACCGATCAACCATTGTGCATATAAACTTAAATTGCAGCCCTTCTGCCCATAGCACTCATATTATTTCTGTGGGAAGATAAATTACATAAAGAGCTCAAAGCGTAAAAAATAATTTCCGAAATTTCAAAGGGCAACTTCCTACCCCAACGAATCTTTTTGAACTTTGTAACGCGGTGTCAGTGATAACTCCAGGGATCGAAGATCCTACCAGTGTGGGTAGACCACACTGTTGAAAATCAGATAACCCACTAAACATTGTGATAGGAACTGGACCAAATTATTGCTTTTTCAGTGGTTGGCGCGGTCTTGTTTATCTTTTAATTAAAATTTTGTGGTTTTGGTTGCATGTGAAACATGGACTTGCCACACGCCCCTTTATAAAATCGTATTAGGATTTAACGCAAGGAAGCAAACGAGGACATGTGGGAATGGGCTGAAGAAGGCCGTTTCGGGAACGCCGTAGCCTGAAAAACATGGTCCTGAGAGTTTTTGAGAAACGGCTACTGGTGTATGCCCAAAATGATTGTCGTTTAGATTCACTGACACAAATTCCTACCTGAATGTTTACCATATTTTCTGTGCTGCTTAGAGGGTAAAAGCAGGAAATGAACTTATAGTAACTGTTCAGCGCAGCACCTCAAGCAGACATCAGAGGTGAAAGCCCACTGCCAAGTGAGTAAAATAAATGACAGTTTTTTACATATTTTCTACGAAATAGACTTAAATTTACAACAGTATCCAAAATCGACGGAAAAGGTAGAGGCAGATGAATATTGCCGGCAAAGACAAAGGGGACTGAAATAGCCATTGCTGGCTTATTAGCCGTCATCAATCAGTCATACCCAACCCCAGGTGGTGCACCACCCGAGGCTCGAATCCGCAATCCGTTGATCAGAAGTCCAACGCTCTAACCACTGAGCATTTAGATCGAGAATATTGACATTCGTTCATGATCTCTCACCGGTCGGTAACAGGACTCAACCGGCCCGTGCTGCCTTGCAGCTCTTGAGTCTGGTCAGCAGCCGCACAGGGGCTGCCTACACTACTAGCCGCTCTGCAGCTCCTGGTGGGACTCGAGAGTGAACCCCCAACGCAGAAGGGGACGAGTGAGTTCTGTAGCCAATCGGCGAGCGTTCATCATCCAATGGAAGAATGTATGCTATTAAAGTTGCTATTTTTTACCAAGTGGGCTTTTCGCAGGAAACTGCAAAGAAGCACGTCCAAAATTCGCATCCAGGCGTGATTTAAATGCGCGAGCATTATGCTGCCGATAATTACGCAAGCAATTCTTTAAAATCGAATATACATTGCAGGATTTCGGGTAAATTCCTTCGTGATGCGCCACCTAGTTGTTCTTGAAAGAGGGCGTTGGATTATCATCTGATAGTATGCAAAACTCGATTTTGAAAACTGGTAAGTTATCCCGCTGAAAGTTGTAAGTGGTGTAAACCGCCTATGCAAACGACATGAACAGTAGATTGCCTAACTCATGAAATGTTTATATCCGAATTTGAGGTAGTAGCAGGTGCAGGCATTTTAAGGTGTTAGTTATGTTTGTTGCATTAAATTGATGCAAAAAGCTGTTCGATGGGAAAACTAGGCTACATTGGGTAGAATCTGACGTTTCTTTCTATCTAGGAATTTTCCTACGTTATTAAAAGCTACGGATCAAAGAATTTTTGTTTTTTTGCACAGTACTACTGAAGGAACATTAATATAAGCTGGAAAAATTTGGAATATAACCCTTCGGAGACAGCTGAATTTTTTCTAGACAAAAAAGCTTTTCCAAACAAACTTTGGGTTAGCAGGTACTCCGACTTTGCGTGCAAGAAGAGAAAAAATATAGTTCAGCTGACCTGTTTTTTCTGTCACATTAGAAGGTCGTTGGAATTATCTAAAGATCAACTCTTAATACGGCATTTGTAGGGAAAATGATACTTTACGGGTACATTACTTCGCAGCGAAGTCAGCAACGCCATCAGAATTTTTTGCTTTTCCTGTCTTCGCCGGGCACGAAATTACGATATAAGAAAGAATATTCATAGGGTACGAGATGCATATATGGCATTTTAAATACAGTAGATTGCCTAAGTCATGAAATGTCTATATCAGAATTTGGGGTAGTAGCAGGGCACGCATTTTAAGGTGTTAGTTCTGCTTGTTGCATTGAATTGATGCACAAAAAGCTGTTTGACAATAAAAGTTCACTTCAGATCGGTTTATTGATGGGAAAACGGGGTTACATGGGGCAAAATCCGACGTGCCTTGCTATCCAGGAATTTTCCTCCGCTATTAAAAGCTACGAATTAACGCATTTTGTTTTTGTGCGCAGTACTATGAAGGAACGTTAATATAAGCCGGTAATATTTAGAATATATCCCTTCAGAGAATGGAAAATTTTGTTAGGTTTTCACGAAAATCAGGTGAATGCAGGTTTGAGAGATCACATCGTTGTCGGAAAGACAAAGGCAGATTCAGTCTAAAAATTAAGCTTTGCAAATTTATGACGTTTTGTACCAAAATCACTGTAATACACTTGTTTGAAAGTACTTTGTTTTACCACACAGATAATTAGGACCTTAAACATGCATATATGCGAGACGCGATGACAAGCCGCCACTTTTCGCTGTCACGGCGTACGCGAAGCCTTTCAAGACAATTTCGGTCTGCAGTTGACTATAAATAAGGAAACTTGGAACGGAAGGGCAGAAGATTGACATTTATAGCAAAATCTTAGTATATATTCAGCCACTTTCTTGTGCGTTTAAAATCTTAGAATTAGACTGAGAAATAAGCAAGTATATCGAAAAGCGCTCCAATAGAAAGAGAAAAGTGAGTTCATTAATTTTCAGCAGATATTGTATGCCTACTTTTCAGCGAAGTCGAGAAACCGGTCAAACGTTCCCAGTTTTTCCTTGACTTCACATTGGAAAAATGTTAAGTACGCAGACATTCGACAGCGAAACATCTAATAAAACCGCTTTTTAAAAAGGTAAATTATTATAGAAAGTTTTTTTAAACCAATTATAGGCATATATTTTCCAGGCATTTGTCGTGGACGTTCATTTTTCTCGGCAGCGATTTTTTATGTTTGATTCCACAAATATGACCCAGACGGCCATCTGCATTCGAAAGAATATCTAAAAAGTTACTACATTGGTAAAAGCTTTTAAGAAAAATCTTATTTTGAAGTTTTGACTACACACATCGAACGGAATGTACATTTATGGGCAGTTGACTGAAGACAGTGAAAATCATAAAGAATTCATCCCATTTTCAAAGACGATCTGGAACTCATCGTTAAAGAAAACCCGAAATAGTTTTAAGGGATTTAACAATGGAAAATTCATCTTTATATACACAAAATGGTACGATTACGCTTGCACCTAACGAGTCTATCTAAATTTATTAGTCAGTGACCGGCAGGTGAACATGTGAGCTTATGAAATATTATATTCCTGTGACGTCCCTATCGGCGCAATCCAGCGAAAGTCTGTTTGCCTTAGCCAAACACATCTAAGACAATGTACAAACGGAAGAAAAGCTGCCAATTCTCGTGAAACGGTTTGAATATACACACGCATGTTAGGCTGTTTGATGACGATTATAATTTACGTTGCGCTTAATCTAGATGAATATATATATATGCAAAACTCTGAAAAAAGACTATTTTCAAAAGTAATTCTACTTTTGCTGCTTCTTTCCCTCGTTTAGTTGCATGGACAGGCTTCCTATACATTTAAAGCTACAGTTTACTCAAGTAGGTCGATTCTTCAACTTTTCTTAATCTGTAAATTTTCTAAAAATATTAGTATTTCTAAACAATGTAATATTAATTTGCGAACCACAATAAGCTTTATTTTTTATTAACGATTTGTTCTTTATTGATTTAAAACTATGGTGGAGGCAGCGTGCGCTGAGTTCGCGTAACGGGCTGTAATTCATGAAATCCACAAGACTTCATGAGTTATGACAGCTACTGTATGTGACTTTAATTAATGAAACCCGTCAGTGCTCGGATAAAACTCACCAGAAGGCGATAGTAAGGAAGATGTATCTTCATAGTTTAGATTAGGTCCTCGGTCACTCGGGAGCAGAAAGCTGGTTCGCGGCTTATTCCTACTTGTGGATGGATATGGTCCTACAAAGAAACCACAGACGAAATTGGTCAATAGCTTGAAAGTATGAAAGATGGTCGTTGGTTTGCGATGCTATATTAAAAAATCTTTCCTTTGAATTTATTCTGGGTAGGTAGGCTTGTTTGTAATTCTCTGTCAAAAAACAGTTACTACAACATCCTAATAGCCTAGATATTTGAGGGGATAACTTGGATCTCGATGGCGAATGCTGGCTGGGTTCAAGTCTGCTGTCGTAAATTACTGGGGCACTGAGCAGTTGGTTGCAAAAACCTCTGAAGGTGGAGGCCTTCAGACTTCACTTTACCTAACATAAGCATCATTACTTACTCAGGATCATTAATTACGTGCGAAGCAACAGCCTTTAAGGCACTAACTGATCCAGACAAGTAATGGCGAGTCCAGACGTACCTCCACGCCCAACATCTTTTACTTCACGAGAACCCGACGCCTCTGGATGATCGGCGGATTTGCGGCAACTGCCGCTTCTGGTCGGTATCCTCAAGTCGGAGTTGGTAGTGGGCATATTAACACCGGTGTGGGGATGGATGGCTTCTCGAGCCTCCACCTGAAGCTGGGCATGTCGCTCCGAATTCAGACAGGAGACTGTTCCGTCCATCAACTGACGGATTGACTGTTGCCGTTGGTCGTGACAGTCTTCAGCAGGCGGATGATGCTTCTGCTGCTGGTTGTCACTACGCACGGCGTTGTTGCAAGAGACGCTGCGAGGCGTAGTTGTGGCAGGTGACATTGTCAGATGAGAGGCTGGTGGAGCAGGATCAGAAGCTGATAAGCCGCAAAGGCTCTAAAAGAAAGATAAAAGGAACAATCAATGTCTGAGAGGCGTGATCCACAAGAAGAAGAATGGAGAATAGAATGGTCTTGGCTGCCGTCGTAAGCCAACCCTCACATCAAATCCAAGCCGGAAACATCTCAGATTGGAATTAAAGTTCGACTAATGATTAAGCTGGAATATTTACCAGTTGGGCCCTAAAACCAGGACCTTTTGGCATCAACCAGTGATATTCGAATGAATCTAGGAGTGACGTTCACCGATCTGGTTCGATAGCAGAACAGAATGAGACATGCCGGGCTGCCTTGCCTTTTAGATAATGTTTCTCGCTAACTGATGGATCGCCACTATCCGAGCGTCTGCGGGGACCGGAAAACAGAGCTTGAAGACATATAACACAAGAAGCTGGTTTGAAGAGGTAGTCAAGAAGAGGGGATGTGATCGCTAGAACTAAAATTCTATTAGCCTGAACGTTCCGGATTCTAATAAGAATCCGAAGCCGTCAGGGGAATGCAATTATTATTCCAATGCTTGCACCTCCTTCTCCCCAACAGGGCAACGTCCGTATTCCGTTACCCGATTAATCTAGCTATGCGAAAAACACAGTCGCGAGACTCAAGAGAGTAAGAAAACTGCAAGCACGAAGGTAAAGGCAGTGACCAGTTCGTGACTGGGGTAATTACGTTTTCATTCCGAGGCCATCCTTTCATTTGACACAAGCATATGGGTGAAGGCGCTATGGGAGTCAAATTTCGAACAAAAATGGCTCAACATTCACCAATTCGTTTTATATAGTACGGTCAACGTTCGAGGGGAAAAAGGTAATTCCGCAAGAAAAAGATAAGGGCTGACAAAAATGTACTTTCAAATATGGTTAGCGAGATGCAAATTAGTTGTGCTGTCATGTCAACGCTAGCAAATAGTAAGAGAGATGTAATAGACAAGTCTAGGGAAAGCATATTACCCAGATGGGGGAATGCACTGTGTGTTGACGGTCGGCGAAGTAGAGGTTCTAAAATGTGGGCGATACATGTGATCTACCAAGCCCTGATGATGCACAGTCGACACTGTTGCCTGAAAGGCGAGACTCACAAAAAAATATCCCAGTGAACGCTGTTTCTTTTTTTCCTTCCTATTCTGCATTAGGTTTTCTTTGCGAAGCATTTTACGAACAAAGAGGCCGCCAAGATATTGGGCTGGTCGATTCCAAAGTTTAAACGTATGTGTAATGGGGTGTTCTTTGCGTTGCATATCAACCCCGGGAAGTAGTTTTAGATGCGTACGCGATGCATTTCAAATTCCAGAGGGAGATAAACAGTCCAGATTTTCAGGAAAGATCACAAACGTACCAAGTTAACGTGAGAAAAGAGCGACGGCAATGTATTTCCTTGGCTATCTGTTTTTTTGACGTCCCTATACCTAGACGATCGGCCGCAGACGAACAACGAGCAGTAATATGTAATAAAATTGCAGTCTACAGCAATACACAGCAAAAAACGAGCTGTTAGGCAAACTTGTTCGCTTTCTCATGAACATCCTGAATAGTTGAACTCTTTAAAAAGAACCGGGCGCACGAAAGCACTTCTGCAAAAGTCAAAACAGGAAATTCTCAAGGAAGGGGAAGTTTCGTGGTTGGTAACATAACCAGTATGTGACGAGTTGTCATGCGACAGCACATGTTGGACCTAAGTTCAGTAACGGTGTAAGTTCTACAAATGTTATGATTTTATGTGCTCATGGGCTCATCGTGACGCCATAAGATAAAAAATCAACCATCATCTTGTAAACCGACAAAGATACTGTGAGGAAAAATGTCGTCCCACTGTAGACTCCGACACAAGAGTAGCCATCACAAATGGTCATCACCTAGCCTAAGTCAGTGCATTTGGTGTGGGTTTTAGACTTCATTAGAGGGTGCGAGAAATATAAAGTGAAGCAAGGAGCAATAAATTCCTGGACACGCTCTTTACCAACACTGAAACCCATAGCTCTATCGATAACAAGCATCTCGCTGGCGTCCAGAAGTTTTACCGAGAAAACCCATCAAATTACAGCCTCTAGCATTAAAGTTAGTCACACATTCGGCAGAATACAAACTTGAGGCCCAAAAAGTCGTGATATCCTCTTGAAAAACAAGCTGAAAACGCACTGACGACGCCTCTCTACGGCACAGAGAATTGAATGATTTACAAGAAGGAATGGGAAGAAGCTAAAACAATTCAACAGGATTTCTCTTTGGAGGCAGAAGTGACAGGAACGGATCCCAGAAAAGCCGGCCCTGGATACAACGCGCATGCTCAATGCCTTCATAATCTTGACGCAGATCGGGAATCGATGGAACGGTCAACTGCATTGCTTCTATTGCCCTCGGCATTTTTCTCTTATTCATCTTATTGGCAAGACCACAAATATCTCCTTAACAGCACCAGCATAGTTGAGAACGCTTATATAAACCACAGCGTGGGTTCAGGTAATGAGACTAAGTTACAAACCTCGCCGGGACTTGCGAGAAAAGGATGAGATGGTTGGACTGGAGGAGTAGGTGAAAGGGTTCTGTTTCGGTGGTGGTGGTGGTGGTGGTGGTGGCGATGGCGGCTAGAGTTGGGTAAGCCAGCGCAGGGCCTTTGGCTTTCAGGGAGTCCACCAAAATGGGCGTGGTTCCCATGATGGTGGTAGTGGTGGTGACGGCGTCGACGGCGTCGAAGGCGGTTGGAGGTGGGTGGTTGAGAGGATGCGTTGGTGCCAGTAGAGGTAGGTAAGAGGCGCCGAGTGGGGCAAGAGGGCTGCTGGTAGCCAGAGTGCAGTCCGCATCTGAAAGGTGCGTGGTGGGATGTTGCACTGCTGCTAGAGGCCACCGTTGCAGAAGTTGAAAGGGATATAGATGGCAGAGGGAGAACGGAGGAATGTCCAGCACTACCGACACCACCGCCAATACTGGCGCCACCCCGATTAATGGACTCTGTATCGGAGGCAAGCACGTCGGTGGACCACGCCTCACTGACCATTGACCAGGTTTCATCTGCAAAAGTAAGGGGTATAAAAAGTTAAGCTTGAGACGCATAGTTCGTTATGCAGGTGAGTAAGCAGAACTGAAAGTCGATAACGCACACACGACAGTTCGACCGTCGTAATCCGACGATTTCCACCGTATGCTCCACGGAAGAGTGGTGCAGGGACGGTGACTTTTGCGCACTTGTGCAATGCATCTACCGCACTCTCTTCCCTTACTCGCCTAGGGCCGGTGTCAAGACATAGTCAAGAAGACCGGAGACGGGGTCGGGCGCAGATGAATCATCTCCCACGGAGTGGGAGAGCGGAGTGCGACAGGAGCCTGCATCTATGCGTGCCCGTGTGGAGCATTTGTTTTGGGACCGCATCCAAGAATAATAACACCTGCCGCATCCTGATTTGGCCCCATGTTGGTTTAGTGCATCTACCACGCGGTCCGTTTAGGGGACACACACACACACCTCACAGGCAATACATGAGCTATAAACTCACGTTCATTAGACCGTGGATGATGAGGGAGGTCGAATTTGCCAAATTTTTCCGTGACATCAGAAACTTCTTCCGCCCGTCGCAAGAAACTGGCTGCAGTAGCGAAGTATGATGACAGGCTGGACTGTGAAGTAATATTATTGAGTGTTGAGAAGATACCCCCACCGCCACCCTGAGAAGGTCGCACACAGACAGCAGCCAGAGGATAATTGCGCAGAACCCCGCCGCTCACCGTTGAGAGGGGGGAAACCCGGCCGCCTGAAGTTATACTCGGAGAGACGCGGCCCGAGAGGTTCACGGAGGGGGAATGGTGATCGGATAGGACATCGCCATCGTTATCGCCATCTTCCTCCTCCTCCTCCTCCTCCTCAATAACACTGTCTACTCCGTCGTCGTCCTCCTCCTCCTCCTCTCTTCCCTTGGTTCCGTTACCCCGACGGAGGCCGAGGAGTCCGGTACATTGGATGCAAAATTAACTGTCCATGAACCGCTGGCAGTTGGCATCACCGAGTCGGAGCGGGGCAAACCAAGCTGGGCTTGAGCTGTCGCCCGCATTGGGTGAGAGGTGGCAGCAAGCCAGGGCTCAGTCGAAGTCGCAACGCCGACAGCCTTCAGTTTCGGAGCCGGTGGTGAAGGTGCAGAGATGCGGCGACAGATTGCCCGTGGGTTGAAACTTGTTGCTTCCTCATCGTCGATGATGGTGGCGGCAGCGGCCTTGCTGTTGTCGACACCACTCCTGACATTCAAGTTCGTGGCTGAGCGAGATCGAGCCAGACGGGGAAATTGTGGAGGAAAATCTGCAGAAGTAGAATACACCGTATTTGAGAGGCTGATGCGACGTAAGCGCGTGTAAGCTACGGTTGCCAAAGGTTAAAACATACTCCTTCGACAGTCGGGCTTAAAGTTGATGACTAAATATACCATGTACTAGCTGCAGGCATGAGATTTAAATAAGCTCAGTCACTGTGAGTTGCAAAATGTGATCATGTCGGGACGTTATCGTATAAATTGTCGGAATTTCATAAGTGCATTTTAACCATTCAAGAGACTGAAATTTTTAGAATTGGTTGTGGTTTTAGTCACGAGGCAAAAGCACAAAAAACAGTGGAATTCATAACATGTCCGATTGGGCTGGTAGGTGAGTAGGCACGTTGACACTGAGAAGAAAAGATCCATTTTAATATAAGACTCAGGCAGAACGCAGTGCCACCACAGTTGGGAAAACCGGTTTTGCTCTACGTCAGAACTGCGGTAGCAAAAACGTGTGACTGGTGCCAGTTTCAAGTAGCTTTAACCGAAAGATGCTGTGTAGAAAAAAGTTAATGTCTCAGTCGAGTTAAATTTGATAAATATCTTAGTCATTAGGGAGATGAAGAACCAGGCCGTGGGAGGAACACAACTGTCGCTGCGGCACAGCGGTGGTTTTCGCGGCAGGATGGGGTGCGCAACATTGACCCCAGTCCCTCCTCCTAGTCCCACCAGAGACGAATTCGTATGCGGTGGCTCATCAGTCGCAGAAACACCGGATAGGGATGGCACAAACAGCTGCGGCTCATAACCGAACCAGATTTCACGTACAAAGTAAAAGTTACTGAAGGGACACATCCGAAATCATCCCCTGCTCTCGCCGGCCAATTTAGCTAATTAACGCTGTGTGAGCATTGCGATTAGCAGAGCTTCGTCAAACAACCAGTAGAGAGCTGGACGCCACGCGAAGTCAAAGTGTAATGAGTAGCTCGTGCAGATGCGACCAAAGATCCCACACAATGACCATCTTTTCCTCGTCCAGAACGACGGGCCTGTTTTTTAGCCTACCTACAAGCCATACGACACGCCCAGGGTTGGTAAATGAAGGGTAGTTGTGAAATAATCAGGTTCTTGGGTTTGAACAGCATAATCGTGCCCAGTGCTAGATAAAAGTTTATGAGTCATATCAGTACCAGAACATAGTGTGTTGTCTCCGCTAGCCCTCCGACACGGAAACTGATAAGCTGAAGGGGTGGATGAAAACTTCCACCTAAGAATACAGGAGGTACATGAAATCAATCCTGAATTAATCTGAGTTCCGTAACCCCTGTTAAGCAAGTCAAGGCTTAAACGGATTTTCAGGCCGCGGATAGGCTATGTTTAATGCTTTTCGATTGGACTTGCTGAGTGCCAGTGGCGTCCTGTCCAATAAGAACCACACCACATTCGACAAACCATAATCCGCAAACGAACGAAGCAACACCCTATTCCGAGGCTGTGCGCAAATGGCGAGTGACCCTTAGCTTCGGCTCACGGTGTAATTCGTGGAGTCAGTAGGTGGAGAAGGCAAACTTGGTAGTGAACAAATGGCTTAGCGCTACCTGTGCCACGCTCCTGTAGCAGGTAGGATCGAACGCGAGAGTTCTGGGTCCAAACCGCGTGGGTAGGTGGACGATTCGATGCAGCAGAGGCTGTTGTACGTGTCACCGCCGCTTCCTGACTGTGCGACCGACGCCAGACTCTGTCACCACTACTGCAAACCCCAAATCTTCGAACAGTCTCGTGTTGCTGCCGCCGAGGCGAAGGCGGCAGCAGAATCTCCCTCTTCGCCGATGAGAGCGCTTGATGCACCGGCGGTTCTTGCAACCCGACAGGTACGTGACGGTCGGAAAAAAGGGCCGTCGCCGCCGCCGCCGCCGCCTCCTCCTCCTCCTCCTCCTCGTCCAAATCGGAGTGCGGAAGAGAGTGCGACAGGGAGACGGGTCCGGAAGCTGGGGAGGCGCAGGAGAAACTGGACTCGGGGATCTCCTCCGACTCTGCAATATCTAAACTGCAGACACGCCGGCGTTCCGGTAGCACATAAAGGTCAGTGTCTGCGGAACGGCGGTCCTCGGATCGCAAGCTGCTTGTCTTGTCGGAGACGGGGACGGCAACCGAAGTGCGATCAGCATACTCCAACGCATCATCCTCAAGTTCTGAGGATCAGGCAGGGCAAAGTAATGAAATGTTAAAGAGCTAAGGGTAAAACGAAATCAGTGCTATGCAAAATATAGATTTTCGAAACACATTAGCAACGTTGAAAAAAATGCTTGGGACATATAGCCAAGTGGTATGTTAAAAGACTGCGTTTGGCGTGATGACGAAAAATGATATAATAAAAACCCGTCAGAATTTTTTTTTATAACTTCTTTTCGCCTGATAATTGGCAAAAACTAACATTTGCCGGCCCAGCTTCTGTGAAACCACCAAAGATAATTACTTGCCCATATGGAAATCTTCTTAAGATGGTCGAGCCCAAAGACACAACGAAGATACGTCTAACTTTCTTATTCCCTAGTGGTCAAGTTGGTCATGAGGCCACCATAGAAACCCTGTTACCAACGATAGCACCACCGAATTCCACCAAGAGTCAGTGGGACTGAGCTGTTAGTAGGTGCAAAAACTTGCAGGGAAAAGAAATCACTAGGGGTTACCGGCAACTGAAATCGATGCCAAAGAGTTCCTGGCTCCGGAAAAATGTCATTGACCCGGGGACTCGTTTAACGAGTAGCGGTTTAAAGGTCACCCTAGCCGATTGGTTGAATTCACTCCTCTGTGGTTGCTTTACTCGAGGTAGAGGAGGCTAATCGGACAATGACAGTGCGTAGCCTACGCAACGAAGTGCAGGGAAGCTATCTTGTTGCTTATGTCCGTGAGCTAAAGCCAAACGATATTACAGTCGTGGTCAGTGTCGTCGTACGGTTTATTTCTGTAGTCAGGGCGCAGAGTGGGGGCGACCTCAGAATCCCAGAACGCAAGAAACTCAGGTTTAAAAAGAGGGCAGAAGTGCGATAGCCCATGTCGTGTAACACAAAACCGAACATGATGTCAAAAAGTCACAGAAGGGGTTGCTTGCTTGATAACACAACTGACTTGCCTAGTTTATGCACTATGGGAGTGCATCTGTTAGCCTGAGGCCGCAGACTGGACTATAACAGGGCAAAGGACACGGCTGACGTTAAGTTAGTGATTGAGACAGAATTGTGCCTTGTGCACACACGTTGAACGATATCAACAGACCGCGGTAGGCAGTTTTCTGCTGCCACACGATAGGGATGTCCCTGTGGTGGTGGTGGTGGTGGTGGTGGTGGTGGTGGTGGTGGTGGTGGTGGTGGTGGTGGTGGTGGTGGTGGTGGCATTAATTCTCTGCTTGTTCCAGCCGTTGGCGGCATGACAAGTCAAGAAAACACACGTGCAAGTGAAATGACTGACCAGTGCTGTCATTAAGGGGTCAGTAAAGGCGCGCGCCTGAGGAAAATTGACAAGTTAGAGTTGTTATGGCGTTTAGCGGATAGCCAAAAATCAAAATGGATTTGCAAAGTTCGTGAACCCCCTGAAGTACAAACGAAACGAATCCATGCGCCTCAGAGGTCAGAGGACTTTTGCGCATTAAAAAGGAAGCTGTGGTTTATAGAGGTTGTCGCACTACATTGTCCCAATAGGGATGAGCATGTATCAGTTAGCACAACACAGTCGGGGCGGTATCTGAGTCGTAGCGTAAACGCGTTACGCCATACAGTCAACCACAGGCATCGTCTAGTTAACTAACAACTGCTGCAATAGGTACGTTTAAAAGCCATCAGCTCTCGAAAAAAGTACATAAGAAGACTAGAATAGGATTCGGTCTCAATGTGTACGAATGTTAGGAGCAGAATTACTATTGAGGAAACTTGTGAGATGGACGAGAAAACTGTCCCCGCGTCAGATGACGACAGAAAACAAGGCCCAACTACGTAAATTTCTATCGAGAGATGAGGATATATTATCGGTCTCCCGCAAGGACGAACGAGCACAGTAAGCAAAAAACGGGTTATTCTGCGAAGAAGAAGAAGAAGAAGAAGAAGAAGAAGAAGAAGAAGAAGAAGAAGAAGAAGAAGAAGAAGAAGAAGAAGAAGAAGAAGAAGAAGAAGAAGAAGAAGAAGAAAAGACGACGACGAAGGCGGCAGCGGAGGCGAAGAACGTCTGAGCTTTCGGACTCATGTCGGTAGCCATCTTCAAAGACCATGAAAGTACACCAAAAACAATTGAGCAGGTTTGGAGTCTTAGAAGGCCGTGGAGAGACTCTGTGTTCGTGGCTGGACAGGGGTCATGCTGTCTAAATCACATAGGCTTCACAGTGCGGTGATTGTGTGCCTCTTTTGACTAGGAACTGGAAAGTCACTTCTGTAGTCTGGGGCCCGTAAAATGTAAAATCATACTGTTGACTCCCAAGCTTATGGAGCCTAGGGCCTAAAATACACCAGATTTGCTCTCATTAAACGCTAACCCAAATGCTTAAAAGTATTTTCGATTGGAAAAAGTACGTCAGTGGGGTTGTAATATAGTATCGGCCAACTTAATCCTAAGATATTCCAGTCACGCCAGGACGCCGACTTTTGAATGAGCTCTCTTTCAGACTACCTGGAAAAAGTACATCTTGTTAAAAAATAACTACTTAAGTAGCATTCTTTTCCCATTGATTGCCGATTCTCTTATGAATTTTAAATGTATTTTATAAAATAAATGCACAAAAAATATTCTTTCTTGTACTTAGTTGCTAAAAATGTACGTCTTCGTTAAGTGTTGTCCTTGAGGCAAGGGTATTTTTCGGTTTTAAAACGTTTCTAATTATGAGATTTTTAAGTGTCCATTTAGAAAGCAGTGTACCTGGCCATTTATTAATGTTGCCTATAAGGTATACAACAAGGTCCACGTCTATTGCACAATTTTATGAGCATTATGTGACATCTTCCTCATAGCGTAGAGGAATGTGCCATCTTCCTTGGACGGAATGTTTACAGCAAGAAGGTTGAAAACCTTAAATGCAAGGATAAAGGCAGGTCCGGTTCAAAATTATTTGGCAAATGAAGGGGTTTTAAAATCCAAAAGATACTCTTTCTTCAAACATAAAGTTTTAAGAAGACGTAATTTTTTACCTAATGAGGACAACAAAGAGTATCTTCGTAAATCATTTCAGTAGAATATATTTGAATTTATACGAACCTCGAAAAAGAATTCATGCTACTTAAGTAGCCATTTCTACAGTGCAGTTTTCAGGCGGTAGGGAAGAGGATCGTTAAAAAGCCGGCATGCTGATGCGACTGAAATACCTTATGCTACAAGATAATTAATGTTACAGTCCTACTTAAGTAATTTTTTGAAACAAAAACACATTTCAGAATTTCGGTCGACATTTTATGAGATAGCCTATCTACCGTACCATTAAAAGTTCCTGTTTTCTCTGGAGAGACATTTGTGTGTGTGTGTGTACTTTCGGCGACACTGAATGCTACAATAATGGAGGTTTATAGAGGCAGGGCGCACAACAAAACACAGGAATTTCAAAATAAACTTGGGGGCGTACCGTTTGCGCCCGCCCAAAAAAGCTCGACTAAATTGAGCGGTAATGTTGGAGGAGAACGTGCAAATTTAGTATTAAAGTCTGATTACTAGTGAGCGTTTCATTCCAACTCAGACGAAGACACCACTTGCTGACACCAGATGGCGTCGGAATCGGCGAAAGCATTCAGTGCAACGAAATATTTCAGGACGGGCAATCTCCAAAAACAGGTTATAAGTCAGTCAAACCAGGTTACAAGAAAATTAGTTATGGCATTTCAGTGAACAGAGAGACTAGAATCAAGATATTTGTGTGGGTCACATAGAGAGAAATGTAATGTTTTTTTGCCATGAACTGAGATAGGGTAAGAGGCAAGCAGGTGTCTAAATGGACAAACACAAATGCGTTCAATCTATCAAATACTACTAGTTGACAAAAGATTAGTTGTTTTTTTAACGTTCACTATCAGCTTCAAATAAGAATAACTCGAGAGATTGCCATCAACGCAATCGAAAGTGACTAGGTTTACAAAGACTAATAGCCTACCTATTCTGCCATTGCCGAGTGAGGGAGGAAGTGAGGACTCACCCTGGCCTATGTGGGAGCATGCTGAAATGAGTGAAAAGCGAGTTCGTTTGCCGCTGAACAGCTGTTCGTCCGCCTCATGCACCACCCCGTCTGGGGCGCTAAGACGCACAGACTCAGTCTGGGAAGTACTGGCAACAGGCACTTTGCCCACCGCATGACCAGCAGACTTCCGCGGTTCACGCGAAGTCACCGCTCCGTCTCTACTGCGGCAAGAGGGGGAACAGCATGGTGAAGGGCGATGAATCACCGAGACCGGCACCGCAGCGCCAGTACTATCTGAGGGCGATGACGAGGACCCAGAGGAAGCGGAGGTGGAAGAGGCGGAGGCGAGAGAAGAGAAATTGGCGGGGGCTACTGCTGCAGCAGCGTGAACATCGTCGACTGACACCGCGCGGTGGCAAGCCCTCCCGAAAGATAGAAGGAGCCAACTCTCGAAGGTCTTGAGCTCGTTCATGTCCGTATCATCCTGGTCAGAGGCGTCAAGCAGGTCGGCAAGCGTCATACCGCTTGCCCCTACCTTTTCGGAGCTGTTTTCTATTCGTCCCCCTTCAGCTGTCATTCTATTTAACGACAATAGAGAACAACAAACAGGGTATAAACTGCGGAACTAAAAACATTCAAACGGCGAGATGTATAGCAGTATCATTTTTAGAGACAACAGAGGCAAAATGAATGGAAATATGGTCTGAATAGAAAGTAACGGGAAAGTAAAGATCGTACTGTCAATGTTTGCTAGAGAAAATCGTAGAATAAATTATTTTTAACAGTCGGTTAAGAACGCATCACGAACCGTGCTCATAAGTGCGTACTTACATTGGTCTCTCCTTAGACACAACACTACGATTAAAAGTGCCCCGTAAAAGTAAATAAAGGCGTCTAAAATGGACCCCGACGTTAGATATCAAACACCAGTATCAGAAACCTTGCCAACAGCTTGCCAGACAGCTCTCATAAATATAATATCTGCGATAGCGCAGCTACGAAGCTGATTAAGGCTAAATAAACTATAGGCAGATGAAATTTGTCGCAAAGACAAGGGAGACTGGATTGACATTAGTTGACGAACGCTTACCGATCGCTATGGGGACACACTCGTCTCCTTTGTCGGCAAAGTTCATTTGCCTATAATACTAGACGCTGTGCGGCTGCTCGCGGGTTCAAGAATGAGCCCCAAGGTAGAACGGAACGAGTGAACTCCGTTAGCGATCGGTGGACATTCGTCAACGCAAACTAAAGAAACTGTCGATAAAGGCGGAAATGCGAGCCCTAGGAAACTGGAATTCACAGAGCCAGCGCAAATTCTAATGGTCACAAATGCAGGATTTGGAGTAAAGGCTACAAAGAGGTCAATCGTACAGCTTGCTCGCGCTTTCCAGAAGGAAGAAAGAGATTTTTCCTCCGTAATCATTGTGAATTTGATGAAAACTGTCATGGGGGTGATGCGGAAATTTTGAAATCACTTAAAGGGTCGAAAATGCATAGTAAACACGTTTGAGGAAGGAGAACATAAAATGCCTGTTCGGAGCTGTGTGCACAAATATTTTTTACTTAAGAGGCCTATACGACCTGCGCCTTTGCTTCATGGCAGTCTTGCCGGACATTCTGATTGGGACCTTGGAAGTTAGCGTTGAATGTTTTCGCCCTAATCTCACTTCATGGAAATAGGCTGTTGTTGCATTAAACGATGCAATTCTGTTTCCTGATCTTCGAAGGAGGAAAGGGAAAGATTGATAGGAAGTTGTAAATAACTTCAGCAGGGCGCCGCTGGAATATATTTTGGGAGAGTAGCTCGTCTTCTTGAGGCTTAACGATTTTACCGTGTCTACTACTATTCCAGACTGCTTTGCAAAGATTGAACTAGAGCTTGACACTCTTGGAATGGCTGAAGCGGAGGAGGAGGAGGAGGAGGATGAGGAGGAGGAGGAGGGAGGAGGAGGAGGAGGAGGAGGAGGATGAGGAGGAGGGAGGAGGAGGAGGAGGGAGGGAGGAGGAGGGAGGAGGATGAGGAGGATGAGGGGAGGAGGGAGGAGGAGGGAGGGAGGGAGGAGGGAGGAGGAGGGAGGAGGAGGAGGGAGGAGGAGGAGGAGGGAGGAGGAGGAGGAGGGAGGGAGGAGGAGGAGGAGGAGGAGGGAGGAGGAGGAGGAGGGAGGGAGGAGGGAGGAGGAGGAGGAGGGGAGGAGGAGGAGGAGGAGGGAGGAGGGAGGAGGAGGAGGAGGAGGAGGAGAAGGAGGGAGGAGGGAGGAGGAGGAGGAGGAGGAGGAGAAGGAGGAGGAGGAGGAGAAGGAGGAGGAGGAGGAGGAGGAGGAGGAGGAGGAGGAGGAGGAGGGAGGAGGAGGAGGAGGAGGAGGAGGAGGAGGAGGGAGGAGGAGGACGAGGAGGAGGAGGAGGAGGAGGAGGGAGGAGGAGGAGGAGGAGGAGGAGGAGGAGGAGGAGGAGGGAGGAGGAGGGAGGAGGAGGAGGAGGAGGAGGAGGAGGAGGAGGGAGGAGGAGGGAGGAGGAGGAGGAGGAGGAGGGAGGAGGAGGAGGAGGAGGAGGAGGAAGCAGCCCTAATGGAAGTGTCTCCAAGAGAAAGAAGTGAAGCAGTTGGGAGGGGGAGGAGAGGGTGAAATCGACACCATGCTAGTCCATCTCATGATAAACTAATTCAACCACAAATAATCGGCATCAGCAACTCGATGGAGAGGATGGCCACAGTTGATTTCGATAAGCGTACCATCCGTGTAAAGATGAGGAGCCCAGATACTATATAAGATCGGCTATTCTGTGTTTTAGAAAAGCGATTGGAACGGTACTCAGCAAATTCAACTATCAATACCCTAGAACCTGTGAACGTCTCTTTTTCTTCTTCTTTCTATCTTTCTTTCTTCTTCTGACATGCCTACTGGGAACCGCATTTTTAACACTTATAGGTGGCCATGGTCTACGCCCTCTTGAAAAGAAATGGATGCGGTATATTTTTTGCCAATGGAGTGTTCCCACTTTAGGGTGTGATGGGTTAGATTTGCCCCCTAAACGGGCCACGTGGTAGATGCCCTTAACCCACATGGGGGCTAGATTAGGGCACGGTAGGCGTTATTCGGGTTGCGCTCCCATAACAAATGCCGAGCATGGGCGGGAGGGGTGGCACTCGTAGGTGCGGGCTCACGCCGCACCAGCCACTTTCGCCCGATCCCACCTCCGGTCTTCCTGACTCTGTCTAGACACCGGGCACAGACGGGTGAGGGAAGAGAGATTGCGGTAGCTGCAGCGCAAGTCTGCTATTACTCAAAACTAATCCACGCGTAAGTGACAGTCCCACACCACCCTCTGGAGCACACGGTAGACCTCGTCGGAATCGATGGTCGGACTGTCGATGGGTTAGATGCTAAAAGGCGAAAGTAAACAGTCTAAAATTACTTCAGTAATAACAATAGGTAGTCACACGAACAAAAATAGTTAAAATGAAGGCAACGAGGGCATTGCTCAGCCGGAGGACGAAGTGAGCAGAGTTTTCCACGGCGGAGGAGCGAGTTAAAATACCAAAAAAAGACAAACCGGGAATGTTGATCAAGGAAGAAGGCCTCTTCCAGTAAGTGCTGGCTATCTGCGGGTGGTGGGTCAACGACCATGTGGGCATTGTTGTGAAGTCGGAAAACTAGTAAGGACTCCTCTCCGGTTATCCAATTCTCGGAGTCCATTTCCTGTATGCAGCCAGCGTCGCGGATACCAGCTGAGTGGTTGAAGCTGTCACCAGCAGACTTTGCACTAGAAGGCGGTGGATCTAGGGGAGGCGGCATAAAGTCAGGATAAATTATTCACGTGATAAAAGCCTGTATCTTTAAATTTTTTAGATGGATGTTCAGGCAGAAAGTGTATTACATGACATTTCGCACGTTTGGGAATTCGACTGCTTAAAGGAACTAGGCTATGGTAGATGCTTATGCGTCTGTTGGCAGTTGATCGTCTCTAAGAATGTCAAAGATTCACGCACTACAATATAGACCCACTAGACGGGCACTGCAGAAAAGATAATGACCGTTTATGGTATAATTAGGCCCGCTTCAGCTCACTCTATAAAAAAATCAACACATGTAACCGAAAAGTAGTCCATGGGGTCGCAAATTTAAAAAGCGTCTTTACCATGTTGCTTTCGACATTCCGATAAATACAGAAAACATTCATTCAAGCCCCCAAGCTACTCTGGTCCAAACTGAGCCAAGGGTATCCTTACCGGCGTCCTACTAGTGATTCACTTGGGAATTTTATGTATTGGTGAAGAGCACTATGCAGTTAAACTATAGGTAGTGAAGACTTGCGATACTAGAGTAGGGTCTCCCATTGTCGGTATTTAAAATACGACGAGTAAACTGACTGAAATATTCCCTTAATTACCGACTTTATTTCGGTGGCATGGACGGTCTTTAATACCGAGAGTGTGAACTGTGACCTTAATCCTACCCCTAGCCCTAGCTTAAACCTAATCCCCGTGGTTAAAATTATAATAACCCTTAGCCTAATAATGTACCTAACCCGAACTCTGAGCTTAACCTCCAAATTTAACCTTGCCCGAAACTTAACCCTAGCACTCACCTTGATTCTAAACAGAATTTTCTTGGAATTTAGCTCAAAGTTACTGTGGGCGGGGCCCTTTCACCGTGTGCTTTTTAAGGCAACCATACAAGGCATCCTTACCTACCGCCTTCATTTCAACTACAAGGAATTATGTAACACCTAGAGGGCGTAGAAAAAGTAGGTGCTGCTTTGGGTTTTGGTATGTAGCACTTCGCTCAGATACTCAAAGTAGCTGTGCAGATAAAGCATCTTCAAGAAGTTTGTGGTTATCTGTGGCACACGGTTGACGGACTACGTTACTGCCTTAGGTCTAAATGTAGAACGCACATGCATGTGGCACGTGATAGTCGTAGGTTTCACAGCACGTTAACCCAATCTCATTTCCAGTCGTCTTGACTTTCTCTTCTGCCAATGAAGCGTGACGGGTTCGGGAGGAGTGAGAGCGCAGATCATCCTCAACTGTTGTATCAAGCGGCGTTCCCTCGGTGTATTTTCCTTAGTTAATCCTCCTCGGGATACTTGCAGACCAAAAAGGGGGTGCTAACAGTATTTTGGCGAATAAGCTCCGACATCTGGTACCGATTACTTTACCAAAGTCGCCTTTTTTACTCTCGGCCATACCCCAAATCTACTTCGGCGTTAGCTTGAAACAAGTTCGAGTTAAAGGCCCAGGACGAGAGCGGCAGGTGGACAGGAGAAAGGCTTCGGTCATAAGGGAGAGACGATGGTCATCTTCCATTGGGCTACTGAGATAGTTGTAATATTAATGCAAAATGTTCCACCGCCAAATAAAGGACAGATAAGTCCGGGTTTGGAGCGATAACACCAAGGACAAAAACGTGCACTTCTAATGGTAACAATACAAGCGAAAATTCGAGTCTCAAGAAGTAAGTGAGAAGAAGTAGATGCAATCGCTGGGACAAAAGCTTTATTCGACTGAAGTTTCGGATTCCAATCGGTCACTCGGGGTGCGCTCATGCGAACGCACTTTCCAACGCCAGTTCCGGTGAGCCATACGGCCGAGTAAGCATCACGCCAAGCTCCAATACGGGTGACGAAATTTCCGCGGATAACTACACGCACGCCGGCCGTCAAACAATTAACGCACCAAAGGAAGTCATCATCGATGAAGGGGGAGACGTTAATGGTCGTAGGCAGGCATAGCGACTGCATCCTATGAATACTGCAACTCCTGGTGTACGAATTACCCGTAGCTGATACTGTCCCTGATGATGGGTTCGAGCTAGAGTCCGAAACTTCAGGCAAATAAAGCCCTTGTCCCAGCGATCGCATCTACTTCTTCTCACTTCTAATAGCGTCCGACCAACGGAGGCGGTTATGATTTTCGCTAATCGAACGAGGTTATAGGCTGTAAGCCGGCATTGTGGTGTCCTTTATATTTCTCAAAAAAGGTAAATCAGATTCAAATGCTGGCTACTGAGGGGGACAAGTAGCGACATCGAGGGTTTTAATTACCGTAAGACGATAGCAATGACAGCAGCGGACCCAACTTCGAATCGGGAGAACTGGAAAACAGGCGTTTGACAGCCTCGACCTATAAAGACACAAAAGCGAACGATTGAAACGATGGGACTGATGGATGCCGAAAACATATAAAGACAACGTTACACAAGGCGCATATTTCTAGAATGTTGGTGCACTTGTATGCTCCAACAATCCAGACTGGTCATCATCTTCGACCTACAAATTAAAGGACCGAGCACTAGAGTAAAAAAAACTTCACCATAGACTTTTCTGGGGAGAATTAGCAGGTACCTGTGCTGTCACTATGGTCAATAATTCAGTATTTTCATACTGTCAGTTATTTGTTGGTAGCTTGAGAATATTACGGGATTATCCCGCAGTAACTGGTGGAGGTGAGCTCAAATATTCAGATCAAATTTCGGATCGACATTGAAAAAATGGTTCCAAATGACAGATCTCATGTCAGCGCATTAATTTCCGAAGAAATTAAAACAACACGCGACAGTGTTTACTGTTTCGAGGAGTGGGTACTTACAGTAATGCGCTGTCATCCGTTCGGCCCACGTCATACACAGAAAAATAGGTTTACTAGCCTAAGTACGGTCTCAGGTATTAGACGATATGCGCGCGGCAGCTTTACACTTTTAATGAAAAACAACAGAATGACGAGCGTAGCAAACATTCAAGCAATGTTGGTTAATTCTGATGTTCACTGTATCAAAGGTTCCCTAGGCAGAAACCAACATATTAAAAGTCCTATTAATGAGGGTCTGACATCCATTGGCCAACAAGACTACCTGTCTTCCATAGCCATACACATCAAGCTTCCAAGCTAAGACAGTAAGGCAATTGACACGTCCACTCCGCATATTAAATACCAAAGGATCACTCGGCAGTTCGACCGTCGATTTCGACGATGTCCCCCGTATGCTCCATGGAAGGGTGGAGCAGGGACGGTGACTTGCGCGTGAATTAGTTTTAAGTGATAGTAGCCTTTCGCTGCAGCTACCGCACTCTCTCCTCCTTCCCCACCTGAGCCCGGTGTCAAGACAGAGTCAAGAAGACCGGAGATGGGAGAGGGCGCAGGTGGCTGGCGCGGCCGGAGCCGCCCCTGGGCGTGCCACCACACCTGGCTCGGATCCCACAGAGTGGGGGTGCCATAAAGACCACATTAAGAAGGAGCCATTGCAGCCTGACTCTCAGTCCGCCAGTCAGCCACTCCACACAAAACACACATTGGGCTGACCACGCGGTCCGAGTTATCCCGTCAGTTGGCTACCTTCCAAGCCACGGCTTTTAGCGCACCGTGATAGTTTCAAGCGCGTCAGATTGTTTATAGTGAGGAAAATACGCTGAGCTGTCGACCTCACTCTCTCCCCCACCCCCACAATCAGACCACTGTCCGAGCCGGTTAGTTGTCTGATGCGGAAGAAGGCGCAGCTGCTGGTGACCTCGTCTACGTGTACTACGTACACGACCTGGCCCCCCAAACACAAGCACCAGGATTTCGCACAACAGGGGGTTGAACGGCTTACATCTCACATGTGTGAGATAGCCAGAGGTCAGGTTGAGAAGGAGCCATCGCAGCCTGACTCTCATACCACCAGTCAGCCACTCCACACAACACACATTGGACTAGCTGCGAGGTCTGAGTGTAATTGTCAGTTGGCAACCTTCCAACCGCGGCGGTTAACGTTACCGCACACTCTTCTCCTCCCCCACCTGAGCCCGGTCTCACGACACAGGCAAGAAGACTGGAGGCTAAACTATCAGCCCCCACCAGACACGATGAACTGCTTTCATCAATTTTCTTCCATAACTGGACACAAATAATCAATAAACCGACCCGAGGAAACAATATACTAGATATTATTCTCACAAATGATATCTGGCCCCTACATACGCATTACGACAGCATAACCTTTGAAAGTGATCATAAGGCAATAATAACAATGCTCCCTCTAAACATAAATGTAACATCAGATTCTAGTTACATTAACATAAATCCAAAAAAACTCGACATTGATTACATGAACAAATATGTGAGGTCACTAGACTGGAGTTCATATCTTCTAACGACATCCGCGACGGAAGCTGTTAACCTTTTATACTCTACTCTTTTTATAATTCGAGATACCTTAATAGATGAGAAATCCCCATATAAGTCACAAATTCCTAACTTCCTTTCTAAGAGACTAAAAAAATTAAAAACAACTTCATGATCCCTCAGTTAGTTATTTATCCACACTCAGACGAATTAGGGAAATTCATGATCTAGTTGAAAAATGGAAGCAAATAAAAACATAGCAGCGGAACGCCGGGCAATAGAGTCCTCCGAAAAAGCAGCCCAGATCTTTCGGAAGCAAAATGAACACTAATCGAAAACCAGGTCCCCAACTCATGATTGATGACGCAGGACAAGTAATAACGGACGATAACCAAATAGCAAATTTATTCAATAAGTACTTCTCAGCCAACTATTCAGTTGAGGAGGAGCCGATACCACACCCAACAGAAATGACAACATTTACCTTCAATGAGATCTGTTTTAGCGAAGAAACCGTCAAAAAAGCTATCAGACAACTTTCTAATTCCACCTCTTATGGGACGAATAAAATCCCACCTTGCATACTGAAGCATATGATATATGCTCCAATACTGCTGTCTAGTCTATTCTCCTTACTCCAATCGAATAGTATGTATCCAGAAATCTGGAAATACTCAAGCATTACACCAATCTTTAAAAACGGGAACCGATCTGATACACAAAGCTATCGTGGTGTTCACCGAACAGCGGTAATAGCAAAAATACTAGAAAAAATAATTTCCAAACAAATGCTAAAGTATCTAACAAACGCTAACCTCATACCTTCCTCTAAACACGCTTTCTTACCTAAAAAGTCATGTCAGTCCTGCCATCTCACCTTCCTTGAATTCGTTTCAAGTAACAGAGATGACGGAAACACGGTAGCTACGATATACTTTGACCTAAAAAAAGCGTTCGATAAAGTACCCCATCAAAGGCTTCTAGTGAAGCTAAAAAGTCATGGGATTGGGTCTCCCCTTCTTGACTTTCTGAAAATCTTACCTTCAAAACCGATATCAGGTAGTAAAAATTCGAAACGTAGTCTCAGAACCATCTCATATTAGTAGTGGAGTACTTCAGGGGACTATCCTAGGTCCCCTCCTATTTCTTATATACATTCACGACTTATGCTCTATATCAACGTCAGCTAAAAAATTTTTATATGCGGACGACTTAAAACTTGCATATGCATATAACCAGCATACAGTAGCCAGTATGCATAGAACGATTAAAAATTATCTTAAAAAACTAAGCGAATGGAGTACTCTATGGCAAATGCCATTCTCTCCAAGTAAATGTCATCTCCTGATCTTTGGTTCACAAAAAAACTTCCTCCCATATTTTTTTCAATAATCAGGAAATAACCGAGACAACATCAATAAAAGACTTAGGTCTTAGCTATACAAATACTCTTGATTTATCTCCCCAAGTTAAACAAATATCACCAAAAGCCACTAGACTATGCGGATTCATTTTGTAAAAATTTCTCCTCACCTGCCCTAAAGACAAGACTATATAAAATGTACGTTTTACCTCTCTTGGATTACTGCTCAATTTTTGGCATTAGGCCATCAGATGGCCGAAAGAAACTAGAAGCCATTCAAAGATGCTTTTACCAGATCCTTATCCAAATGTGATGCCTTTTCAAGGCTCATACATGGAACTATACGATAGATATGGTCTTCAACCCGTCTGGATCAGAAGACTCAAAAATGGTCTCACTTTTCTATTCAAAATCACACACGACCAAGATATTCTCAGAATGAATATACTAACAAATCAAAACGGCCCCGAGACACTAGAAATTCAGAAAATATTATAAAAATTCCGAAATTCAAAAAGGCCGAACGATCCAACTTCTATTCCATAAGATACGCGACAATATGGAATGCCCTGCCAAATTCTATTAGAAATAGTCGAACCATACGAGAATTTAAAATAAAAATCAAACAATATATGTTAAATAATAGCACACATCTATTTTTGAATAAGATAGGTCATTTTTCAACTCAGTTCTTCAACATAGAATTCGGATCACTAACGTTCTTAAAAAGACCCTTTACCAACTTCACCCAAGTCTTTAGTCGCCTAACTCTATTCAGCCACCAACCAGCATTAGATTCGGGCATGGTGGCCACCCTGAGAATCTAGTGTTCAACTAGCTGAGTCATTCAAGCCAACGAGTGAACAGACCAGAGATTGTGCTTTAGGTTCCTGATAAACGATATAATCCCTCATTGGAGACTTAGACGGAGAAGCGATAGAATACTTCGGGCGCAATATCTCCCATTCGTACAGAGCTGATCTGGCAAAAAGGCCTTGCATACTCGTTACTTGGTCTCTGAACCGACTCCCTCCTAATTCGAGAATTTGAAAAGGAGGCTGACGAAGGATACACGTGCATGATTATTCCAGAGATCAAATTCACCATTAGGCTGCACATTAACGAGAATATTCGAAATAAAGTATCAGATTCGAATCATCCACTTTGGCGAAATTCAGACACAGCTCGGACAAGGTGCGCTGCATTTCTGCAAAGGACCTCGTCAACACCGCAATGTCATCAGCAGACTCGCAATCCGTAATACACGGATCACGGTCATCTGTAGCACCAGAGGCATCTTGAAAAGCACCCTCTATCGTATGCTTGAACAATAGGTGAAGGAATGCGGCCCCGGTGGGCTCATAAGTGATACCTCAGAAGCCATACCCTTACTTATTTACGTTGAATTTGGTCCTTGCTCTGTGAAAACAGACTTTGATCAATCGTAGTAACTTCGGTGTCACATCGAAACGCAGCATGATAGACTGGAAGGAAATCCAATGAATGGAGGCAAATCCACGACAAAATTATTCACCAGTGCCCGAGGTTCAGGAACTGCCTTCTCGACATTTGGAATTTTCCCTTCTTTCCGTGGCCTTACAGATCCCTTGATGACCAGGGATATATATTTTAGAAACCTGTCTATATTTAGCGATCGCTTCCCATGGGACAGGCTACCTCTGTATCGTGCAATTATTTCTGCCTATTGGGACACAGAAGGCTGCTTTGCCATAAGGTTCCTCGAGTTCATCTCCAGAGTCAAAAATAAGAAGCGGGTAGTGTCTTACTCGATAGTTTGACATAATTTCAACGAAACCTTCTTTTGCAGAGGCTTTTAATCGTGTTTTGTAATGAAATTAAGAGCTGATGGTGATCGCGGAAAGTGGCCGCCGCTGAGGTTCTTCTGGGGATTCAAAATGTTATAATTTAACTGTACGAAAATGCGAGCGCTTCCAACAGCTGAAATAGACGTTGACAGGTTAGGGTAACGAGGATGGGACCCACCTATTAACTTAGCTTCCGGATACCTCATTAGTCAAAAAGCGACGCGTGGT
Organism: Schistocephalus solidus; assembly: GCA_017591395.1. NCBI lineage: Eukaryota > Metazoa > Platyhelminthes > Cestoda > Diphyllobothriidea > Diphyllobothriidae > Schistocephalus > Schistocephalus solidus. Next base: position 520,998 of record WEDG01004125.1, read on the forward strand.
GAAACGACCTTCAACGTAAGTTTTCTGTTAAATGAACAGGCTCTTGGGCCTCGAACTAAGCAGTTGTGGAAAATCTAGCATTAAAATTTCCAGGCACCGATCTAGAACAATTTATACCCGTAAAATGTTCTTAAATTGCAACGGTATTAATATAGGTTGGGTGATGCCTGCCATCCAATAAAACTCAACTGGCCGTCCAATGCAATTTTGGAACTGGTACAACGTGGGGCGTGAACCGAGACATTAACTTTCGAATCCAGAGACTATGCGAAACCACCCACTATCAAATTAACCCACATAACGTTTCTCCGGTAAAATATGCTTTGACCATGATTTTGAACGGCATGAGTGATAGGGTCTGCGCACCACAGCTGGACGTTCCTAGGGTCGATGACGTTGAAAGAAGCAATTTTGTCCAAAACCAACAATAGCAGATTGTCAGTAAACGGCTCAGGAGAAGAACAGAAAAGGTAAGAGGGACAATTGTGACTTACGAGCAATTGGAGGCCTGTTTCCGAAATAACGAAGCAGGGTGGTTCCAATAGGCTTAAACTGTTTATCTTTGGCGTTTTGCTAGCTTCCGATGCATCGGGGTCCATAACTACGTCAAACATGTTACAGACACCCTGTAGAAAATAATTCATCTCATCTATCTCGGTGGACTCCGTAGGTTTTCTGCTTGATAAGAGTTGAGTCACCATTTCGTCTGCAGCAGAGAAGATTGTAGAAAAATCGCGCTTTAATTGCTCCGTTAGATTATTTCTTTCGTGGTCAGATGCGCCAGCAAAGACATGCTGCAGAGCGACACCTGAGATCCGGAGGATTTCCTGCAGAAAACAGAGGTAGAGGTACGTAAGCTGGCAACGTAAAAACATTTTGCTGAAAAATCGGCTTCTTACTTTACAAAGCGGAGATAACAAGTACACATCTCAAATCTTATGTTGGATACTTCAAAAAATGTACCATCGCGAACTTTTATAAAGCAATCACAGATAGGACATGCGTATTAATACCCCGCCCCGTACCACAGATGACCCTGCGCCAAATTCCAGGGGACAAGTGTTCTCGTGTTGTGACTTTAACCTTAACCCTTACGCTGACCCAAACCCGCAATACCGGAGAAACTCAAAACGGTTTACCACCCGACTGCGCAGCACAAGTTCCTTCTCACGATTAAAGTTGGTATGATCATAAATTTACTAAGACAGCTAAGACGTCAGGAGCACAGTGAATTTCACAGTATCATTCGTATATACGGCTAATGTTATGACCGCCTACACCCTCCACCTATCGCGGTTTATTTGAGCACCCAAAGGAATAAACCCAAATCCAGTGTCCATTCACCGTATCTTAAATCGTCAAGGGAACAGGACTAAGTGTTGACAGCTTATGATATCGCCTTCAGATAATTTGACGATAAAATAAAACAACGAGCGCCGCGAATAACAGGAATTGCGGTCGTATGGGCTAACTCATCGCTCCACGGTAGGTTCTGGGGCTCCAACATTAACAGGGCAGAAGACCGGGTTCATCTTCCGCGGTAGTCTGTAGGATCAAATGAGACCAGCCAGCCCGAAAGTTTCATTCACGCTATCAGTACGTGGTTGGACAGTGATCCTAGTTTAGGTAGAGAACCTTGGAGATGCAAGAATCTTTGGGGTTCAGTATACTATCAAAGGCAGTTGCAAATGACAAGTTGGCAAAAACCTTACTTCAATGCCAAGACTGAGAACCTCTTACATGCGACATGCTTTACGCCAAAAAGGAAAACTCTGTCACACGCATATTCAGCTATCTGGCTATTTAAAAGTGGTTTTCTTAATGCATCTATCTTTCAAGGTCAGCATAAGACTAGGCTAAAGTGATAAAGTCAGTAAGTCAAGGCATCCTTATAAAATCTTTTAAGCTGCAGTCAATTAGTCAACTGCTTAATCTCCAACTATCAGAACCTGCTTGGTATGTCGGATGGCGGCCACAGACCATGACTGGATGAATAAAAAGAAGTCGATTACTCGACTACGTGAATTCGATAAACCGAAAACCTAACCGTCACCGAGCAAGGTCAAGCAAAATAACGGGTTTGTACAGAGAGGCTGGGACATTTCTCTGCGTCAGCTTGAATTTAAATATTGATTAATTTATTGATAAAAGCGTTTAATCGGTCTTCAACTCCAACGCCCTGAAACTACAGAACTCCCAGCAGTCGCGGTGTGTTGAGTGGTATGCTGCACTGCAAATTCGTTAAAAATTTAAGCAAAAAAAAACAGTAGTAACAGAAGTCCCGAAGTCTTCACGACAACTTTTATTAAGCTTATACCTCTGTAGCTGCAACATTCTTTATTGTCCTCCTTCTTCCAAAAGAAGGTATGAAATAATGGGTTCAGTGTGCCATACCCACTAAACTAGCTGTATATGCAGCTCTGTTTTTTGGGAAATGTTGGGTTTCTGCTTGGATTTCGACAGCAGACAGTATAGTAAGGGGACTGGTGGACAACTGCAGTAGAGGTCCCACCGGACGCACCAAAAAATAGTGGGTTGAAAAATTCATGAAAGTGCTCTTGACGGCTCGGCAACCTTCATCTCAGTGACGTCATAGGGGAATCACGTAACCAAGAAAGCGGCGTCTGCGTGTTAAAATAACTGCCGGACATCCAGCGCGTCCACAAGTATTTCAACAGCTTTTAGATAGAAAAATTAGTCTCACGCCTGGTGAATAAGCCGTTGCGGACCAACAGTGACAGTCCTAATAGGATACGAATAATCGAGGCCAGGCAAACTGACTACATCATGAAATGCCACGGAATCCAAATATGGCGGTGGCACGACGTTGCCTGGCTCACCGAGGTGCGCCTACACGATCGTGGAGTGCGCAGTATTAGGGTGTCTCACGTTGACAAATATTTACCCCTATAATACAGTAATCTTTCTGACAATTCTGATAGAAATAATGTTGCGATCGCTCCGAGTGACCAGAAGAAGGCTTCACTTATGTACTGGAAACCGACGTCACCGAAGATTTCACTGGTTTGCCTTCAGCGTTCGAATTGCTGCGGTATGCGCCTCGATAGTAGATGCTAACGATCTGCAGAAAGAGGTCTTCTATGGCGAAGTTGAAACCACATTCGCTGGTGAAATACTGTGCAACCATGTCGTTTGGAGAATTGATTTCCAAGGTGATGAACTGGAACGAATATATGAGGGGAGTCTTTGGCCAACGAACAGAATGAAAAAGCTGCGTGAATATCGATAGGTTTATCAATGTTGGTGCGTTGTTATCAGTACCTGTCGCATAGTGTGCACATCTCACGGCCACACTCAAAGTGGGGTTGTAATAGTGACTGTCCGACAGCATAATCACAAAATATTTTAGTCATGACAAGGTGTCAAATTTTAAATAAAAATTTGTTTTATTTGGCACCCATAAGGGTACGCTCACGGGGTTTTTTGAATGCGCTTCCTTCCTGTCGCCTATGGCAAACATATTAAGATAGACTAACTAAACAGAAGACATTTGGTATCGATTCTTTATGTATTTTAGATATTTAGATATATTGTGTTACAAAAAAAAACATGAAAACAAATCTCCTTTCTTTAAATAATTTGGTAGCATATTTGTCCCCTTAAAATGGGCTACGCATTACATGTGCTGGTCCAACACGGGGGCTAGATCAGGGCACGGCAGGCATTGCTGGGAATGCCCAGCCATAACAAATGCTACACATGGGGATGTTATGGCACGCCTCGGTGCAGTTTAACGCAGCACTGACCACTTGTGCCTGATCCCGCCTCCGGTCTTATCGACTCCATCGTGGCATTCGGCTCATGTGGGTGAGGAAGAGAGATTGCGGTAGATGCTGCGTAAGTTTGCTATCACCATAAAGTAATTTACGCGCAAGTTATTGTCCCTGCCTAAACCCTGCTGTGGGATACACGGTGGAGCTCGATCGGGGTCGAAAATTCATGATAGCAAATCGTTTATTCTAATCTCATACTTAGAAAAAGGCAGCCCTATAATTGGTCAGTCTGAGCGATCGGAGACGAACAAGCTGCGTTGAGTTTCAATATCGGAAAAGATACTCTGATGTGTACAGCATTATGCCTACCTTCTAAACTCGACTGCCTTGACCTCCTCAGTTGCCATTCATTCTGAAGTAACCCAAGAGTTCAAATACAACCGCAAGCATATTCCAACTGTTGCGAAGGATTTAAGGTTACACCGTAACTGATGAGGGAACATAAACCCAGAAAGGGTTGCCTTCCAGCAGAATTCTACAGGCGTTGTTCAACAATAGAATATGGCCGATTAAACGGCTTTCGAACCCTTATTTGGAGAACAGAGCTTGCTAAGGACACTGCTTTGTCTGTGAGTTTCTTTGCGGAAATGTTCCAGTTGCGTCTGCAGGCGCAAAAATAAATTCCAAAAGAAAATTTATTACTCTGGTCTCCGCGACGGTGGAAGACAACGGCTCAGTCACAGTGGACAGGGAAACTTTTAGGCCAGTAGGCAGTATCTCCTATTTTAGTTCAAATATTCTGGTAAGTTTAAAGCCCAATTGCGAAATCGAGAACCGGACCAATCATGCGAGTGCATCCCTCGTCAGACTCATTTTCAACCTCTGAAATTAGTAAAGGGTCTGTCCAAAGACTAAGCAACGAGTATAAAATGACTTTATTAGATAAATTCTGTACGAATGTGAGATACTGTACATGCATTCAGGTAAGATTTACGTCCAAAGTATTCAATCGGGAGTGCCTTCTCCCTCCACCCCGAATTAACTTCCCCGCCTTAGTCTCCAATGAAGGGTTATACCGTTGATCAGGAACCTAACACACTATTTCTAGTCTGTTCACTCGTTGGTTTGGGTGACTCAGCTAGGTGATGTGCTGCCCTGAGCGCTAAATCTTCCGAGTGGCCATCTTGCCCGAATCTAATGCTGGTTGTTGGCTCAATCGAGTTGGCCGACTATAGACGTGGGTGAATGTGGTGAAATCTCCTTTTTAAAAAAAATAAGTGGTTTTGTGGTCTCTACTCTGCGGAGTGGACTTGCCAACTGCCTTAACTTTGTTTGGGAACCCAGTGGAAAAAGGAGCGAGCCAAAGTTACTGTGACCATGCTGTGATGGGATGACCTACTTACATTTTGATTGCTTGGCTGACCGCCGTTTTACACTTTAATAAATATAGGCGATGAGAAAATTTTCTTGTATTACATCCTGACAAACTTTTTCGGCCATTTGTAACTGGCATTGCTGCCTATAGACACCACGCACTGAGGGACAGGTCTCAGAAAATTTGGATGTATTGATCGTGGGGAATATCCAAGACACGTTTGGAAGAACCTGCGAAGGAACCACATCGCCGCCACTACAGCCACACTAAGGCGACATGCTGAAAATCATCTGAAGACAGTTAGCGCGAGAATTGAGAAACTTCAGCGAAAATTATGTCGGAAAACAGCGGCCCTCGACCGTCTTGGAAATCTTGAGAGAGTGGCTTTTGAAGATTATGTGCAGACAGTCAGAAATAAAAGAATCGAGAACAGATGGACTAAGCCCCTATGAAGTATTCAACAAGAGAAAGCTCAGACCGACATTCCAAACAATCCAGAGCGGTACGTTCCTAATTATTCTTCTTTATGTCTTGACAAAACTCTCATAGAGGTACAAGCTCTTGGTCTTAAGTTTCGCATTGCACGGCGGAGACAGAGGTAACTAGAGCTTGAAATCCAGTTCGAGAATCTCTTTAGCCAGACTACCGATCTAAAACCATCTGAACCTAGAAAAGTTGATTATCTTAAATCGACGCTGGTAAACTGCTGTCAACAGTATTTACGGAAGGCTCCAAGGAGCAAAGGTCGCCTGGCCAAGGCCCATGTCGATATTCTCAGAGAGCTTAGCCAAAATGAAAACATCGTGCTCACCAGACCGGACAAGGGCTCAGGAATAGTACTGCTGGATAGGAAGAACTATGCAAAGAAAATAGAAGAAATCTTATCGGATCGTAAAAAGTTCTCAAAATCCGAGAAAGACAGGAATAGGACCGAGGCCGTTGCAGATCAGTTGACAAAAGTGCTCAAGGATCTCCACAAAGAAGGGCTTTTGTCGGACAAAGAGTTTGAAGGACTAAGACCTGTGGGTACGACGATACCCAGAAGGTACGGCCGTCCGAAATTCCCCAAACAAGGACTACTCCCTGCGTCCAATCCTGGATATGAGAAATTCACCCTATCATGCTTTTGCAAATTGACTGGTAGAGAATTTAAAACCACTGCAAAGTTGTCTGTATCCACGAAGCGATCAAGAATACTAACGTGGGCGGACTAAAGATACTGCCATTACATGTATCTTCACTGTTTAGCAAAGTGCCCGTAGTACAAACCCTAAACTACCTATGTGATTTTATGAGAAGCGAAATACCGGATAGGCATGACAGTGAAGGCCTTAAAATAACTACTGACGCGATGAACACAAAAAGTCTAGTTTCTCTGCATCGATCAACTCTACAGGCAAATAGAATGGGTGGCAATAGGATCACCACTCGGACCATTTCTCGCAAACGTCTTTATGGGCAATGTCGAGCAAATGTGCCTCAAGGATACTATCAACGACCTTGGTTTCTATGCTCGATACGTAGACGATGTTGGAGGTAAATACCAACTGCCATTGCAAACTACATCGATGTGTTTTATTCATTTACATGCTCCTTGTGGAGCAGGATACATTGGTCGAGCAAAAAGGCGTCTGGAGAAGAGATTACGCAAACGCATGCCTACCTGGCTAGTCAAAGGTGAAAAACGATCAATTTCGAGTTCAGTTTTCGCACATTTAATCGATACGAACCACCAGGTTGACGCCAAAGAAACCTTCCAAATTATCTACCAGGCACCAGCACACTACTCTAAAGGTCTACGCAAACGGGTTCTCGTAACATCAGAGGCCGTGATGATTCGGTTAGCGAACCCAGCGCTTTGCTGTCAGAAGACGAAGACACACGCAGTCTGTCTTCCCTGTCCGAATCCAAATGGTACTAGCACCCCGCCCCCACACCCTCACAACGGTCACACGCATTCCGCGTATTCGACGTACAGACAGTGGTCACAGCGAATCCCTCCCCTCCCCGTTCTAACGTCCCCAAAACACCGACTCCGCCATACAGGCGGCGTAGGAACGATGAGTATGACTAAACTTTGCCCCCCACCCACACGACAGTTCGAACGTCGTAGCCCGACGATGTCCACCGTATGCTCAAAACCATGGTGGTGCAGGGACGGACTTGCGCGTGGATTAGTTAAAAGCGATAGTAGTCTTGCGCTGCAGCCACCACACTCTCTCCTCCCCCAATTGAGAACGGTGTCATGACAGAGTCAAGAGGACCGAAGGCGGGAGAGGGCGCATATGGCTGGCGCGGCCGGAGCCGCCCCTGGGTGTATCACCACCCCCATATTCGGCATTTTTTATGGTAGCGCAAACAGAATAACGCCTGCCGTGCCCTGATGTGGCCTCCGTGTTGGTCTAACATAACTATCACGTGGACCGTTTAGGGGGCACGACATGGCAGTTCGACCGTCGATTTCGACGAGGTCCACCGTATGCTCCACACCAGGTGGTGCAGGGACGGTGACTTGCGCGTGAATTAGTTTTAAGTGATAGTAGCCTTGCGCTGCAGCTACCGCACTCTCTCCTCCTCCCCCACCTGAGCCCGGTGTCAAGACAGAGTCAAGAAGACCGGAGGTGGGAGAGGGTGCAGGTACCTGGCGCGGCCGGAGCGGTCCCTGGGCGTGCCACCACACCTGGCTCGGATCTCACGTAGTGGGAATGTCATAAAGGCCACATTAAGAAGGAGCCATTACAGCCTGACTCTCAGTCCGCCAGTCAGCCACTCCACACAAAACACATATTGGGCTGACCAAGTGGTCCGATTTATCCCATCAGTTGGCAACCTTCCAAGCCACGACTTTTAGCGCACCGTGATAGTTTCAAGCGCGTCAGATTGTTTATAGTGAGGAAAATACGCTGAGCTCTCGACCTCACTCTCTCCCCCACCCCCACAATCAGACCACTGTCCGAGCCGGTCAGTTGTCTGATGCGGAAGCGGGCGCAGACGAAGGCGCAATACACACTGATTACCACAAACATATTAATATTCCAGTGTTTATATCACGCTCTGTGAGGGCCGTAGACGGACACCAGAAGGCGAACAAAACCAACCTCGCACGACATACACACACATACAAGACACATATAAACTTTTGTACATGGCTCATGATTTCATTCCCCATGTCATTGTAACGGCCTGATGATGAGTTACTGAAAATTTATGTTTGCAAACTGACTTTTCAATTGAAACAAAAGAATTTTGAAGAATTAAGAATGTTTAGTATTCAGTTGATGAGTTCGCAAATACTGAAGAGCAGGTGTCTCAACAAGGTTAAAGCAATTGAATCCTTGTACAATGGTGAGCAGCTGATCGTATCCATTGACCAGCAAAACAAGGAACTGGTCATGTCATGCCTGATTAATTCACTGTTTTATAAGTTGAGAACATGGAACGTTTTGATCGGATCTGGCTTTGGTAGGCACCTTCTGAAGAAAGGACAGTTCGGGTATCGCAAGCATGTTGTCTGAACTATGTCTATTATCTACCTAAACTCCATTCCTTGAGCGAAAGTCGATGACCGCAAGTTCTCAACACTTACCCGAAAGAACAGTGTCAACTTGTTTCGTGGTCCCCAGTCTATCATCTTTCTTTGGCTAGTCGTCACTGATTTATCGAACAGCGGAAGCAAATTACGGGAATTTGCACATCATTCAGCCAGCTTTGCCCGTTGAATGCGGTTGAATCAATTAAAGAAACTTTAGAGTCAATCGAAAAAATAGTGGACAAAATTTCATGGACACAGTCGAAGAACTGCCATTCAGATTCAGAAGCATAAACGATAACTAAACGTGCAGGGATCGGCATCTGCAAGTGCGTGGGAGACTGGAATGACTAGATGAGACAAGTACGCCCCGTAAGCTTATTGATGAACAACCTTGCTACGAAAGAGGAACTTTCACCCTTTAGTTGGAATGCAGGCAACGCAGCCGGAGATCGGCTTCTGATCATGAACGGTTACTGTGTATTCTGCTATAGCACCAGTGGAATGGTTGGTCTGCAAGAATTATCACGCAAGCCACTCTCCTTATGTACCATACTCGGGTGGATGGATTTAATTAAATATCAAAACGTAAAAGTAAATTTTTCACTTACTTCAAAGAAACATTGTGCACAACTATGAGGCAGTGCATTTCCTTCACCTTCTCCAATCGTTCCAAGCCATTCCGAGGTTTTAAGTGGCGATCCAAGGAGAGAAATTACAAGAAGCTTTGTACAGGATAGGTAGATCACAATCTTGTCCTGAATATACTTTCTTAATTTCACGCGGAATACTCCAAGTACGATAAGAAATTCGATAGGAAATAGATGGATGTTATCGTGAAAATTTTGAACGAAGTTTTTTACGAGAGCATTAGTAAGGGGGCAACCGGAGTTCGAGATTCCCAGCACAGCTTTTCCGCATACATGAGGGGATGTGATGCGTTTTCCGCAAAGGAAAGTGTGGTGCAAAATAACGGATAAGTATAAATGAACAGCAGGTAAGTCAACTGCGAAATAGCTGGATAAATTCCCAAAAAAATGTATGTACTCCTCATGTGTAGTCGGTATGTCTTCCGCTTTTATGACCGAAATTAACAATGCTGTGCAGAGTTTTCGACGAGCATTCAATGTCAAGAGCGGTGACACTGACACCCATAAAACCTGACAGAGGAGCTTGATCGTATTCGATTGACCGGCAGCCGAAGATAGAGAATATAGGTCAGAAGAAAGTGCGATATCCTGCAGCATCTGTGAAAAACTGTGCTGACGCAACGGGTCCAAATGCCTCGAAGATAGGAAATAATAGGCTTGGGGTCAAAATGAACATTTTTAGCCGGATTGGCATCAAGATTGCGCGATTGAATGTTTACAGTGAGCAAATTCCACCTCGAAATACAAACTTTTTCCCAAATATCAAAAAGTTTACTTAGTTCGTCCGACAGCGCGAGGACAGCAGTCTGAACAGCTCCCACATTGCGAGTGGCTGTCCATCTAATATTCAGAAGAAGACTTAACAAATTTTCTCCTGTCATGTTCGCTGACAACTTTCGCAAGCTGCAAGCTATGTCTGTTCAATGCGACGAAAAGGGGGGTGAAAGTTCAGCAGAAGCATGATTGGCCAATAGGTAGAATTTATTATATCCGCTTAAATTAGCAGAATATATAAACGCAAAGTGCTGTCGAGTCCGTGCAGAAACGTATTATTTACTTTCTGCACTCAGATTAACAGCTTTAAATTGTGCTTATAACTGTGGTTAAACATGAACCAATGTGCGAAGTGGTATACGGTTCATCCAAATTTTGAGCCTAGTAAAATAAACATAATTCTCCTTCGACATTTTGGTATCAAAAGTAATCTTCGATGCCCACTGCAGGGTGAATCACCACTTTGTTATCTCGTTTTTCAAGGTCAAAGTGCAACATCACAAACCAAAGGTTGCAGTGCCAGATAGAAAGGGCTATGCAGGCCAAGAAGACATCAAAAATTTCCTCGCGTTATTCAAGGTTACCTATGCTGCTCCTCACAAACAGAACCGCTTGTCTCCTCAGCTTCGACGAAATGAATCGGCTCGTGGAAAAAAATAAGAGATTTTCAGCGCTCGTATGACCATTTAGCAGTCGTTCTCAAGCAACCATTTTAAGCTCCGACGATGCCACAAACGGACTCTCGCCGATGGAAACATAATGATCTCGATCTTAAGTCTTTTCCACCAAAATAATAAATGTCGTGTAGCATCATGGAGATTTGACTTATACAAGTACTCCATCCCTCAACTGATGGGCAGTCTCAATTTTTTCTTCCAGGAAATTTACTGGTATAATTCAACAAGTAACCATCGTCTAAATTTACAAGTATAATGAAAAAAGAAAAACCTGTTCTGATCACAGAGGCATTTTTTCCTCGAAATTTTTGGAAAATCTACCCTTGGTCTCCTGACTTGCGTTACTATTCACCTGGAACACAAACTTCTTCCAAGAAATTTGATGTACATTCTGACAGAATTAGCGCTGGTGACAAGATCTCCAAGTGCTGCAGAAGTGCCATAAAATGCACACCAACCTCCATAACACGTTGGTTGATCAATCGAAAGCATTCCTTAACATGAACTGCGGAGGATCATGTTTGAGTTCAAATGTCTGGAGCACTTCGCTCATATCGTAAGACGATTTATGACAAAATGGTGGCGTTGGCATCTCGTGTTTGGCTAACGTCACCTTGACCACCAACACTGCGAAGTTCAGTGTCAAGGAGGGCACCTCATTTTTGAATGCTTAGTAAAAATTCTAATTTGATCAGATTTCCTTGTAACCTGCTTAAAAGGTTTTAGCAGATTTTTTGATAAAACTTTGTATTTTCAACCCTATATCACCTGCATATACCTGTAATGCACGTCCTCTTCAGCAGGCAACAATATTCAATGTCCACTTTTTCACCTGGCATAGCCTCAGTATCTGTCAGGTGGCTTGGTTATTCTAAGAAGTTTTCTCAAGCACGTTTAAAGGTCCTTAGTTTAAATGTTTGAAACACATCCGATTTCCAGTAATCCATTTTCTGCAGTAACCGCTGTTATTGGCGACGTAACAACTGGCAGGAAATATATATTGCAGAGTTCACCCTGCGTAGCCTTATTATTAGTCCCATTTTTCAGTGCAAATCTGAGTCAAGTTCTCCAGAAGTTGATGGTTGCCGGTCTCCCGATCATTCCGTAAAAGTGCCATATTCTCAAACTGCAAGTGAGTTATCTCGATCACGTAGTATCTGGGACTGACACGTTTCCCAACCCGGAGAAAGTTTGCCAGATATGTGACTGGTCAGTACCACGATCACTGATGAACGTGCGGTTGTTTTTGGGGTATTCCTCTTAGTATGGCTGTTTTATTAATGGTTTCGTGAATATTGCTCTTCCTTTCAACCGATTAAACAGAAAAGGGCCGTTCTTTTTAAGGACAGCAGAATGCATCCAAGGCTTCTCAGCCCTCAAAGACTCTTTGATTTCTGCATCCATCCTCGCGTCCCCAATGGCAGCGTTCGTAGTCCCCCGTTTATCTTGGACACTGACGCTAGCGGAGTTGCCATCGACGCAGTCCTAATTGAGCTCGATTATGATGGGCATGACCACGAAATTATTCATACCAGTCAATGCTTGGACAAGATTCAATGGCATTACAGTGCTACAAGACGAGAAATGCTAGCTCTTTTCACCTTTGTTAAGAAATTCCGACATCATTTGCTCACAAAATAATTTGTCGTCCGCACCAGCCACCAGGCACTTAAATCGCTTCAGAATTTAAAGACGCGGAGTAACAAGTCGTCAGATGGTGGAACCTGCTCTATCTCGTCCACCAATTCCTCTGACGACGGCACTGGAACGACATGTCGCAGACAGCCCAAGGACAATGGGCTTAACTGCAGGCGTCCGACCCTACTATCTCCTTTATATATGATAAAGAGCTGCACAGTTCCCCTTAACCCACCACCCACAAAATGGAGAGTTCCGGCTGGGATGCCACTTTTTTCTGATCCATGTGACCTTTTCTTCGTTTAGTCCACAATATCTTATTTTTCTAACATCGACCAACCCCTCCAGCGTCTAGTTGCCCCACGCATTCTTAAACCCCAAGTCATCCGTGATACCTACGAAGAACTAGCAAATTGCTGACAGGTAAAAACTCTCACTGCAGTCCGTCATTGATATTGTTAGCCCGATCATCAACGCGACCTAACCTCACTTTGTCAGACGTGTCAGACCTGCGCTCCAAGCAAACATCCCATAGTTCAACCCGAGTGCCATTAGAACCGCTGTCGGCTGGATTCCCCATCCATCGCATTGGTTTACGACATCATTGGACCTCTATGCCAGAAAAGGAAAGGGAACCGCTTCATTTAACTTATCGTTGACTATTTCATGAAGTGGTGTTAAGCCATCCTACATACTTCACAAGAAAGACACAGCGAAGCAGCAGCAATCATTGACCATTAGATTGCCCGTTATCGATCCAATTACATCATTCATACGGACAGGGGGCCGACTTTAAAAGTAACCTGTTCCGGGTTCTTGGTCACCTTGGGATAGCCAAAACACGTTCCTCTCCTTTCCAACAACCGGAAATGGAAAGACGGAACAAATGAACAGGACCCTCATGGCCAACTGCGCTAATATCCACTCCCTACGCAAAGCTTTCTGAATGCGATCTAGGTCTCCCTCCCGAATTAACTATATCACATGCCACCCAACCAACAGAAAAGCCAAATTGGTATCCTGGCGATCTCATAGACTCCCTCCAAACTCTTCCCACCATGGCCGGGACGAAGCTGCAAGTTTCACACTCAAGCCCGAATACGTGCTACAAAAATCTGGTATATGGGACAATCCGGTTTTAATTGCACAACAGACATACATCATAGGTTCACCAATTAGGCTTCATAGCAAGTGATCTGGACTAAATGTAGCTCTTCGATCACTCTCCCAACTCCGTCCACTATATCCGCCTCGAATACAACCACTTCGGTCAACTTCACCAAGTACATATCAATTGCCTCAAAACAGTCATCTCCAAGACCCCAAGTCGTACTTGACCCCCTTGACGATGAGAAACCGTGGTGAAATCTCCATAGAAGAGTCGTTTGGGTAGTCGTTAGTCATCCATCCTCACTAGGTGGCCGCTCTAGCGCAGTTGCAGTTGTTTCAGCTTAGTGTTATTGCTGAGAAGGCCTGTTCGTTCCAACACTTCCGTGTCCGTGATCCTGTCTTGCCATACCGAGCTTTAGTATTCTGTGGAGACAGCTGAGGCGGAAGTGGTTGAGCTTCCGTGCCTGATTTTGGGTAGATCGTAAAAGTCTCTGCTCTTAACAGCAGCGTCAGCAATATGACAGATTTGTACATCTTGACTTTAGTGCTGAGGTGGAGAACGTCACGATTCCAGACCACGTTCTGCAGACGTCCAGAGGCTTGGCTGACTGTGGCGATCCGATGGGCGATCTCATCGTCAACTTTGGTGCTGTGGGAGAGATTGCAGCCTAGGAACGTGTAGGTGTCCACAAATTTCCGTTGGGCACCATTGAAATTGATGTGATCTCCGATGTAGATGGTATTGGGCGGCGGCTGATGCATTAAACCGTTTAATCCATGTTTATGCTAAGTCCGAAGTTGTCGCGGGTGGCAGCAAAGAGGTCCATCCACCTTTGCATTTCCTCTTCTGTCGTTGCATTGAGTTCGCAGTCGTCAGCAAAGAGAAGTTCGTGGATGGTGGCTGTGGAGGCTCACGAGCAGAAGTGCACCATTTGTTGATTGAGTAGTCAGCCGTCCATCTGGTAGGCGATGCGTATCCCGGGGCATTCTTCACGGGAGGCGTCCGTTAGCAAGGCAGATAACATGAAACTGAAGAGGGTAGGCGCAAGGACGCAGCCCTGCTTCACTCCATTGGTCAATACGAATGCTTCGGATACTGTCCCGTTGTCAGTGACGCGCACCATCCTCCCGTGGTGAAGCTGGCGCACCATATGCGATAAACGTTCAGGACTGCCGAATTTCTGCATGACTTTCCACAGTCCATCGCGATTCACCATCTCAAAGGCTTTCGTCAAATCCACAAAGGTAGTGTAGAGATGAGTCCGCATCTCCTGGCACTTCTGTTGAAGCTGACGAGCAGCGAAATTCATGTCAATTGTCCCTCGGTGTCGTCGGAAGCCACATTGGCTTTCCAGGAGCAGTCCTTGCTCCAGGTGAGCGTTCAGGCGATTGAGGAGAATGCGGGCGAAGACGTTTCCGGCGATGTTCAGCAGCGAGATGCCTCGGTGGTTGTCACAGGGTTTGCAGTTCCCTTTCTTCTTGTATAGGTGGACAATGGTTGCGTCTATAAAATCCTGAGGGACTTGCCTTTGGTGCCACATCTCCTGGAAGAGCACTGTGTGTCGGTTCATCATTTGGGGTCCACCATGCTTGTAAATCTCAGTAGGGATCGCGTCCAAGCCAGGTGCTTTTCCACTGGAGAGTTGTAGCACGGCTCTGATGATTTCTTGGATAGAGGGCAGAAGATCAAGGTCAGCGTTGATTTCCACTTCAGGCAGGCGATCGATGGAGGGCTGATTAAAAACGCTTTGGAAATTTTTTGCCCATCGCGTCAGGATTCGCGTCTTCTCAGTGAGTAGTTTCCTGCCGTCGGCACTGAGAAGATGGGCAGCGCCTTTGACGGGAGGTCCGTAGACAGCTTAGGTGGCAGCGAATAAGTTCTTACATTCGTTTCGGTCCGCGTACCCTTGGATTTCCTCGGCTTTGCGCGTCATCCATGCATCCTGCATCTCCCGAAGCGGTTGTTGTACAAGGCGGTGACTTCGGTAGAAGGCAGAAGAAAGTTTTGGCCAGCAGGAGACGGTGTGTCGCACACGTTCGCAGAAGAAGGAGGCCGTTATCGTTACAGGTACCGATACCCTGGGGACCCAGCACTCCCTGACAGGCAGCGTGGTCCGTCCCAACGCGGGCGTTGAAGTCACCAAGGACAATTAACTTGTCCCCTTTCGGCACAGTCGCCAGCAAGGCGTGCAGGTCCTCGTAGAATTTGTCCTTCACCGCATCAGAGCTCGTCATTGGAGGAGCAGAGGCACTAATGATGGGGGTGAATTTGTCTCCCGAAAGAGGCAGGCGGAGGCTCATCAGGCGATCATTGATATCCTGCGGCAGACATGGCAGATGTCCCACGATGTCGTTCTGGATAGCAAAGGCAACACCAGGACCGTGTCGCCCTGCCTTTGGCCGGCAGCTCCAGAAGAATGTGTCGCCGGCACCCACCTCCTCCAGCTGACCCTGTTCAGAGAATCAGATCTCCCTGAGAGCAGCAATGTCCACCTTGTAGCGCGCTAGTTCCCGAGTGACTAGCGCCATCCTCCGTTCCGGTCGGTTACTCCTGGGATTGTCTAAAAGGGATCGAACATTCCAGGCTGCTAGAGTGAGCAAGCTCACTCGAGCAGTCCGGAGGTACCCCGGAGAGTACGGTGGGGGGGGGGGATAGGGAGATAAGTTTTTGTTGATATTGTTTAGAGTTTTTCGACCGCATGTAATTGCAGTCTTCTAGCCACGGTCTGCTGCAGCTGTCGTGAGACCCAACGTTTGATTAGGGCACCTTTTATATCCACCTTCGCCGCGAGAGGTAAGAAGTGCTGTCCCTAAATAGGGCTGCTGAGTCATCCCAGGCGGCTATTGAACTCATGATTTGGGTTAGTGAGAAAATGACCGATTCGCCTGGGCTACCTGCGTGATTGCATGTTGCCTTACCGTAGGACATTTTCGAACGTGCGGGAGGAGGGAAGTGTGAGGAGCGAGGGAGAAGAGAAGAAGTAAGAGTAAAGGAGAGGAGAGAGAGAAGAGAAAAGAAGGGTGAGAGGAGGGGGACGAGTATAAGTAGGAGGGGAAAAGGAGGACAGGGAGGACGGGAGAGGGGGAAGAGCATGGAGTATGGGAGCGGACGTACCGGGTGTGAAGACACACACAACACCGGATACCCTCACCTGGCTTAGTCCGCCGGTCGTGGCGGTTGCCCGGGGTGTGGCCGCTGGAAAGAACCCAACTTCGAGGAGCCACAGGTGAGAGTTTGGTAACAGTTAGAGGTGGCACAGGAGTATTCACCACCTGTACGAGACAAAGGAGCGACCAAATACTATCTGTGTGGGTGCTACCCCTAACTGGTACCCCTACACCCCAGTTACACACGATGACGACAGTTCGACCGTTGATTACGACGAGGTCTACCGTATGCTCCACACCAGGTGACGCAGGGACGGTGACTTGCGAGTGATTTAGTTTAAATGGATAGTTGACTAGCGCTGCATCTACCGCACTCTCCAACACTTCTGTGTCCATGATCCTGTCTTGTCATCTCAGCTTCAGTATTCTACGGAGGCAGCCGAGATAGAAGTGATTTAGCTTCCTGGCTTGGTTCAAGTAGACGGTCCAGTTCTCCGCTCCGTAAAAGAGTGTTGTCAAGACGGCAACCTTGTCCATCTATAGTTCGGTTTTCAGGTAAATACCGTCGCGATTCCACACGAAGGCCTGCAACCGGCCGAAGGCCTGACTGGCTTTGGAGATCCGTTGGGCAACCTCATCATCGATTCTCGTGTTGCGCAACATCGTGCTTCTAGATAAGCGAAGGTTTCCACGTTTTTGAGTTGAGCACCGTTGACATTGATTCGAGGAGCATTGTATTCCGCGCTGGGTGGCGGCTGGTGCATGACAACCGTTTTGGCTGTACTGATTGTTAATCCAAAATCGGCGCAGCCTTCGGCGAAGAGGTCCATGCTCCTTTGCATGTCCTCCTCCGTCACGGTGTTAAGAGCGCAGTCGTCCGCGAAGAGCAAGTCATGGACTGTAGTCGTAGACACGCGCGTTGCAGCCTGCATACACCGACTGTTGAGAAGGTGCCCGTCAATTCTGTAGGCGATGCGGATACCAGGCTGCTCATCGTGTTAGGCGTCCATCAGCATCGCAGAAAACATGAGACTGAACAGGGTAGACGCAAGGACGCAGCCATGCTTCCATCCGATGGTCACTACGAATGCTTTGGATACCGTCCCGTTGTCAGTGACGCGCGCCATCATTCCATCGTGTTTCTGACCCACCATGTGCGTGAAACGCTCAGGACAGCCGAATTTTGGCATGACTTTCCACAGTCAGTCGCGATTCACCATCTCAAAGGTTTTCATCAAAGCCACGAAGGTAGTGTAGAGGTGAGTCCACATCTCCTGACACTTATGTTGAAGCTGACGAGCAGCGAAGATCATTTCAATTGTCCCGTGGTTTCGTCGGAAGCCACATTGGCTTTCCAGGAGCAGTCTTTGCTCCAGGTGAGCGTTCAGGCGATTGAGGAGAATGCGGGTGAAGATGTTTCCGGCGATGTTCAGCAGCGAGATGCCTCGGTGGTTGTCACAGGGTTTGCAGTTCCCTTTCTTCTTGTATAGGTGGACAATGGTTGCGTCTATAAAATCCTGAGGGACTTGCCTTTGGTGCCACATCTCCTGGAAGAGCACTGTGTGTCGGTTCATCATTTGGGGTCCACCATGCTTGTAAATCTCAGTAGGGATCGCGTCCAAGCCAGGTGCTTTTCCACTGGAGAGTTGTAGCACGCCCTGATGGTTTCTTGGATAGAGGGCAGAAGATCAAGGTCAGCGTTGATTTCCACTTCAGGCAGTTGACGACACGACAGCTCGACTGTCGATTACGACGAGGTCCACCGCATGCTCCACGGAAGGGTGGTACAGAGAAGGTGACTTGCGCGTAATTTAGTTTGAAGTGATAGAAGACTTGCGCTGCATCTACCGCACTCTCTCCTCCTCCCCCACCTGAGCCCGGTGTCAAGACAGCGTCAAAGAAGACCGGAGATGTGAGAGGGTGCAGGTGGCTGGTGCGACCGGAGCCGCCCTTGGGCGTACCATCACACCTGGCGCGGATCCCACGGAGTGGGAGTGCCATAAAGGCCACATTATGAAGGAGCCATTGCAGCCTGACTCTCAGTCCGCCAGTCAGCCCCTCCACACAAAACACACATTGGGCTGACCACGTGGTCCGAGTTATCCCGTCAGTTGGCAACCTTCCAAGCCACGGCTTTTAGCTCACCGTGATAGTTTCAAGCACGTCAGATTGTTACTAGTGAGGGCACTGTATTGAGCCGTTGACCTCTTTCTCTCCCCTTCCCCCACAATCAGTCCACTGTCTGAGCCGGTCATTTGTCTGATGCAGAAGTGGGCGCAGCTGCTGGTGACCTCGTCTAAGCGTACTACGGACACGACCTGGCCTCCACAACACAAGCACCAGGATTTCACACAACATGGGGTTTAACGGCTTATATCTCACATGCATGAGATAGCCAGAGGTTACGTTAAGAAGGAGCCATCGCAGCCTGACTCTCAGACCAGCAGTCAGCCACTCCAAACAAAACACAAATTGGGCTGACCACGCGGTCCGAGTGTTTCCGTCAGTTGGAAACCTTCCAAGCCACGGCTTTTAGCGCACCGTGATAGTTTTAAGTTCGTCAGATTGTTTATAGTGAGGAAAATGCGCTGAGCTGTTGACCTCACTCTCTCTCTCCACCCCTACAATTAGACCACCATCCGAGCCATTCAGTTGTCTGATTTGGGAGTGGGCGCATTGGCTGACGGATCGGTATATCCGTCTTCGCGCGCATCAGCACGACCTGGCCCCCATAACGCACACACCAGGATTCAATAAATTAGGGGATATGGAGGAGCCATCGCCATCTAACTCCCAGTCCACTGGTCAGCCACTCGACACACAGAACATACGCTGGGCCGACGGCGTGGTCTGGTGTAAGCGTCAGATTGGCAGCCTTCCCAGCCACGGTTTCTAGGACACCGTGATATTCTGAGGTACATGATGATGATGGTGAGGGTGTCGTCTATTTATTGGTGTAGGAAAATTGCAGTGATATGGTTTAACCTCCGGTGGCTTACCGCCGGTTATCGTGGAGGCGCATGTGTCCTACTAGGCCTATGCGATTAGTGAATGCACGAGAACAGTAAGGGCACACCCACACGACAGTTCAACCGTCGTAGTCCGACGATGTCCACCGTATGCTCCATGGAAAAGTGGAGCAGGGACGGTGACTTGCGCGTGATTTAGTTTAAAGTGATAGTAGACTTGCGCTGCATCACTGCACTCTCTCCTCCTCCCCCACCTGAGCCCGGTGTCAAGACAGAATCAAAAGACCTGAGGCGGGAGAGGACGCAGGTGGTTGGCGTGGCCGGGTCCCCTAAGTCCTAGCCGCCCCTAGGCGTGCAACCACACCTCCCATTCACTGTGCGGCGGAGGTGGATGAGATGTTGATGAGTGAGCTGAAAGCCCGATATTGTCCGACACGCTATGCTGCCCTTTGGGCCACACCTATTGTTATAGTCCCAAACGATGGTTGACTTAGATGTGTGAGGCTTACCATGCGCCTGACAGTTCGACCGTCGATTTCGACGAGGTCCACCGTATGCTCCACACCAGATGGTGCAGGGACGGTGACTTGCGCGTAAATTAGTTTTTAAGTGATAGTAGCCTTGCGCTGCAGCTACCGCACTCTCTCCTCCTCCCCACCTGAGCCCGGTGTCAAGCACAGTCAAGAAGACCGGAGGTGGGAGAGGAGGCGCAGGTGTCTGGCGCGGCCGGAGCCGCCCCTGGGCGTGCCACCACACCTGGCTCGGATCCCACGGTGTGGGAGTGCCATAAAGACCACATTAAGAAGGAGCCATTGCAGCCTGACTCTCAGTCCGCCAGTCAGCCAACTCCACAAAACACACATTGGGCTGGCCACGCGGTCCGAGTTATCCCGTCAGTTGGCAACCTTCAAGCCACGGCTTTTAGCGCACCGTGATAGTTTCCAAGCGCGTCAGATTGTTTATAGTGAGGAATATGCACTGAGCTGTCGACCTCGCTCTCCCCACCCCCACAGTCAGACTACTGTCCAAGCCGGTCAGTTGCCTGATGTGGGAGTGGGCGGATAGCTGACCGATCGGCGTACCCGTCTTCACGCGCCACAGCACGACCTGCCCCCATAACGCACACACCAGGATTCACGTCTCAGGGGATATGGAGCAGCCATCGCCGTCTGACTCCCAGTCCACTGGTCAGCCACTCGACACACACAGCACATACACTGAGCCGACGGCGTGGTTTGGTGGAAGCGTCAGATTGGCAGACTTCCAGCCACGGTTTCTAGGAAACCGTGATATACTCATGATAAATGGTGATTGTGAGGGTGTTGTCGATGTATTGGTGTAGGTGGTGTGCGCTGATGTAGCTTAGCCTCCGGTGGTTTACCGGAGGTT